>CM060330.1:56887880-56910380 GCA_030674155.1 Stramonita haemastoma
AGCCCACAGCACACACTAATAAAGTAAACTAGGGTGTCCTTAAGTGTTTGCAAAAATCCTCAGCCCACAGCACACACTAATAAAGTAAACTAGGTGTCCTTAAGTGTTAACAAAAATCCTCAGCCCACAGCATACACTAATAAAGTAAACTAGGTGTCCTTAAGTGTTAACAAAATCCTCAGCCACAGCATACACTAATAAAGTAAACTGGCGTGTCCTTAAGTGTTAACAAAAATCCTCAGCCCACAGCACACACTAATAAAGTAAACTAGCCTATCCTTAAGTGTTAACAAAAATCCTCAGCCCACACAGCACATACTAATAAACTGGGTATCCTTAAGTGTTTAAAAATCCTCAGCCCTTCAAGAAGGAGAAAATGACACAGCAGGTCAAAGTGGCTTTGAAATTTGATAAAAAAAGAAAAAGAGTACAGAGACAGGTTACTTTGGCAATTGTCAGCAGAACTTCTAGAACATTGAGTGCAATCCTCTCCCCATGTGCTTTGATCCTTCCTGTTTACAGACTGAGATGCCTGAGGGTTGTTGTTTTTGTTGATGCCGTTGTTGTTGCTGCTGCTGTTGTTGTTGTTGCTGCTGTTGTTGTTGCTACTGTTGTTGATGCTGCTGCTGCTTTTAAACTGTTTTCAGAATGTGTCTGTGCAGCTGTCGCAGTTTTGAATTAAATGTTAGGTTAGACACAGATCTGAAAAGAGCGAGATCTTATCTCTTGTTGCAATCAGACTTACTCCCATAATTTTTTTGTTTTTGTTTTTCTTTTTGCAAAAATCAAATCAAGCAGAGGAATAATACCTGAATGGAGACTACCTTTAGAAACAAGTCATCCTGGATGCTCGATGGCAGAAAATGAGGCCATGGTTTGTTGAACCAATGCTACACCCTGATTCAAATCCATGATGCTAGTTATTAGCTGTTAATGGTAAAACATTTCTTAGACACATACACACACAAGAAAATTAAAATGCGCTGGAAAAAAAAGAAAGTGCAGTAAGAGAAGTAGGCAGACAACATCAGACCCTTGCCTTCAGGGATAAAGCTACATGGTCTAAAATTCATAAGTAAATCAGAATTGTAATTTTTATGAAACTCATGTTTACCAGAACTGATGTGATAACCTAAAAAAAATCTTTTAACTGTAATGATACTTACTTTGTTTAGTTTCTGTTTCAGTTACTCGCAAAGCAATAGCTATGGCTAGCACCAGTGCTAACCGGCGGGCCATGTTGGAGTGTGGTTAGTTTGCTCTCCCCTGCTGCTGCTCTCCCATGCCAGAGGCTTTATAGGACATCTCCGCCATATTGGACAGGAAAAGGAGGGGCTTGGCAGCCATGTGATCTGTTCGGGACAAATCAGAACATCCAGGCTAGCTCTGAATGGCACTATCAGTGCTTAGGTAAATTTGCTTACACAATGCATCCGTTACATGACCTGCTTTATCGATTTGAACAGATCGCAAGGTATGTCTGCTTACATGCTCATAATTCTTATCAGTGCCCTGATTATTGGGTACAAACTTAGATCTAATTAGATCAGGAAGAAAACAGTTTTGTTTTTCAATTCAGTGTCCACCACTCCCCTCTTCCCTTTCAAGCAGGCCTAATCTGTAACAGGTTGGTACACTAACACACTGTACACGTGAATGAGTGACGGGTGGCATGAACCATACAGTGGATATTCTTTTCTTTGAAGTGTGTGTGTGTGTGTGTGTGTGTGTGTGTGTGTGTGTGTGTGCGCGGCGCGCCCCCATGCCTGTGTGGTTTTGTGTGTGTGTGTGTGTGTGTGTGTGTGTGTGTGTGTGTGTGTGTGTGTGTGTGTGTGTGAGTGATAGTTTTGAAGATGTGTGTGTGTGTGTGTGTGTGTGAGAGAGAGAGAGAGAGAGAGAGGAGAGAGAGGAGAGAGAGAGAGAGAGAGAGAGAGAGAGAGAGACAGACAGACAGACAGACAGACAGACAGAGACAGACAGAGACACAAATAGACGTGCAGAGAGAGGGGGGTAACGGACATCAAGTCAAATCAAACCTAACTGGGAAAAGATCTGTCATTCTACTTATCAACAACTGTTTCTTCAAACCTAACTGGGAAAAGATCTGTCATTCTACTTATCAACAACTGTTTCTTCAAACCTAACTGGGAAAAGATCTGTCATTCTACTTATCAACAACTGTTTCTTAAGACCAAAGAGTTAGCGTTTGTTTACCCCCTCCCCAAACAGCAAAAGGGGGACACTTAGCTTTAGGTCAAAGTGGTTCTTATGTTACTGGTGTAGTGTTGTTATGTGCTTTTCTTGTCGCTAATGTTCTTCTTATTTTCTTAAGACGTTCTTCCTTTCCTTCTCATCCACTTTACTCCTTCGCGTTCCCTGGCCAGGCTAACTTGCGTGGCCCAGTTGGGCAGAATGTGTAGTGCCTGGTCTTCTCCTGTGTTTGTAACTCTGCATGCCCACAGGCCTCAACTGACACTTTCCGACTTCAGGGCAGCTCATTTCTTAAAAGAAGGCAGGAGAATGGGCCGGCTAGGCAGAAAATAAGCGAGAGAGAAAGAGAGGACAGCGAGGCAAGCCAAGAGAGTGATAGAAAAGAGGAAATTTCTAGCACAGAATTCCCTCAAAGTAAGGATACTATTTATACTGAAAGAGCCCCAGGCAGCCCCACAGCGGGTGAGATGTTCAGCTGGGTAAACCCAGCCCCAACGTGACTGGACATTACTTTTAAACCCCTTGGCACATCGTTGTGTATCAACACACCAGAAAACACGACCCCAAAAAAGCCGCAATAAAAAAAATAGTATTAAGCAAATTTCATTTCAGCCGATACTGCGAACATAAAACCGGGTACTCCTTAACCTACCCCAGAAAATGTGTTGATTTTTACCCGTTTCCATGCTAAGAACCTATAGGAATGATCAAATTTGGAATAGTTTGTCCTGCAATTTGCAGTCTGTGCGTTGGAATCCCACCTGGTGAAGGATAGGAGAAGGTCAGTTTCTAAGTCAAGTTTCCAGACCGGTGGATTGAGTGCTTGTCTCCCCTGAGCCTGTCCACTTCCTGACAGTGACCTCTTTAGGACACAATCCAACCCAGTCTAATCCAATCTTGTTGCTTATAGCCCCACCGGGGCTGTCACCCTGTCATTTATTCTGTTAAATCTAAGGTGTCGTGTTTAGACACCATCCCTGAGGAAAAATCGGGGGATTGGAGTCCCAGGGCGGCTCGGGGCCATGTAGGCTATATGGCAACGTTCTGGTGGCTCCTGCAACGGTACTGGAACCATTCGTATCGGTCATTGCCTTTCCAATAGATCATTCCAGTGGCGTGGAGAGGGGGGGGGGGGTCTTCTGCATGGGTAACAGCTTGCCCTCCATACTTACCTACCCAGGCTTTGCGCTCTAAAGACTAGAGCGCAACTCCATAGTATTCCGAGACTGATGGGTGCCTACTACTAAATCTAAGATTTAAACTGTGCAAATACGCACAGATGAAAACAAGATGTAAAACCAACTCTGTTGTCCCTCGTATCAACACCCTGGTCAACCATATAGGTCAAGCCAGGACGGTCACCGCCTTGTTGGAGAAACCATATCAACGACACACAGAATGAGATAAAGCCAAACCAGATTCCTTAAAACAGCCTTGTTCTTAGTGACTAACTATGACACGTTCACGACACAACGTGTGTACAGCTGGCACTGAGATAATCATGGCACAGTAGGACGAGGGAACAAACAAAAAACCCTTCAATAATTAAAAAAGGAAAATATAAAGACGTTTGAGGAATACATGAACAAGAGGGGCATGGGTTTTTTAATTTTATTTTTTAGTCCATGTTTCTGCTAATTCCTCTGTATGTCTAGGTAATGTTTAAGTGTGTGTCGGATAGTGGAGAACCTAGGCAATACTGGCCTGAAGTTAAATGCTTTAGACTGTTTGGAAGGCGACACACACACTACGTTACTTGTGTTCTACTTAGATTGGTTTTGACTGACTTAGGCTGCAAGTCTAGTGAAGGATGACGTGGACACATCAGCTTTTCTAAACTATTTTAAGCATCTGTTTTCTAATAATTCAAAGAGATAAAAAGTGTATGCAAAATATAGAAAAAGATGGTTTTCTAGAGATTGATTGACCCACTTATCTTATCAGAAAACAACACGGTATCCAACTGAAAGGGAGAGTTTTAGACGTCAGCCGCACACACGCACACACGCACGCACGCACGCGTGCGCGCGCGCGCGCTCACACACACACACACACACACACACACACACACACACACACACACACACACACACACACACACACACACACAGGACAAAAAAAAAAAATTGACAACAAAGCAAATAGAACATAACTTACGCACCATCCCATAATAATTACCTAGATATATAAATACATCATCAGCTCCTGCATAATCCATGGATATGTTCATTTTACAGTATAAACGTGTTTGTGTTTTTTTACCATTTCTCGAGTTCGAGTCCGAGTTCGAGTCTGAGTTCTCTCTCTCTCTCTCTCTCTCTCTCTCTCTCTCTCTCTCTCTCTCTCTCTCTCTCTCTCTCTCTCTCTCTCTCTCTCTCTCTCTCTCTCTCTCTCTCTCTCTCTCTCTCTCTACCTACTTATCACTTTTTTCTTGCCCCCCTCCCCCACCTCCTTTCAGATCGTTGGAGGGTCTCCCCCCCCCCCCCCCCCCAGGAGCTAACTCCCGTGCTGACTCCTCTCTCCCCAAAAGTCCTTCGGGTGAGACCCCATATGCGAACGCACGCAGAACACCTTGCGGACACGTTAAATTCTGTTCCGCTTTTCGTGAGAGTAGGCCATTGTGTGCCGGTGGGAACAGATGACAAGATTGACAAAACTGCATACACACGGGGACTGGATGTGAAAAAAGCACATGGTGGCTTATTCCATTATCCTCGAAATAAAAGAATAGTAAATAAGTAATAAAAAAAAAAGTAAATGCATGTATACACCTACACAGGTTTTCAGGATGTGATCACTAAAGAACTCTTTTTTTTGGGGGAGGGGGGGGGGGGGGGGGTAAACTCTACAATGATAATTTTGTGTTGTAGGAGGCTGAGGTTCCGGGTCACCTGCTGAGCAAAAGATAAGGCTTTGGAGACTCCTGGAGATTTCACAACAATTATTCACGTCAAATTTAGGTCACCTCTCTCTCTCTCTCTCTCTCTCTCTCTCTCTCTCTCTCTCTCTCTCTCTCTCTCTCTCTCTGTCTCTGTCTGTCTCTGTCTGTCTGTCTGTCTGTCTGTCTGTCTGTCTCTGTCTCTGTCTTCTGTCTGTCTGTCTGTCTGTCTGTCTGTCTGTCTGTCTGTCTGTCTGTCTGTCTGTCTGTCTCTCTCTCTCTCTCTCTCTCTCTCTCTCTCTCTCTCTCTCTCTCTCTCTCTCTCTCTCTTCTTTTTTTTTTTTTTCTTTTTTTTTCTATTTCGTACCTCAGAAATAGCAATATGTTACCCGACAGAAGATGTATGTCACATGCCCATGCAATCGTGTGGGTGGAGATAGATAGGTATGTGGGTGGGTGTGGGTGTACAACTGTGAGGTGAGCCTGGTATGTACTAAGTTGAGTGCATACGTTTCCTCTAAATAAAACCCAATGTACTTTACATAACGATGTGCCTTCTTCCTTTCTCTAACCCCAGAAAAGGAGATAAAACCAAAAGACAAAGGTTAGCAAGGTCTGTCTATGCCGCAACACTCTGAATCTAATCATGGTTTGAGGAACAGGTAGCCTGGTGGACAGAGCCTTGAGTTTTTATTTTATTTTGTTTTATTTTATTTTATACCACTTTAAGTCACAGCAGATTTCTCTGCGTGAAATTCGGGCTGCTGTCCCCGGGGAGAGCGCGTCGCCACAAGTGCAGCGCCTACCCATTATTTTTTTCCCCTCAGGGATGGTGTCTAAACACAACACCTGTATGCATGCTGTTTTTTTGTGTGTTTTTTTAGATGAATTTGTCATCCCTCCTACCGGCACACGATGGCCTGCTCTTCCGAAAGGCGGAACGGGATTTTAACGTGTGCGCAAGATGTTCTGCGTGCGTTCGCACACGGGACCTCGGTTTACAGTCTCATCCCAATGACTTTGACATTCAGTTCGATTTTTTCGTCAAACTGGGAAGAAAAGGTGAGCTGGGTACGAACCCAGAAACTCGCGGTTTACATATTGGCAGGCGAACGTCTTAACCATCCTGCCACCGTTCCTCCTTCCTTCCTCCCACCGAGCTTGCGACATGACGGCCCGGGACTGAACCCCGGTTCGAGCCACCACCTAGACACCCGTTCAGGTGGATGCTTTCCCACAGTTACCATCACTACTGACTGAACTCCGCGTTAAGTCCTATGGATGTCTCTATACGCCCAGGGCCCATGTGCAAACGCACACACGACAAAACCTATTCTAACTTTCGGAAGTGTCGGCCGTTCGTATGCCAGTAAAATTGGATGACCAAAAAAAATCTACACCCCTACCCCCCCAACCCCCCCCCCCCCCCCCCCCCCCAAACAAACTAAAACAATTCAGCATGCATACTAGTGTCATAATTAGACATCCCCGAAATCGGAATGTGGCTACCTTAATGGTGGGTAAAATCGGTCGCATACTAAAAGTGAACCCCAGAGTTCCAGCCGAGGAACAAAAATAGATATATGGCTTCTAGTCCCTAGCAACCACAGAGGCTATACTGGAGTGTTCACTTCGTTAATAATTGAAGCTCAAATCAAAACAATGTCGCAATGCAGGCCTACATGGTAACACAAACACACACATACACACACACACGCACGCACGCACGTACGCACGCACACACGCACGCACACACATACACACACACACACACACACATACATTGTTGGGTGGGGTAGGGTGGTCTTTTGATGTGTGTGGCGCCGGACTTGTGGCGACACCGCAGCCCTCAAGAGCTGAGAGGACTAGTTTGTCGCAAGGAAATCTGGTGCACTGTACGCAACAAAAACCAAGCAGTGCACACAATAATAATGACAATATAGAGAAGTATCATGCACCACAGCAAAGTGCAGGGTCCCCGCCACATGTGAGCACACAAACAAACACACTGAAAAACACCAGCGCGCGCGTGTGCGCGCGTGCATACCCAACCCCCTGCTGAAAAAGTCCAGTTTGGGGAAAAGTCGGGACCCAAAGAGCCGTTTTCGGGCACGTCCTACCATAACTTTTGCACGGTTACAGACCCCAAGGCACCAAGACAACATGGCACTGTATGCATACACCCTCTCCTACCATCTTTGATGTGTGTGGCGCCGGACCTGTGGCGACACCGCAGCCTTCAAGAGCTGAGAAAGCTAGTTTGTCGCAAGGAAATCTGGTACAGTGTGCGCACCGAAAACCAAGCAGGGCGCACAATAATAATAACAATATACAGCAATATGATGCAGCACAGCAAACTGCAGGGTCCCCGCCACATGCGCGCACACAAACAAACGCACTGACAAACACCAGCGCGAGCGTGCGTGCGCGCATGCATACCCAACCCCCTGCCAAAGAGGTGCGGTTTGGGGCAAAGAAGGGACTCAAAGAGTCGTTTTCAGGCCCGTCCTGCCCCGACTTTTGCACGGTTACAGACCCCGAGGCACCAAGACAATATGGCACCGTATGCCTACTCCCTCCCCTACCATTTTCGACGTGTGTGGCGCCGGACTTGTGGCGACACCGAAGCCCTCAAGAGCTGAGAAAGCTAGTTTGTCGTAAGGAAATCGGGTACAGTGTACGCACCGAAAACCAAGCAGGGCGCACAATAATAATGACAATATACAGCAATATCATGCACCAGGGCAATCTGCAGGGTCCCCGCCACATGCGCGCACACAAACAAACGCACTGACAAAACACCAGCGCGAGCGCGCGTGCGTGCATGCATACCCAACCCCCTACCAAAAAGGTGCGGTTTGGGGCAAAGACGGGACCCAAAGAGCCACTAGAACATCTTACGCACTCGTTAAATCTTGTTCCACTATTCGTAAGAGTAGGCCACTGTGTGCCGGTGGGAACAGATGACAAGATTTACAAAACTGCATGCACACGAGGACTGGATGTAAAGAAAAACCCACAGCATTTATTCCATTATCCTCCATATAAAACAGAGAAACTGAGGATGAATCACACACACACACACACACACACACACACACACACACACACACACACACACACACACACACACACACACACTTCAAAACTGTATACACTCGGGGACTGGATGTAAAAAAATATTTTTTAAAAAGTACATGAGTGTTTATTCCATTATCCTCCAAGCAAAAGAATGACTGAATGAAACTCCAGCTCTGTCGTCTCCCATTCCCTCAAAAATGCGTCAAGCATTTAAAGGGAAGCCACTTTTCTATTACTCTTGAATATAAAGTATTTGATGCGTTACTTCCCTTTACCTGTACAGCTATCTCTGTCGAACTTGCTCGACACAGAAAACAAAACAGTAAACGTGTGTGGGTTTGTTTTTGAGAGGAAGAGGGGTCAGGTATAGTTTGTATTTATGTCCTCATATGGTGAAAATTACAATAACCACAGTATTCTTTGTGCTGTTTCATTTTAAAAGCTCTGAGGGAAAAGAGAAGAGGGTGAATAGTAGATAACTGTTTACTGCTGATTTTTAATTTTAGCTCTGTAGCCTATCTGCAGTGTAATGTTATGGATATATTCATTTTAGCAGCATAACTGTAGAGTGATGGGTGTAGATATTTTAGCAGTGTAACTATAGTATGGTATTATGGATATGTTTATTTTAGCAGTGAAACTGTAGCATATGTTTTACACACGTATATATTTTATAGGAGCAGTGTAACTGTAGCTTAGTGTTATAATAATAATAATAATAATAATAATACATGGAATTTGTATAGCGCTATCTCTTGTAAAGACAAATCAAAGCGCTTGCATTTGACCTACAGAGCCACAGATCATGCTGCCACCAGGCGCAAAGATCAACGACGAACAACGATGATCAACTGTTGTCTTGTTGCTGCTGTACACTTTAGAGCGCAAAGCCTGGGCAAGTATGTATGGAGGGCAAGCTGTTACCCATGCAGCAGACCCCCCTTCTCCACGGCACTGGAATGATCCATTATGAGTGTGTATATATTCTGGTGTAATGGCAGCATGGTATTATGGGTTTATTTATCTCCTAGGTGTAACTATAGCATGGATGCATCTTTTCTAGCATTGTAACTTTGGTATAGTGTTATGGATTTGTTTATTTTGGCAGTATAAATGTAGTCTAGATTCATGGATGGTTTTCATTTATAGCAGTGTGACTAGTGTGTCCTATTATGGGTGGGGTTATCCTAATTAACAGTGTAACTGCAGTATCAAGATGTGTGTGTGTGTGTTTATTTTATTTATTTATTCTTTTATATCGAGGATAACAGAATAAGCAATCATGTGCTTTTTTTCATCCGGTCCCTGTGTGTATGCAGTTTTGTAAATATTGTCATCTGTTCCCACCGGCACACGATGGCCTACTCTTACGAAAAGCGGAACAGGATTTAACATGTGCGCAAGATGTTCTGCGTACGTTCGCACACGGGGCCTCGGTTTAAAGTCTCATCCGAAGGACTTTTGGGGAGAGTGGAGTCAGCACTGATGTTAACTCCAGGAAGAAAATTTCCTCGACCGGACTCGAACCCGGGTGTGTGTGTGTGTGTGTGTGTGTGTGTGTGTGTGTGTGTGTGTGTGTGTGTGTGTGTGTGTGTGTGTGTGTGTGTGTGTGTGTGTCACTGTGTGTGTGTGTGTGCGTGTTTGATTTGATTTGATTTATTCTTTTATATCCAGAACAATGGAATAAGCACTCTTGTGCTTTTTTACATCCAGTCCCCGTGTGTATGCATTTTTGTAAATGTCATCTGTTCCCACTGGCACACGATGGCCTACTCCTATGAAAAGCGAAACAGGATTTAACGTGTGCGCAAGATGTTCTTTGTGTGTTCCCACACAGCCTGGTTTAAAGTCCCATCCGAAGGACTCTGTGTGTGTGTGTGTGTGTGTGTGTGTGTGTGTGTGTGTGTGTGTGTGTGTGTGTGTGTGTGTGTGTGTGTGTGTTCAAAAGTTTAACAGTAGAGTAACTAACAGGTGAATCCATCTTAACTGTGTAACTGGCATAAGAGTATGAATGCATTTATTTTGGCTATGTAACTGCAGTGAACTGTCACAGATCAATTCAGTTTAGCAGTGGACATGTTGTATAGTTCCATAGGCTTATTTCAGCAGTGCATGTGTAGTGTTTTATGAATTTATTTAAGCAGTGCATGTGTGGTGTAGTTTTATGAGTTTATTTTAGCAGTGCAAGTATAGCATAGTTTTTATTTTTATTATTATTTATTTTAGCAGTGCAAGTGTAGTGTAGTTTTATGGTGTATTTTAGTAGTGCAAGTATACCATAGTTTTTTTGGTTTATTTTAGCAGTGCAAATGTACTGTAGATCTATATAGTTTTATGGATTTTTCATAGCTGTGCCAAAGTAGTGTCAATTTATGGTTTATTTTTAGCAATGAAGTGTACTATAAAGTTTGTTGTTGTTATTTTTAGCAGTGTATAAGTTGTCTAATCTTATGGTTTATCTCAAGGGTGCAAGTGTAGTGCAGTTTTATGGGGTTGTTTTAGAAGCCCAAGTGTAGTGTACTTTTATATTGTTATTTTAGCAGTGCAAGTGTCTGTACTTGTATGTTGTTATCTCAGCAGTGTATGTGGTGTGCAGCATTATGGTTAAATTTAGCAGTGCAAATATAGTGTAGTTTTATGGTTCATTTTAACTGTACAAGTGTAGTATAGTATTAAAGAGTATTTTAGCAGTGCAAGTGCAGTATAGTTTTATGGAGCATTTTAGCAATGCAAGTGTAGCATAATTTATCCTAACCATGCAAGTGTAGTGTAGTATTATGGTTTATTTGAGGAGTGAAATTGTGGTTTATATTCAGGGATTTTAACAGTATGTAGCTTTCTGGTTTCATTGAAGGGTGGGATATCCTAGTGGTCAGAACATTACCCAGGTTCGATTCTGATCGAGGGGATTTTTCTCCTGGAGTTAACATCAGTACCGACTCCACTCTCCCCAAAAGTCCTTCAGATGAGACTATAAACGAGCCCTGCTTGTGAACACATGCAGAACATCTTGCGCACACATTAAATCCTGTTCCGCTTCTCGTAACAGTAGGCCATTGTGCCGGTGGGAACAGATGACAAGATTTACAAAACTGCATACACACAGGGGACTGGATGTAAAAAAAGCATATGAGTGCAGTTTTATGGGTTTAAACTTTTAGTTTATTTGTAGTGCAGTTTTATAGGTTTGTACTTTAGTATTGGTGTAGTGCACTTTTATAGGTTTGTACTTTAGTTTTGGTGAAGTGCAGCTTTGTAGGTTTGTACTTTTAGTTTTGGTGTAGTGCAGTTTTGTAGGTTTGTACTTTTAGTTTTGGTGAAGTGCAGTTTTGTAGGTTTGTACTTTTAGTTTTGGTGAAGTGCAGTTTTGTAGGTTTTGACTTTTAAGTTGAGGTGTAGTGCTGTTTTGTAGGTTTTTACCCTTAATGTAGTTGTGTGCGGTTTTTACTTATAGCAGTTTAGGTTAGTGCAGTTTTATAGGGGTTATTTATTTATTTTATTACTATAGTAGCAGGGTATAATGCAGATTATAGGTTTTTACTTTTAGTGTAGGCGTAGTGCAGTTTTATAGGTTTTTATTTTAGTTCAAGTGTAGTGTGGTTTCATAGGTTTTTTGTTTTTTTTTTAGTTTAGGTGTAATGCAATTTTATAGTTTTTCTTTAGTATAGGTGTAGTGCAGTTTTATAGATTTTCTTTTTTTTAGTTTAGGTGCAGTGCAGGTTTATAGGTTTTTATTTAAGTAGTTTAAGTGTAGTTTTATTTTATTTTTTGTATTTTAGTAGTTTAGGTGGTGCAGTTTTATAGGTTTTTATTTTAGTAGTTTAGGTGAAGTGCAGTTTTATAGGTTTCTATTTTAGTACTTTAAGTAAAGTGCAGTTTTATAGGTTTTTATTTTTTAGTAGTTTAGGTGAAGTGCAGTTTTATAGGTTTTTATTTTTTAGTAGTTTAGGTGAAGTGCAGTTTTATAGGTTTTTATTTTAGTAGTTTAGGTGAAGTGCAGTTTTATAGGTTTATATTTTAGTACTTTAAGAGAAGTGCAGTTTAATAGGTTTATATTTTGGTACTTTAAGTGAAGTGCAGTTTTACAGGATTTCATTTTTAGTGGTTTAGGTGAAGTGCAGTTTTATAGGTTTTTATTTTAGTAGTTTTGGTGAGATGGAGGTTAATTTTATTTTAGTAGTTGAGGTGAAGTGCAGGTTAATTTTATTTTAGACATTTAGGTGTAGTGTAGGTCAATTTTTTAGTAGTTTAGGTGTAGTGTAGTTTTCAAGGTTTTTTAAAATTTTAGTAGTTTAGGTGAAGTGCAGTTTTACAGGTTTTTATTTTAGTAGTTTAGGTGAAGTGCAGTTTTACAGGTTTTTATTTTAGTAGTTTAGGTGAAGTGCAGGTTAATTTTATTGTAGAATTCTTAGGTGTAGTGCAGGTTAATTTTTAGTTTAGGTGTAGTGCAGTTTTATAGGTTATTTCATTTTAGGTGTAGTGCAGGTTTATAGACTATTTCATTTCTAAAGTGAAATAACCTATAAAACTGCACTACACCTAAAATCTATAAACCTGCACTACACCTTTAGGTGTAATGCAGGTTTGTCTTTACTTTTAATGTAGGTGTAGTGCAGTTTCATAGGTTTTTACTTTTTGTGTAGGTGTTGTGCAGTTTTACATTTTAGCAATGTAGATGTAGTGCAGTTTGAGAGGTGTTACTTTAGTGTACGGGTGTAGTGCAGTTTGATAGGTTTACACTTCAGTGATACAGGTGTAGTGCATGCAAGTTTAGTGCAGTTGAAGTTTTTACTTTAGTGTACAGGTGTAGTGCATGCAAGCACAGTGCAGTTTTATGGTTTTTTAATTTTTTTTTAATATTATACATAGTTTTAAGTGGTGTAGGTGTAGTGTAGTTTCATAGATTGACAAATGTGCAGTGCAGTTTTCTTTTAACAGTCTAGTGCAGTTTTAAATTGTAGTATAGGTGTAGTGCAAGCTTTATAAATTTCTAATTTTAGTGTATGTGCAGTACAGTTTTTATAGGTTTTGAGTGTAGATGCCGTTCAGTGTTGGGTTGGTTTATTTTTTTAGCAGTATAGGTATAGTGCAGTTTTACAAGTTATTACTTTTAGCCCATTGCAGTTTTATAGGTTTTTACTTTTAGTAGTGTACATGCAATGCAGATTATAGGTTTTAACTTTTAGAAGTGTACATACAACACAGATTACAGATTTTTACTTTGAACAGTGTAGGTCTACAAGTAGTTAGCTAGTTTTAGGCGTGTAGATGTAGTGGTTTTATAGTACTCTCAATGTCAAATATTGTAGTCAAGTTTGTTTTTTGTTTTTTTTAGCAGTGTTGAACTACAAATTTGAAGGTTTATTTATATAGCAAGTTTGTAATTTTTTTTTTTATAGCAGTAGAGGTGCAATGCAACTTTATCCATTTATTTTTACCTGTGCAGTTTTTCTTTTTTTTTTTTTTTTTTTTATAGCAGTGTGTATGTAGTGCAGTTTTAGAGGTTCATTTTTAGCCGTATAAATGTAGTGGTTTTTAAAGGTTATGAATTTCAGCAGTGCATGTGGTTTTACTTAAGCAATGCAATAAATGTATCTTTTATTTCGGCAGTGTAAGGAGGAAGGTGGCAGATCAGTCAAGATGATCTTCTGCCCAACAAGTCATCTGTTCTAGCCTTGCTTTTGAATTCCCAGTATTGTGAGAAAAATCAAACTGAATGTCAAGGTCCTTCCAATAAGACTATAAACCAAGGCCCTGTGTGCAAAGGCACACATTATATCTTGCACAAACATTCTAAAAACCCATTTCGTGCTGGTAGGAATCGATGACAAAATCTGAATGCATGTACACAGGTATAATGTTTAAACACCATCCCTAAAGAAAGAATACAGCTCCCTAAACTGGACAGGGGAGTGGGAGCATTTAAAAATGGGATATACTTACTCTCCCCACAGAACAAAACCCCCCTTATTTTTAGTTCAAGAGCTGTTATGGATTTACTTTTTATTAGAATCAAGTGTAATTGTATGGATTTTAGAATAGCGTTTTGTTTTTAGTATTTTTCCTGTACAAGTTCAGTGTAGTTTTATGGATTTGAGTTGTGCAAGATAATGTAGTTTACATTTTTTTTTTTGCAGTGTAGTTTTTTGGTTTCAGTTTTAGCAGCGCAAATTCAATCCAATCCAATTCTTTTTCCAGTCCAAGTGTAGTGTTGTGGGCTTATTTTATCAAAGAATAGTTCTAACAATACAAGTTTAGTGTAGTTTTTTTAAAATTTGGGTTGTGCAAGAGTGTAGTTTAAAGTTTTGCAGCAAAGTTTTTGGGTTTTAGTTTTAGCAGTTCAAATCAAATCAATTTTTATTATTTTGAGCATAAGTGTAGTGTAGTGCGCTTACTTTAGCATAGTTTTAAAAGTTTATATTACAAGTGTGTGTTGTTTTACGCGTTTCTTTTAGCAGTGTATGTCACCTAGTTTTATTTTATTTGTGCAAGTGCAGTTCTAAGGGATTATTATAGCAGTGTAGGTGTAATACAGTTTGTTTTTTGTTAGTTCGTTTTACCAGTGTGATTGTAGTGTGGATTTACTTTATCAGTGTAAGAGTATGGATTTATTTTTTTCAGTTAAGTGCAGTTTTAAGGATTTAGTTTAGCAGTATAGGTGTACTGTAGTTTTACATATCAATTTCAGCAGTGTAGTGTAACGTAATGGATTTATTCTAGCAGTGTCCCATTTTGATGACCCATTTATAACACATCCCCCAAGTCAGAATTAGTCCACCTTCATGATGGATGCAAAAATGGTCACAGTTGAGATAATCTCACTGTTGGTGAACCTCAGAGCTGCAGCTGAGGAATGAACAGTTTTTAAATGTATAACACACTCCTGCACTCTCACTATCACACCTCACAAACAGGCAACACCATGTGCGTTGGCAAGTCCCCTTCACAGGGATGCAAGCAGGAGGGGGAGGAGGGAGTGATGATGTTCTGGATCAGTACTGGAATGTTTTATATTTGGGGGAAGGGGGGAATGATGATGAAACAAAGCAACTGTCCACAGCTTCAGTTTGACCACTGGTACGGTACTAAAGCAGAATTCCAAACAACTTTAACTTCAGCCCATTAACATCAACAAGATTTCAATTCTCTCCCATGCCAAAGTTGGATGTGCTGGGCCCGACTTGTCAGGCACAGCCGACACATTTTCGCTTCATACGACACGATTCGGAAAGAAAACGCCTGTTCGCTTCATACGACACGATTCGGAAAGAAAACGCCTGTTCGCTTCATACGACACGATTCGGAAAGAAAACGCCTGCCAGCATGACACATTTTCGCTTCATACGACACGATGCACGACACATTTTCGCTTCAAACGACACGATTTGAAAAAAAACGCCTGCCTATCTCTGTCAGGCACAGCACGACACATTTTCGCTTCTTACGACACGATTCGGAAAGAAAACGCCTGCCAGCATGACACATTTTCGCTTCATACGACACGATGCACGACACATTTTCGCTGCATACGACACGATTCGGAAAGAAAACGCCTGCCTATCTCTGTCAGGCACAGCACGACACATTTTCGCTTCAAACGACACGATTAAGAGAGAAAACGCCTGCCTATCTCTGGCGGAACAATTTTTTTTAAAAGTGGCTGTGCTCTACTGTCACCTCCACCTCCCAGTGCTAAAACTGAAGCCATGGAAAACACTGCTGATTTCTAAACTAAAATAGACACCATTGTTCACTGTCCTGGAAAGGCTTCTGAGCCAGCCCTCCCTCCCTGCTGTTTTTCTGCCCTCCTGCTGTGGCCCCCTCTTCCTTCCCTCATGCCTGGACAGACACCATCTGCACACACCACAAGTGACACATCAGTCACACTGCACCAATCCAATCCAATGATGTTGCTTATAGCCCCGCAGACCATATCAGTCACTCACTACCTAACACTGCACACACAAGAAGTGACCTGCTATTTCTTCCCAGTTTGATGTTTTGAATGACACTATAAACTTGAGGCCCCAGGAGATATGAGAGATTATTTCACTTAAATACTTTTAGGCAAAACATCCCAGTTACTGTATAACTGCTATGATCATGCTATTATGGTACATTCATACTAAAATTGATTTGTTTGTTTAAGAAAATAAAAAGTTTACAATTTTCTAGTAAAAAAAAATATTTGTTAAAAAATGGCGAAGTTCATAACTACCAATCAATATCAGTCCACAAAAGAATGCTGCACTGGAGTGTGGAAACCAAAGGTACAATGTTCACTGCCTTGATCATGTCTGTTTACAAAATCAGAACGTACATTTCATTTAGGCTCCAGTGTTAGGCACCAATTTTGCGTCTAATTTTGTTACCTTGTATCTGATTCGTAGCAACTTGAATCCAAACTAAGCGTGAAATGTGCTGTTGGTAGTTGGCTTTAGCTTCAAACTCTTGCCCCCCCCCCCTCTCCCTTTTACAGGCCTATGTGTTTTATCACATATAAAGCAAAAACACTTGTTTTTTTGGCAACATTACTAATACAGCCTTTGAGCTCTGCTTTTGTCTGTTACACAGATTGAATGCCTAGTTTTTGCCATGCTTTGTCGTTTTGAACTCTGAAAGACAGCATTAGGGATCAATTGATGACTTCCAAAGACCTACTGCGCATGTGCCCCTTCAAGAGTTTGTTCTGTTATTCCTCATTTGCTTCGTCTGCACACTCCACGCATTTGAACATTTATTCTCCAGACTATAATGCATCTTTAGTTTATCATCATCCTTCATGAGAATACTTTTGAAAGACAAACCTCAACTTTCAAGGGTTTTCCAGGGGTTTTGGTCACAGGTTATTTATTTCAAAAGGATGTGAAACCTAGAATTTGATATTCCTTTACAAAAAAAAATTTAATCTGAAAATCACCAATACTGCATTCCATTTGAAACAGAAGGAAAATCACCCATGCAATCCTATCTTCTGGTTTATGGTCCAGTTTGATGGGAAAGTAAAACTGCATGTTAAAGGCCTTTGGATTAGACTATAAAGGCTAAGGCCCTGTGTGTGAATGCATACAGAACATCTTATGCACACATTAAAATCCAATTCTACCTTTTACAAGAGTAGGCCTATCATGCAGGAAGGAATGAATGACAAAACTTGTAAAAAACACAGGTGTCACATTTTGACACCATCCCTGACATCATAATGTGTCTATCATAATGTGTGTGTGTGTGTGTGTGTGTGTGTGTGTGTGTGTGTGTGTGTGTGTGTGTGTAAATCTAAAATCTGTTAAACTTTTGTGAACAGTTGCACATGTCAATGTTATGAATACAAGCGCTTTGATCTGTTCGCTTTACAAGATTCAGCACTGCACAAATTCCACATAAATTAGTGGTAGTGGTATTACTTAGTTGACTCATTTTTTTCATTTTTTAAATCTTTCCAAATAGATAAAATCTGCAGCATATTTCCTTGGCTCTTTACCTGTCAATTCACCTGTAAGCTGACTTAAGTTCTTCAGCAGCCTGTAACACCTGTTACAAATTTTGTTTTAACGCATTTAGCTTTAATCGATAAAGAAGTGCTTTAATTGATAAAGAAGTGAGATCATTTGTCTGAGCTTTCTCAACCTGTAAATGGGGAAAATCTAAACTATATGTTTTTATGTTTATAAGTCTTTAATGTTTATCAGAAATGTTACCAAAGTCGTTATCCAATAACTTCATTTGACTCTCTGAATCCTTTTCCAATAAATTGTAAGTCTCATATATTGAAAGTGGATAAGTCAACTCAACATCTCATCTTCCTCATGTTTTGCACCCATTTTGGCAGCTCAGTTGGCCCACTCATTACAATAAAATCCGAGATATGAGGGGACCCAACAAAAGCTTACAGCTGTTCCTCTTAATGGTAGACAATGTATTTGATGACCTATTTCTGTTACAATGTTAGAATATTTTGTTGTTTTTAGCTGATACAAATTGAAGAGAAAGTACGGCTGATTTCAATTTGACACAAACCAGAACTTGGAAGACAGAAAAAGGTTAAGGCACTGATATAGCTTAAAGCCATAAAAACAGCAGTAAGTTCTGCAGTATGAACTGATCAATTTTTTCCAAGGTAATAGTATTTTACAGTTTTAATTTTGGGGATGACAAAGGCTGCAACTGCTTGCTGACAGCTAAAAAGAGAACCATCAGTGTAAATCTTCAAATGATTTTGGTATGTGTTTGCAACGTGTGATCTAACAGAACTAATTACAATGTGGATTATAGTCTTTCTTGAAAGGTGTATGCTACATGTTAACTCCTCCTACCACCGTCCAATATTTTCTTTTCCTTTTACTTATTTTATTTATACCACTTTATGTCACAGCAGATTTCTCTGTGAAATTTGTGCTGCTCTCCACGGGGAGAGCGTGTCGCCACAAGTGTAGCACCTACCCATTATATATATATATATATCTCTGAGCCGCCCTGGGGACTCCAACTCCCCAATTTTTCCTCACGGATGGTGTCTAAACACGACACCTGTGTGCATGCTGGTTTTTATAATTTTGTCATCTGCTCCTACCAGCACACACTGGTCTGCTCTTCCAAAAGGCAGAACGGGGTTTTAACGTGTGTGCAAGATGTTCTGCGTGCATTCGCACGCGGGGCCTCGGTTCATAATCTTGTCCAAACAACAATATCTAACATCGTCCATCTGAAAAAAAATCCATTAAATATCACAATACCTAAATCATTTCATTCCTTAAGGCAAATAAACCAGGCTGTGCTGAGGACACCAGCCATTCTGCTTTACTTCTCATCCCCAGATTACACCAAAAAAAAATGTAAAAAAGTATAACAAACATGTTAAAGTACAAAAATATACAAAAAAAGTGCCACATGGGCAAATACCACTGCAGAATGGACATCCTGTACCCATCCCAGTGTCTAAGTATTACTACCTGGTTGCCAGAATAAAAGAACACAGGCAAAGTGTCGTATCATGAAAATGCAATATTTTTTAAACACCTCTTCTGAGAGAATAATTATCGTAGTACTTTGGGTTCCTATAGAAACATTGGGTAATATTTGCAATGTTGTCTTTTTTCATTGTAGTCATTACAGCATATCTGGTTGCGCGGTTCCCGGAATATTCCGGTAAACACGTAGTCCAGCATGTCTGGCGGCTCCCGGAATATTCCGGGATGACGTCGGTGATCGTAATTGAAGGCTCACTTTCGCTTTCAAAGGTCACCCAATAAACATGAAGGCCATTGTAGGGCCGCAGAAATGGGTGAAGGTCGTCCGCAGTCGCAAGCAACGAAGATTCTGATTGGTTTAGAGGTGTTTTTTGTTTTTTTTCAGACTAGGGCCTAGCCTCGATCGCTTGGAAGCAAACTGGCGGCCAAGTGTTTGCGCCCGTATTACTCGAAGTATTTTTCGAGTTTTTTGACGATATTGACGGCGATGAGGAGTTTTAGAGGCTGGATTTGGTTGAATTAAACAATGATAGAGATGATAAGATAAGGGATGTGAAATATTTTTGAAAAACTTCGGAAAAATTGATCGCGATCAGACTGAATCGAACGGTGCCAAGTTTTATCCAATGCACTTCATAGCTACCGGGCGATTTCGATGTCATACATTGTTTTACTTTATTTTAATGCAACAAGGCTTAAAAAACTGTTGTCAAGTCATTTCGATATGCTGCCGAGTACTTTGCATCACACAAAATCGAGCGATTGTCGTATTTTTGACATAGAATGCCGCCACTTCACACGAAATGAGTGTTCACTGCGCCATGACGATCGCGATTGCGTTAATTATTTCGCTGGACTTTTCCGAGTATTTGACGACCGATAAAGCCACGCAAGCTCTTTATTTTTTCAAAACTTATGTCAAGAGACAGTATTGATCGATTCATGACATTTTTGCACCGCAACAACATTGCATATCATGAAAATCAATCTGGGTCACCGACGTTGCAAAGTGATCGGTAGTGCAGGCGCAGTTTTTAAACTTTATTTTTTACATTATCATAAACACTACATACTGCTATAAAATTTCGCTCATTTAAAAGCTAGTTATCTAAGCTTTCCAGTGATTTACAACTTTACACACTTAGTTTAGTTTTACATATGAATATCAAGGGTTGTTTGACCCCACCCTACTGCAAAACAACAATAGCTGCTGTTAATTCAGCAAGCAGCATCGTAGTACCGCTGCCGTTATTTTAGCGTTACCAGGTAATACTAAACAGGTTGGGTTTTTTTTATTGAAACAGTGGATCAGTGGTGTAGAGGTACTACACCTGCAGAGACAGCAAAGTCTGGGTTCAACCTTGCTTTGTGCCTGAATGTTTTCCCCATCCACTAGCTTAACTAGACCATGAAAGTGGTCTTGGTGCTAGTCTTCCAGATGAGACAATAAACCAAGATCCCGCGTGAAACACATAGTTAGCAAATGCAAAAGAACCCACGGCAACAAGAGAGTTGTCCCTGGTAAAATTCTGTTTTAAAACAAATACGCTCTTATAGGGAAACTGTTCCTACAAAACATAATGAACACATGCATGCACACGCACGTGCACACCTACCTGAGAAAGCTGCACCAGCTCTCTATCTGATGGCCTCTCTCTGGTACCTTCAGCTGTCTTAGGATTCACCTGTCCCCTGAATACAATGAACAGAAAAAGTGAACCATTAGAAACATAATCTCTATGACTGCGCATGTGCGCACACACACACACACACACACATTGGAAGTCTAAACATTACGCACCTGTCTAAAAAGTGTGAAGTCACAGGTTGAAATTGTTGTTTAAAACACAAAATTTTCTCAATTTCACTAGACCTTGAGTAGTGGTCTAGGTGTTGTTAGTCTTGGATGAGATGATAAACTATCAATTTGTGTACAACACATTTGTGGCGCTCCACCACGAAATGAGTCGCTTAGCACATTACCCAATTATGCGCTAGGAGCCTTTAAAGGCAGGTGGGGGTCAAGTTGTCAATTTTGTGATTTTGATTCATTATTAAACTAGATCTGTTTATTTATCTTATAATGTAATATCAAGGTATAATTTTTATTCCTTTTGCTTTTATATGCGTTTTGAAAATACCAAAGCACTCATTCTGACAACCTGTTACTAAAATAAACTTGCCCGTTTCTCATTTTGTCACATGTTGGAGTCTATCATTTCAATTTGTAATAATGCTGCTCAGAATTGTCCGATTTTCAATCTGTTTTTTGTATTTGATAGCCACTTTATTGCACATTAATAACATGTCAATAACTAAAAAATGACCTCATGTGCACTCCGTCTCATTATGTGGTGGAGCGTCACATTTAGTACATGTAAAAGAACCTAGAGCAATCAGATTTATTCTTGGCTAAATTTCCAGGAAAAAAATCCACTCTCACAGGAAACAACACGCACGCACACACACACAACACACACAGAAAAAAATATTTAAAATAAACCCAGGTGGCACTGTTCTTGTGGCTATGTGCCCTTCTGAAGGACAGCAGCCTAAATAACACGCAGAGAAATCTCTCATGATTGAAAAGTTATATAAAAAATATTAATGCTTGCATGCTCCCCCCCCCCCAATAAAAAAAAAATCACACATTCTTTACAAAATTACTGGCTGCTAAAAAGCATTTAATGGATTGAGTTAGCTGAGTGGATAGAATAAATGATCCTAAATTCACGGTTCAAACCCCAGTGTGCACAGCACCTACACTGCAGAAGACGAGGTCTCCTGTTCCAATGGTTCCAATCCCCTTCTGTTGCTGGTCACATTTTCTTCCCTCACCCACAGTGTAAACACACACATCATCTTGCACTCATGTTGAATCACACCACATCTTTTTAAAATACAGTAGACTGTAGCATTCCGCTGGAATTCTATGTGACTTAACTCTCCACTCTTTGGGGTATGTTCCCACTGCCACTCATGGCTACTGCGTGAACAGGCAAAAAAAAAAATTGTGGATATGCCCGAGCTGTATTTATTTTTACTTGTCCTACTAACAGCAGACGTGTGCACCCCCATACCACTGATTTCTACATTTTCATGGCAATCTTGGGTATTTTTCACAGAGTTCCAGTGTTTTTTGCCCGCTGTTTGTGACACACGTCTTCAATGGGAAAAATATATGACTTTTAACTTTTTTTTTCTCTTATTATGTTTTTTTAAAAATTAGTTTGCTGCTCCCCCTTCCAATTTCTTCACACTGTACAAAGTTAATAAGCTTTTTGAGTTTTTTCATCTACAGGTAAATCTGGGCAAGTCTGATAACTTAACAAGTGATATATGGGTATAACCCTGAATACTGTT
>CM060330.1:56915380-56917217 GCA_030674155.1 Stramonita haemastoma
CAACAATGTACCCAGTCAAATCTCGCTGGTCAACACTGAACCACTGCTAGCACCATAGAACACAACACTTGTGAAGACAACACTTGTGAAGACAACACTTGTGAAGACAACACTTGTGAAGACAACACTTGTGAAGACAACACTTGTGAAGACAACACTCCTGAAGACGCACTCATTCCTACATGCAGAGAGCCCATGACGGAGTTCCTACACACAACCAGAGCTTTCAAAACCTGACCCTCAGACATCAACCCTTAGAAACCAGCAGATTGCTCTCCACTCTGCCCACCTTGTTTGTTTGTGTCTGTGTGTATGTTGCAGAACCTACCCTTACACACGCCCACGCGCGTGTATACACAAACACACACAAAGACAGACAGACAGACAGACAGACAACACACACACACACGCGCACACACACACACAAAGACAGACAGACAGACACACACGCACACACAAACTGCAAATGTGCACAGCTTTTCTTTCCAAAACTCTCTCTTGCTCCCTCACCAAACTGCAAATTATATATATATATATAATATATATATATAAAATATATATATAATATATAACTTTCTCATACTAAGTTTAGAAAAAAAGGTCTTATCTAAGGAATACACCTATAATTTATCTTATATTTAGTTTTCTCAAAATAGTTTTCAAGTTAGGAACTATATCCATCAAGGTTTATTCAAAAATTCTTTTGTAAGTTATGAAGTTAACTATATTTACTAGGTTTTTATTAAAAACTTTTTTTTCTCAGTTAAAAATGTGCCTGTGCTTTTTGTTTACATTTTGTCTATCTATATCCTTAAATAAATGTTTATACACCTGTGTTTTATTTTGACTTGCAATGTCAGTACTCAAAGCGCTATGATGTCCTATATTAAGAGGCACTTCAAGAAATGACAGTGTGATAGAAAAAATACGGAGTTACCAGTTAGAAAACAAACGCTAATCCCATTAACAAGAGTGCTTATCCCATTATCCTCGATATAATAGAATAAAATAAAAATAAAATAAATTTAAAAAATAAAACAAGAAAACAACAATCTGAGACAACAACATTTAAATGTATGTAGACTCAAAGAGACAATCGCATGAGTTTGATAGCGTATAGCATACTGCACCTAAAGCACAGCACCCACATGCACATGTGCACTCATGTATGCACATGTATGTGTGCATGCGCACACTTTACACTAGGCCTATTCTTTTACTTTGTGTGACTCGGAGTACAAAGTCCTTTTTACTGACTTCATATGACAATCAAAAAGGGGAAGGGTTAGTCTAAGCAGCTATTCTGAAGACTTGAGACTGAATCAGAATGGCATTAGGAAGATGGAAGACCATTCCAAAGAGAGGTGCTGTGTGAGATAGCAGGTGAACCAGAGTAGTTAACGATTATAAGCTGGGATGTGTTCAAGTCTGGTGCTACAAGAAGATTTTAAGCAGGTGGACCAGAGTATTCAAGATTATAAGCTGGAATGTGTACAAGTCTGGTGCTACAAGAAGATTTTAAGCAGGTGGACCAGAGTATTCAAGATTATAAGCTGGGGTGTGTACGGGTCTGGTACCAGAGGTTGCTGGAATGTAGCAAGATGACGAAGATCAGACAGATAGGAAGGATCCAGTCTGACACAAATTTTTCTTCAGGAGGGCATTCTATTTATACTGACAGGACTCCGGCATCTCCATGGGGGGAAACGCTGGTTCGAGTTGTAGCTAGAGTTTTTGTAAAACAGGATCTGGCGGTTTCTTTTCTTCATCTGACAGGTCATACTACTGAAGCGCTTCAAAGTCTCTTCTCCACTTCAAAGTCTCTTCTCCACTGCAA
>CM060330.1:56917317-56947317 GCA_030674155.1 Stramonita haemastoma
CCCGGGGCCCCCCCCAAAAAAAGGGGGCCCATTCCCCCCCCAAAACCCAGGGGGCCCCCTTTGGGGAAACCCCCCCCGGGGGGGGGGGCCCCCGAAAAAGGGGGGGGGGGCCCCGAAACCCCAAAGGGGTTTTTCCCTTCACCCCAAAAGGGGGGGTTTCCCCCCTTTTTCCCCCCAAAGGGGGGCGGGGCGCCCGGCTTTTTGGGGCCCAAAACCCTGAAAAAAAGGGGTTTTTGAACAAAAGGGTTTAAGGTGGGGGCCCCCCCAAAGGGGGGGGTTTTTAAAAACCCAAAACAGAATTTTTTTACCCAGGGGAACCCATCCCCCCCGGGGGGCCCAAAAAAAGCCACACAAACCCCCGGGGGGGGGTTTTCTCCGGCCCCCCGGGGCCAAAAAACGGTTTGGGGAAAGGGGACCCAAAAAAATTTTTTCCCCCGGGCCCCCCCCCGCCGCCCCACGACCCCGAAGGGACCAAATTTCCCCCCCCCGGGTTTTTTTCCTTCCCCCCCCCAAAGGGGGGGGGGGCCCAAAAAATTTTTGGTTTAGGGCTTTTCCCAAAAAAAAGGGGGCCCAAAAGTTCCCCAATTTCCCCCCCAACCGGGGCCCCAAAAAAGGGAAAAAAACCCCAAAAAAAACCGGGCCCCCCCAAAAGGGAAAAACCCCCCAAAAAAGGGGGGAAAAAAAAAAACATTTCCCCCGGGTCGCCAAACCCCCAAGGGGGCCCCGGGGGAGCCCCCAAAGGGGCCCCCCCCAACCCCCCCACTTTTTCCCCCCGGGGGGGAAAGCCCAAAAGGAGTTTTCTTTCCCCCCAAATTTGGGGGGGTTGGGGCCCCAACAAGGGCGAAAAATAAAATTTAAAAAAATTTTCCGGGGTTGGGGGGGTGGCAACCCAAAAAAAAAGGACAAACTTTCCCCCCGGGGGAAATGAAAACCCCCCAAACGCCCAAAAAAGGGGGGAAAAAAAAAAGTGGTTTTAGGGGTCCCCCCCCTGTCCCCAAAACCCCAAGGGGTTTCCGGGGGGCCCCCCCCAAAACTTTTTGGGGGCCCCCCTTTTTGGGGAAAAAAACCCATAGGGGTTTTTTTTTTTTCCAAATTTGGGGGCCGAAACCCGGGGCCAAAAAAGGGGGTAAGCTAATTTTTAAAATTTTAGGGTTCCCAAACCGGCCCCCAAAAAGCCCCAAAAAGGGCGCGGGAAATTTTTAAAAACCCCCAAAAAAGGGGCCCCATAGGCCCAAAAAAATTTTTCAGCCCCCGGCCCGCCCCTGGGCCCCCCAAAAATGCCCTCAAAACCCCCCCCTTTTTGGGGGTGGGCCCCTTTTTTTCAAAGCCCAGGGAAAATTTTTGCCCCCTCCCCGGGGGGGCCCCCCCGGGGGCCCCCCCAAAAAGCATATTTCCCATATCTCAAATTTCGCGGGTTTCCAAAAAGGGATGAAGTCCAAACAAAAGGGGGGGGGCCCCCCCGGGGTTTTTGTGGGAAAAAACCCCTCCCCAAATCCCGGGGGAAACGCCCAAAAGGGTTTCAAAACCCCCCCCCCGGGGGGGAAAAGCCCCCACAGCACAAGAAACCCCACCAGGGGGCGCCGTGTGGCCGTACCAAGCCCCTGCCAAAAAGGCGGGTTTTTGGCAAAGTAGGAACCCAAATATATTCAGGCCTTTGCCCGATTTGCAATCTACAGACCAGGGCCCGGCTTTGGAAACCAAGATACGCCTCCCACCACCCAGGGGTGTGGCCGCCAAACTGGGCACACCAAAGGCCCCGGAAAGAAAGGCCGAAACCCCGGCGGGGAGTTGTCCCCGAAAACCCAAACAGGCGCACAAAGTTGCAAGTTATACGCTACTACACCTGGGCAACGCAGGTGCCATCCGCAACAAACGGGGATGACAAACAAGCGGGCGCCTGATGCTACCCAACCCCCGCCAAAGGTCGTTTTGGGCAAAGAGGACCAAAGGGCGGCCCGTCGCCCCTATTTTCTGAAGACCGGGCCCAAAGTGGCCAGCCTCCTCCCATTTCTCAGGTTAAGGGGGCCGGATTGGGGAACCCCTCAGAGTTGGGTTTCGCCAAGCTGGAAAAGTTCGAAGAAAAGAGGGACTAAATACAATTCACAATATATCAACAATTCATCCCGCATGCGGCCCAAAGCGCCTACAAACACCCTGCCCGGGCGGGTGCGTACCGCCCCGCAAATGCGGTTGGCAAAACGGGCCCAAAGGTTTGGCCCCTCCCCTTTTGCTCAGACCCGAGGCACAGGACAGTATGGCACGTATGCTACCCCTCCCTACTATCTCCGAGGTGTGTGGCGCGGACTTTTGGCGACACCAAAGCCCTCAAGAGTTAGAAATTTGTTTTGCAAGTGGGTAGAGACAGAAACCAAAGGGACAATATTAACAATATTCACAACATCCAGGGCCGCAGGCCCCCACACGCCACACAAACACGCCGGCCCCAGCGCCGCCTGCCCAAAAGCGTCCAAGCCCCAAAAGTGGTTTTGGGGGCGGCCCAAATGGTTTCAGCCCGTTGCCACGTCGTTAAACCCGAACCCAACATTTTGGCCCGGATGCAACTCCTCTTTATATTCCGGTGGGGGTTGGGCCCCCCCAAATTTGGGGGACAAAAGTAAGATTAAAGGTTCGCAGCAAATCGGAAAACGCACGAAACAACAGGCGCCTTTTGCATTAACAAATTTCCCAAAGGCTTGCAGGCCCCAATGGCGCCCGCGACTGAAACCGGCCGGCCGTGGCACGTTCAACCCTCCAAAAGGGGGTTGGGCGACGGGACCAAAGTTTTCAGGCTTTTCCCGAATTTGTGTTACGACCGACACAGGGCGGGACTATGTCCCTTCCCTTTATCTCAGGTTGGGCCGGCTTTGGGGCACCAAAGCCAAGAAAAACACCCCGGTGGGAGGTTCCCCCCAAAAAGCGGGGCAAAAGAAATTACAGGGTCTCCGGCTTGGGTCCCCCCCCAAAACTTTTGGGGGGCGCCCAACCAAAAGAACGCACGAAAAACAGGCGCCAGTGCTTCATCGACCCAGCCCCTGGAAAAAAGGGTTTTCGGTTTGGGCAAGCCGGCCAAATGGTTTCAGCGCGCCCACTTTGCCGCTTCAGACCAGCCCGCAAGCGTTACCCTCCCTCCCCTACTCTCCGAGGTGTGTGCGCGCTTGTGCGACACAAAGCCCTCAAGGTAAGAAAGCAGTTCTGCAAGCAATCGGGTAGAGTGTACCACCGAAACCAAGCAGGGCCACAATAATATGACAATACAGCAAATCATACCCAGGGCAATCTGCAGGGTCCGCCACATGCCGCACACAAACGAACGCACTGACAACACCACGCGCGCGCGCGTGCGGCATGCGTACCCACCTGCAAAAAGGTGCGGTTTGGCAAAGACGGGACCAAAGGTGTTCGGCCGTCCGCCGACTTTTGCTGCTTACAGACCCCGAGCACCAGACAGTATGGCACCGTATCATACTCCCTCCCCTACATCTCCGAGGTTGTGGCGCCGGCTTGTGCGACACCAAGCCTCAAAGTAAGAAAGCTAGTTCTGCAAGCATCGGGTAGAGGTACGCCGAAACCAGAGGCACAATAATGACAATAACAGCAATCATACACCGGCAATCTGCAGGTCCGCACATGCCGCACACAAAGACGCCGCAAACACAGCGCGCGCGCGTGCGTGCTGCTCCAACCCTGCCAAAGTGCGGTTGGCAAAGACGGGACCAGGTGTTCAGCCGTCCGCCGCTTTGCTGCTTACGACGAGCCAGACAGTATGCACGTATGCATACTCCCTCCCATTCGAGGTGTGTGGCCGCTTGTGGCGACACCAAAGCCTCAGAGTAAAGCTATTCTGCAAGCATCGAGTACGCACCTACTATCTCCGAGGTGTGTGGCGCCGGACTTGTGGCGACACCAAAGCCCTCAAGAGTTAAGAAAGCTAGTTTCTGCAAGCAAATCGGGTAGAGTGTACGCACCGAAAACCAAGCAGGGCGCACAATAATGAATGACAATATACAGCAATATCATACACCAGGGCAATCTGCAGGGTCCCCGCCACATGCGCGCACACAAACGAACGCACTGACAAACACCAGCGCGCGCGCGCGTGCGTGCATGCGTACCCAAGCCCCTGCCAAAAAGGTGCGGTTTGGGGCAAAGACGGGACCCAAAGAGTGGTTTTCAGGCCCGTCCGCCCCGACTTTTGCTCGCTTACAGACCCCGAGGCACCAGGACAGTATGGCACCGTATGCATACTCCCTCCCCTACATCTCCGAGGTGTGTGGCGCCGGACTTGTGGCGACACCAAAGCCCTCAAGAGTAAGAAAGCTAGTTCTCGCAAGCAATTCGGGTAGAGTGTACGCACCGAAAACCAAGCAGGGCGCACAATAATATGACAATATACAGCAATATCATACACCAGGGCAATCTGCAGGGTCCCCGCCACATGCGCGCACACAAACGAACGCACTGACAAACACCAGCGCGCGCGCGCGTGCGTGCATGCGTACCCAAGCCCCTGCCAAAAAGGTGCGGTTTGGGGCAAAGACGGGACCCAAAGAGTGGTTTTCAGGCCCGTCCTGCCCCGACTTTTGCTCGCTTACAGACCCCGAGCACCAGGACAGTATGGCACCGTATGCATACTCCCTCCCCTACTATCTCCGAGGTTTTGTGGCGCCGGACTTGTGGCGACACCAAAGCCCTCAAGAGTTAAGAAAGCTAGTTTCTCGCAAGCAAATCGGGTAGAGTGTACGCACCGAAAACCAAGCAGGGCGCACAATAATGATGACAATATACAGCAATATCATACACCAGGGCAATCTGCAGGTCCCCGCCACATGCGCGCACACAAACGAACGCACTGACAAACACCAGCGCGCGCGCGCGTGCGTGCATGCGTACCCAAGCCCCTGCCAAAAAGGTGCGGTTTGGGGCAAAGACGGGACCCAAAGAGTGGTTTTCAGGCCCGTCCTGCCCCGACTTTTGCTCGCTTACAGACCCCGAGGCACCAGGACAGTATGGCACCGTATGCATACTCCCTCCCCTACTATCTCCGAGGTGTGTGGCGCCGGACTTGTGGCGACACCAAAGCCCTCAAGAGTTAAGAAAGCTAGTTTCTCGCAAGCAAATCGGGTAGAGTGTACGCACCGAAAACCAAGCAGGGCGCACAATAATGATGACAATATACAGCAATATCATACACCAGGGCAATCTGCAGGGTCCCCGCCACATGCGCGCACACAAACGAACGCACTGACAAACACCAGCGCGCGCGCGCGTGCGTGCATGCGTACCCAACCCCTGCCAAAAAGGTGCGGTTTGGGGCAAAGACGGGACCCAAAGAGTGGTTTTCAGGCCCGTCCTGCCCCGACTTTTGCTCGCTTACAGACCCCGAGGCACCAGGACAGTATGGCACCGTATGCATACTCCCTCCCCTACTATCTCCGAGGTGTGTGGCGCCGGACTTGTGGCGACACCAAAGCCCTCAAGAGTTAAGAAAGCTAGTTTCTCGCAAGCAAATCGGGTAGAGTGTACGCACCGAAAACCAAGCAGGGCGCACAATAATGATGACAATATACAGCAATATCATACACCAGGGCAATCTGCAGGGTCCCCGCCACATGCGCGCACACAAACGAACGCACTGACAAACACCAGCGCGCGCGCGCGTGCGTGCATGCGTACCCAAGCCCCTGCCAAAAAGGTGCGGTTTGGGGCAAAGACGGGACCCAAAGAGTGGTTTTCAGGCCCGTCCTGCCCCGACTTTTGCTCGCTTACAGACCCCGAGGCACCAGGACAGTATGGCACCGTATGCATACTCCCTCCCCTACTATCTCCGAGGTGTGTGGCGCCGGACTTGTGGCGACACCAAAGCCCTCAAGAGTTAAGAAAGCTAGTTTCTCGCAAGCAAATCGGGTAGAGTGTACGCACCGAAAACCAAGCAGGGCGCACAATAATGATGACAATATACAGCAATATCATACACCAGGGCAATCTGCAGGGTCCCCGCCACATGCGCGCACACAAACGAACGCACTGACAAACACCAGCGCGCGCGCGCGTGCGTGCATGCGTACCCAAGCCCCTGCCAAAAAGGTGCGGTTTGGGGCAAAGACGGGACCCAAAGAGTGGTTTTCAGGCCCGTCCTGCCCCGACTTTTGCTCGCTTACAGACCCCGAGGCACCAGGACAGTATGGCACCGTATGCATACTCCCTCCCCTACTATCTCCGAGGTGTGTGGCGCCGGACTTGTGGCGACACCAAAGCCCTCAAGAGTTAAGAAAGCTAGTTTCTCGCAAGCAAATCGGGTAGAGTGTACGCACCGAAAACCAAGCAGGGCGCACAATAATGATGACAATATACAGCAATATCATACACCAGGGCAATCTGCAGGGTCCCCGCCACATGCGCGCACACAAACGAACGCACTGACAAACACCAGCGCGCGCGCGCGTGCGTGCATGCGTACCCAACGCCCCTGCCAAAAAGGTGCGGTTTGGGGCAAAGACGGGACCCAAAGAGTGGTTTTCAGGCCCGTCCCGCCCCGACTTTTGCTGCTTACAGACCCCGAGGCACCAGGACAGTATGGCACCGTATGCATACTCCCCCCTACATCTCCGAGTGTGTGGCGCCGGCTTGTGGCGACACCAAGCCTCAAGGTAAGAAAGTAGTTCGCAGCAATGGTAAGTGTACGCACCGAAAACAAGAGGGGCACAATAATTGACAATATACAGCAATATCATACACCAGGGCATCTGCAGGGTCCCCGCCCATGCGCGCACACAAACGAAGCACTGACAAACACCAGCGCGCGCGCGCGTGCGTGCATGCGTACCAACCCCTGCAAAAAGGTGCGGTTGGGGAAAGACGGGACCCAAAGAGTGGTTTTCAGGCCCGTCGCCCGACTTTTGCTGTTACGACCCCGAGGCACCAGACAGTATGGCACGTATGCATACTCCTCCCTACATCTCCGAGGTGTGTGGCGCCGGCTTGTGGCGACACCAAAGCCCTCAAGGTTAAGAAGCTAGTTCTCGCAAGCAAATCGGTAGAGTGTACGCACCGAAAACCAAGCAGGGCCACAATAATATGACAATACAGCAATATCATACACCAGGCAATCGCAGGGTCCCGCACTGCGCGCACACAACGAACGCACTGACAAACACCAGCGCGCGCGCGCGTGCGTGCATGCGTACCACCCCTGCAAAGGTGCGGTTTGGGGCAAAGACGGGACCCAAAGAGTGGTTTCAGGCCGTCCCCCGACTTTTGCTGCTTAAGACCCGAGGCACCAGGACAGTATGGCACCGTATGCATACTCCCTCCCTACACTCGAGGTGGTGGCCGGTTGTGGCGACACAAGCCTCAAGAGTTAGAAAGCTAGTTCTGCAAGCATCGGTAGAGTGTACGCACCGAACAACACCAATAATATGACATATACAGCAATTCATACACCAGGGCAATGCAGTCCCGCACATGCCGCACACAACGAGCCTGACAAACACACGCGCGCGGCTGGTGCATCGTACCCAGCCTGCAAAAGTGCGGTTGGGGCAAGACGGACAAGATGGTTTCAGGCCCGTCGCCGACTTGCTGTTACAGACCAGGACAGGAAGTTGGCACGATGCTACTCCCTCCTACATCCGAGTGTTGCGCGTGTGCGACACCAAAGCCCAAGAGTAAGAAAGCTTTCTGCAAGCAATGGGTAGTTACGCCCGAAAACCCGAGGTGTGTGGCGCCGGACTTGTGGCGACACCAAAGCCCTCAAGAGTTAAGAAAGCTAGTTTCTCGCAAGCAAATCGGGTAGAGTGTACGCACCGAAAACCAAGCAGGGCGCACAATAATGATGACAATATACAGCAATATCATACACCAGGGCAATCTGCAGGGTCCCCGCCACATGCGCGCACACAAACGAACGCACTGACAAACACCAGCGCGCGCGCGCGCGTGCGTGCATGCGTACCCAAGCCCCTGCCAAAAAGGTGCGGTTTGGGGCAAAGACGGGACCCAAAGAGTGGTTTTCAGGCCCGTCCTGCCCCGACTTTTGCTCGCTTACAGACCCCGAGGCACCAGGACAGTATGGCACCGTATGCATACTCCCTCCCCTACTATCTCCGAGGTGTGTGGCGCCGGACTTGTGGCGACACCAAAGCCCTCAAGAGTTAAGAAAGCTAGTTTCTCGCAAGCAAATCGGGTAGAGTGTACGCACCGAAAACCAAGCAGGGCGCACAATAATGATGACAATATACAGCAATATCATACACCAGGGCAATCTGCAGGGTCCCCGCCACATGCGCGCATTTTTAATTACATGTACAGAGAGAGAGACAGAGAGAGAGAGAGAGGAGAGAGAGAGAGAGAGAGAGAGAGAGAGAGAGAGAGAGAGAGAGAGAGAGAAGAGAGGAGAGAGAGAGAGAGAGAGAGAGAGAGAGAGAGAATTTTCTGGTCTGGTTGTAGGGGGAGGGGGGGAATGGAGTCTTTCAAACTGTGAAGTGCCCTAGATAAACGTGGCAGTTGTACTGAAATAACAACCAATCAGAAAGGCCCCCTACCAACACAGAACTGGTGCTGCATATAAAAGCTTTTTGGTTTTTTCTTCTCTGAGCATATAAACCTATCTAAAAGCGCGCGAAATCGACATCACCCCGTCTTTTTTTTCATTCCATGTGTATTTCCACTCCAGGGTAGCTTGCTACCACCATAATCAGCAGCAGGATAGGTTTTTATACCCATCCTCCACCTTAACAAACAACTGCATACAGGGGTGCCTAGAAACTTTACAGTCTCTGACACACCTGTAGTGAAGGTAAGATTTTACTGCTTGGGTATTTTTTTAAATCTTAACATTCTTGCAGTTCATCAGACAGTAGTTTTTCATGTGTATATGATTTTTTTTTTGTTGTTTTACTGTCCAGCATTGCCTTTCAAACACTCATACACATACCCCCCCCCCCCCCCCCCTCGCGCACACTCGCATGTAGGGAGACATTCATGTAAAACATATACATGCATACGAACATTCATTCATGCAGATAGACGACATGCATGCACAGAATGGCAGACACAAACTGCTACAAACTTAAACCCCTTTTTACCACACCGGTGCACCCCTCCTCCCCCCCCCCCATGTTTTTGTTCTTTGAATGCTCATACAGTAGCAACAAAGTCTGTCATAATAACAAAACATGTCTAGTGCTGCTGTGAAGCACCTCACAAGCCAGGCCCAGTGCATTCCTCATCAGCGTAGGAGAGAACTGTCATCTTGAAAGTCTGTCTGTAAAAACCCCAGGCAAATGGACCAAGAAGGCAGACAATAGACTCTTGTCTTTTGGACCAAGACAGAAGCCATGAGTGAGATAGAAAAGAGAATTTGAAAAGAGAATTACCAGAGAATTTCCAGAAAGCAGTGATGCTATCTATATTGATACCCCCCCCCCCCCCTTACCCCCCTTTAAGCCTACTGGGAGATCTGTCCATCTGATATCCCAGATTGTAAAGTGACTTTAGCAGACACTTAAACAAACTGCCGCCAACTTCTCTGTCACAGAATGGGGGCACATTCCCAGCTCATGTCCTAAATTCAGCCACCAATCACTGCAAGGCAGCACCTTGTTTGAAAATAAGCTGGGCCGCCACTCCCCCCCCCCCCCCCCCCCCCCCCCCCCCCTCTGAATTTGATTTTCAAAACAAACCTGTGCTGTTTTATCTGCCACGTTGACAGATCTAAAATGAGGTCGCCCACGCTGCCGTGTGCACGCAGCAGGCATGCACGCCCAGAGTACATTGCGAGGGTTGCCTGCCAGAAGCGGCTATCCGCCACTTTTTCACTTTTTGGTATGTGGAGACTCTCTATAGCATATACTGTACTGTTACAATAAGCCATGTGGCTGTGATTGATTTTTAAGTAGTTATTTACAAAAACCATTCCGGTTCATCATTCTCACCCATCCCAACCCTGCCTGAAATGCCCAGAACACGATAGCCGTTGCTCGCAGTGCAAGAGTAGCCTACTACCCGTATTGATTCCGTTTACCGCTAGAACCAGACATATAAGGAAGGCCACTACTGGCAATGCAAATTCATCTAGGCCTACTTCTAATTTCAATTTTCCTCCCAAAATGTCTATCTGGGGATGATTGAAGCAGGTAGAGGCAAAGTGGCTACAGGCTACATTGTTTTGACCCTGCACAAACCGGCCAATTGTACATTATTACTGCTGGCGATTGCGAAAGAGGGGGGTTCTGTAAATCCTAGTCTGTCATCTAATAACAGAGGGATGTGGCAGCAACATCCTGCTTACAGAGGAACTATACAGGGAGACATAATTTTTTAGACTTCCATTTTCATCCGCGTTTGTACAGGAAGAAGACTGCTGGTAATGTTTAAAATTAAGGACTTTTAATACCATATTTTGTTTAAGTTCACAAACAAAAGTCGAAATATAATAGTACTCATCGTTACAGTGTGCAATTTGTGCAATATAACGTTTGAATTAATGTCATTTGGACAAAATATTGCTTAATAATGCGATTATGCTGGAAATAAATAACAATTTAGTAAGAAGGTTTCTTCGCAAACTTTTGTATTTTTTCTTGGTTTAATTTGAGTTGTTCAGTTCCCTTTCCATGATAAACAAATGCATATGGGTTTGCAATTGGGCCTAGGACTGACAAGGGACAGATGAAACTATTGGACGTAAAGTTGGGTTCTTTCAGATTGTTTATTATTTATTGGGGAGGAGGTGATTTTTGTTGCTGTTTTTTTCTTTGTTCGTTTTATTTCTTGTATCATATGCAGAGACAGTCAAAGGTGCACGCACACACACTAACACACACACCTCTCACACTCACACACACACACGCGCGTGCGCGCGCGCGCGCCACACACACACACACACACACACACACACACACACACACACACACACACACTTACTCATACACACACAGGCATGAACGCACACATATACACGCACACATAAACACGTACACGCACGTACACATGCACACACATACACTCAAACACACACACATACACACACACACATTCACACACACACAGACACACACACACACACACACACACACACACACACACACACACACACACACACACACACACACACGCACGTACGCACGCACGCACGCACACACACACACACACACACACACACACACACACACAGAGAAAATAAAATAAATAAATAAATAAGTACACACACATACACAACACACACACACACACACACACACACACACACACACACACACACACACACACACACACACACACACACACACACACACACACGCCAGCGAACAGATCAGAAAAATTATGCAAGCGTTCTACTATAAATCATTGAATGTGTGTATGTATGCACATAAGCACGCACACACGCACATAATCAAAAATCAAAATATCATGATCTCTAAAGTCCGATCGCACATTGATCAGAAATATTGTCACCATCTAAAAGTTTTTACAGATGGTTCACATCTAGATGATCAAGAAACAGGTTCAGCTTTTGTAATACCATCGCTTAAAGTAGAAAAATGTTATTATGTTGGTAAACATCATTCGATATTCACAGCTGAGCTAATAGTAATTTTAATGGCTCTTAACCATATTCTCGATCTTCCGCTGAATATATTTCAAACTTTACTTTGCGTTGATTCTAAATCGGTACTCTACGCATTAAAACCCACAAGTTCTAAGAAAAAGTCTAAAGTTATATTAGAGATCAATCATGTCATACATGTTTTAGCTTTAAGGGGTATTTGTGTCACTTTCTGTTGGGTACTTTCTCATGTAGGATTCTTACCAAATGAGTGGGCTGACAGAGCTGCAAAGAGAGGTGCAAAACATGGAGAGGATTCTGTAGAACTACACGTTCCATTATCTTTACAAGAAGGTTATCACTTACTAGAAGAGGCATCGTGGAGCAGGGCCAAAAAGGCTTATTATCCAAAGGAGCGCATATCAGAAAGGTCTTCATACACTGTCCCTGATTTAAAGGATATCGATCGCTCTGAGATCAATACAAGTTTTTTTCATGACAAGAAAGGTTAGGGCTTTATTTTTCGGATAAAACTGAATGCGTTCATCACTAAATATTGCAAACATATAAAATGTTTGTGCGGTGAGAAAATTACAGTCACATAATTTTTGAATGTAAGAGTCTAAAACCACTCTTACCCTCTTTCTCGGAAAATTCCTTGGATAAGATTTTTAAAAATCTTAATTTGGCATTTCGTATAACAAAATCTTTAATGAATAGTTCTTTAGGAAATTTGTTATAGTTTTAAGTCATACTAACATTTGTTATGTATTTACTTGTTGTTATCACTGTTTAGCCCAAATCTATGTACTGTATACATTATTAAGAAAAAGACACCCATTTTATTGCACACATCCATCAACATACTAGACCCTCCCCTTCCCTTCCCATCGTCTAATATCACTTTGAGTGAACAGACGTAAAATCGAAGCAACAACAACACGCACAAATCACACATGTGTATACATACATGCACACATACTGGACCGCGAACGAGCACGTGTACACACACAAACACATACACACTCACACATGCACACACACGCGCGCACACACACATACGCGCGCGCACACATACATACATGCGCGCGCGCACACACACACACATACATACACAAACACAGACAGAATAAAACAAATTAAAGAAACATATAGACAACACAACACAAACACACAAACACACACACACCCACAAATACACGCACATATAAACACACATGCACTTATACACATGCACATACGCACACACACACACACACACACACGCGCGCGCACGCACGCACACACACACACACACACACACACACACATACATATATATATATACATATATATATATATATATATATATATATATATATATATATATATATATATATATATATATATATATATATATATATATATATGTACATGTTCTCTAAATGTAACACGATTACATAAAGGATCTTTTGTGGTCTAATAGATCTATCACATGAATTTAAGGGAACAGGAGTTAAATCAAAGAAGGAATGTTTGAATCACACCCACCCCCTCCATTCCTCTTCCCCACTACCATATAGAAAGGAAGTGTTCCACTTGGCTGAACAGTGTAAGTTGCTTAGGTCAGAGTTTTAAAGAGGGATTACTGTTTTCTTGTTAGTTTCTCTCCATCAGTAAGTTGATTCAACTACTAATTTGACACAGCCTTTTAACACATCACCTAGGTATACCTAGGTACCATTCTAACCCATCACTTAGAGATGAGGCAGCTGGCATTTCCTCCTGTCAATGTTGAGAGGCCAGTGGAGGTGATGTCAAAGGAAGTGGCAAGCCCAGAGTTAAGCCCTGCTGTTACCTGTGCTGGGGTGTGGCAAGCCTAGCCTAAACACTTCAAGTGGCTAAAGATGGCATAAGTGTCCACAGTGTCCTAGGAGATAATCCCCCCCCCTGTGTTCATCTCAACCTGCCTCTCACTCACTCACTCACTCAGTCCCATGTCCCAAAGGACGTAGGGGGGACATGAGAGAAGATGCAACGGAGATCTTTTTCCATGCTTCACGATCCTGTGTGGCTAGTAGGAGGCGTTGCAGGGGTTGGGCAGTCCAGTCTTTGATGTTGTCAACCCATGATTTCTTTTGGCGGCCTCTTCTTCTTTTGCCCTCGACTGTTCCTTGCAAGATGGTTTTTGCTAGGGTGTTGTGTCTTGTGGTGTGACCAAACCACATCAGCTTTCTCCTCTTTATGGTGGAGAGCAAAGGCTCTTGGGGGCCCACACGCTTTTTGATTTCCTCTTTCACATAGTTATTGGTCTTGTGTTCTTTGTATGATATTTTGAGGAGTCTTCTGTGGCACTTGTTCTCGAATGCTTGGATTCTTCTCTCTAACTCTGCTGTCAGAGTCCATGATTCACAGCCATATAGGAGGATAGATATTACGAGGGATTTGTAGAGGTGGTATTTGGTGCAGAAGCTGATGTTGTTGCTTCTGATGATCCTCTGGAGTCTGACTAGAGCAGATGTTGCTGTTGCAATGCGAGCTTTCACCTCATTGTTTGATGTGCCATCTTTTGTTAGGATGGAGCCTAAGTATTTGAATTGGCTCACCTCTTCCAATATTTCTCCATTCGGGACCTCGGTTTATCGTCTCATCCGAAAGACTAGCGCCCAGACCACCACTCAGGGTCTAATGGATGGGGGAAAAGTTTGGGGTCTAAACGGGGTACGAACCACCACACACTCCGACCCGGACTTTTTGCTTTCTAGGCAAGGCGCGTTACCACCTAGACCACCGACGGTTCAAACTTAAGCTGCCGGTTACAATTAGAATGTGCTGCTCCCCTAAACTTACCACTGCTGTGATCATGATCTCTTACAGTTGGGTTGTCTTCTGTGTTTTCTAATGTATGGCCGCAAATCCAACAAAGTGTTGCTGAATCATATTGACTCCAGGAGAAAAATCTCCTCGACCGGAATCAAACCGTTTTAGTTTTAGGTAATGTTTTTGGCTTAGGTCCTTGGTATGGAACTATAATAGATTCGAAGTCAGCATAAACAACGTAAGGATTGGGCTGTATTTTTTTCCAGTTCTCAAAGCTTGCTGTGCTACCAGGTTTTGGAGTAATAAGTTTTGTAATACACTCAGCAGAGCTTTTACAATGTTCTTTGTGTTTATGTGCTGCTTCAATAGACGGAAACCTTACTAAGCATCTCCTGCAGAACTCTTGGTTCTTACAATTTGCTGTTGTGTATGTTAGTAGTCTACTTATTGTGCGAATTAAAGTATAATGCTGTTTTGCACCATCTGTCACTAAAAGTAAGTCAACGTGTTTGACATGTGGCTCTCCCACAGTCGGCGACTCACTGGATATTCTAAGCGGCAGAAGATTGTCTTCTTCAGAACATGTACATACGTTTACAGTGATTGGTTTGTTTTGGGATTCGGATTGTTTGATTTTGTCTATTCCAACGGAAAGTCAATTCCATTAAAGTTAAGTTCATGTTTGTATGGTTCATAGTTGGAGACTCTCTCCGTATTCTTTTGAACATGATGTAACTTTGCGAGAAAACACCACATAAAACAGTTTTATCATCTGTATTCTTAATGTTTAAGACTGCTCGTTTTAAAACCAGTTTTCTGGGTAAAGGAATGTAAGACTTACCAACAAATGGGGAAAAGACTGACTGATACTGTAGGAGTGCTTATTCCATTATCCTTGAAATAAAAATATAAATAAACAAATAAATGAAAACAAAATAAAGCAAACCAAAAAGAATGGTGATGGTCAGTGTCCAAATTGGAACTATCTGCTGGGACATAGATATAACCCATCAACACCATGGTGATGGTTTGTGATGGTTCTATCGCTGATGGTTGTCTGAATCAGAGAGCTGTTCTAAGACTCCAGGACAACCAAACCAAAATGGGAATGGTTTCCCTAATTAATGGGAAATCTCTGCTGGGATGTAAATGTAATCACAACAACAACAACATGGTGAAGGTGATGAAACGGGTGACTAGTTGATGGGCAATTCCCTAAACTGCACACCTCCACTAGATAAAGGTAAAGGTAAATGTGTCCCATAACCTAGGTGGTCGTAGGGGAGCGAAGCATCAGAGACCTCAGCTTCTCTAGGGGACAGCATATTGAGGGCGGCGCCCATCTCCTCTCCCTCGCTGCTTTACCTTCCCTGACCCTAAAGAGGGCAGGTACCCATTTACAGCAGGGTGAACTGGGGGGACTGTACTGAAGCCAAGGCGCGCAATCGGTCACCCATCCGCTTGGTAACCACGCTCGACGCTGCTTAACCGTCGCCAGACCTCGTTTTAAAACTCACATGGAAGAGCTCCTGGGTGACTAATTACCCATGGTTTTTACATAGACATTTCCCGTACTACCCCTCGCCAGATTTCGTGGGTGACCAGTCACCCATGGTTTTTACATAGACATTTCCCTTACTACGCCTCGCCAGATTTCGTGGGTGACCTGTCACCCACGGTCTTCAAATGGATCAGACAGCTAAGCATCATGTAGTTTTTGAGACAAAAAAGCTGAATCTGAATCTGAAAAGGTGATTCTTAGAATCCATGTGTGTGGCGTTGATTACGATGCCGGAAATAAGGGATCATTCATTTGATTTCAAAGTGAAAGGTTTACTAGCACCCATGTAAACTGAAATAGAGAGACTCACACAACCCCACACACACACACACACACACACACACACACACACACACACACACACACACACACACACACACAACACACACAACACACACACACACACACACACACACAACACACACACACAAATACAACAAGAGAGAGAGAGAGAGAGAGAGAGAGAGAGAGAGAGAGAGAGAGAGAGAGAGAGAGAGAGAGAGAGAGAGAATGACAATGACAATGACAATGACAATAATTTTGACAATGACAATAATTTATTCAAAAAAAGGCCATGGCCCCATTTGAAGGGGTATACATCACTGATATTTGTTGTACATTCCACACTAAGGTCATACACCTAAAAAAAAAAGCCACAAAAAAAATACATAACAATTTTTCAGTCTAGAGCAAAATTATGACATCATCGTTTCTCTTCGTTTGAATGACTTATAGAGGTACAGAGCAACATTTCTTATAGTGTTTACATTGGTAGAGGACAAAAGTGTAACTAATCGAAATAGTGCTGGTCTGTTATAAAACTTAGATGGGATGTACTGTTTCCTTAAATCCTCAAGAACTGGGCAACAAAAAACAAAATGTACTTCATCTTCTCTATTTAATTTACACATGGGACACGTCATACTTTTGTCATTTTTCTTGTATCTTTGATTATGAACCATTAAATCTGTGACCCCAAATCGAAACTTGGTTAATACACATCTTACAAACTTATTCATATTCATCTCTATATATGTTTCAATAAAATGATTTGTTTTAAACAGTTTGTACAAGGAAAATCTATCGCTGTTTTGAATGTGGCTCTCCCAATTTTGCCATCTACAATCTATAAGACGTTGTTTAAAGGAGGCCAGAAAACTCTTAACACATCCAACACCCTGATTTAGCCACACAAATGCAAAACCATTTTCACACAAACACTTACGCACATTGGTCACCCATGTTATCTTTCCAAGAGAGAGAGAGAGAGGAGAGAGAGGAGAGAGAGAGAGAGAGAGAGAGAGAGGAGAGAGAGAGAGAGAGAGAGAGAGAGAGAGAGAGAGAGAGAGAGAACTATAACAATTAATACGCTATATGTTTTTAGCATCAATACAGTATGTCTGTAGCATTCTAAACAATATACATATTTCATAAATATGCAGTAAATGGCATCTGATTTTAATATTGTTAATCAGCAACTTTGTGAGAAAAAAAATAAAACACAGATCAGCAAGATCATAAATTCTTTAAATCTTTATCAATTTCTCCATGAACTTTTCAGTCAGACTCAAACTGGTCTATTCATAACAAAAGCCCCCCTAAACGTTCACTCTCACTCAGACCCATGTCCCAAAGGACATAGGGGGGACATGAGAGAAGACGCAACAGAGATCTTTTTCCATGCTTCATGATCCTGTGTGGCTAGTAGGAGGTGTTGCAGGGGTTGGGCGGTCCAGTCTTTGATGTTGTCAACCCATGATTTCTTTTGGCAGCCTCTTCTTCTCTTGCCTTCGACTGTTCCTTGCAGGATGGTTTTTGCTAAGGTGTTGTGTCTTGTGGCGTGACCAAACCACATCAGCTTTCTCCTCTTTATGGTGGAGAGCAAAGGCTCTTGGGGGCCCACACGCTTTTTGATTTCTTCTTTCACATAGTTATTAGTCTTGTGTTCTTTGTATGATATTTTGAGGAGTCTTCTGAGGCACTTGTTCTCGAATGCTTGGATTCTCCTCTCTAACTCTGCTGTCAGAGTCCATGATTCACAGCCATATAGGAGGATAGATATCACGAGGGATTTGTAGAGGTGGTGTTTGGTGCAGAAGCTGATGTTGTTGCTTCTGATGACCCTCTTGAGTCTGGCTAGAGCAGATGTTGCTGTTGCAATGTGAGCTTTCACTTCATTGTTTGATGTGCCATCTTTTGTTAGGATGGAGCCAAAATATTTGAATTGGCTCACCTCTTCCAGTATTTCTCCATTCATCTTTATTTCCGTGCTGTCATTACTTGCGCTGTTGACCATGATCTTTGATTTCTCTGTACTGACCTCCATGCCGTATGTGCTCGCTTGATCTGATAAACTGTCTGTGAGGATTTTCAGTTCTTGTTTGCTGCTGCCCATGAGGTCAATGTCATCTGCAAATCTGAGGTTGCAAAGGGGTCTTCCACCAATGGAGATGGAAGTGTGGTGGTTTTGCAGTGTCTCTGTCATGTTTTCGAGGAAGAGGTTGAAGAGTTTAGGTGAGAGAAGGCAGCCCTGGCGGATCCCAACCGTGGTCTTGAAGAACTCGCCCACGTGATTGTTCATGAAAGCTGTACTTCTTGCGTTCTCGTACAGAGCCTTGATGACTTCAATGAGACAGTTTTCAATGTTGAAGTGCCTGAGTACTTGCCAGAGGCCGTCATGCCTAAACGTTCAACGTGTGCAAAAGCCAAAAAGTGAAATAACAATTGTACCTGTTGATATCAGTCATGAGTAAGGAAAGAAAGCATGTACATTTAAGAACAGAATAACCCATACGAATAAGTACACATTTGCACGCGTACACACGCACGCACGCACACACACACACACACGCACACACGCACACACACACACACACACACACATACACACACACACACACACACACACTTGCAAAATACAAGAAATATGATTCTAAACTGTTTGAATGCACACAATACTAAGAAGGCATTCAAACCTAAACTGTATGGATAGTATCCCACATTTCATTACTGAAGGTCTTGGATAAGATAACAAGAAATCAAACAAACCAACAAAATCAAACAAAAACAGTAGAAAATATTTTCATTCTTATGACGGACATCAGTACCAGTTTAGAGCTGAGACAAACATTTACCAGCATCAATACGGAGCTGCTAAAACTGATTTTGTTCTTGTATTTATTGCCTCTGGTCTCAACGATTGCTGGGAGTGGGAGGTGTTGCTCTTGGCAGTTCATCATCACCAGGTTCTTGGATGATAGTAACCTGTCTGCAGCATCAGACTGCCGTCTGAGCAGATGTGCATAGCGTGATCTCGACATATCCAATTTCGGCTGGTAATGCAGGAACCTGTTGTTTTGCGATCAGCCTTCCAGTGGCAGAAGCCACAGCGGCCTTGTGCCTTCTTTTGTTTCTTTGGAATTTGGCTGGTGGTGGACTTTCTTGCAGCAGATGCTGACTAAGATGGGAGGAAAAAAGTGTAATTGCCTTCAGATATTACGGTTTCACGTGTTCTCCAAAATGGCTTCTGATGCGAGAATGATGCCAGAACTTCCCGTAGTAGCCGCCCACTAGCCCCAGTGTGTGCCATGTGTAGAAACAAAGGCTACGGTGTGTGTAAAAGAGCCCTAGCGTGTGTTGGAAAGAGCTGTGGTCTATATAAAAAGTATGGGTGACCAGCCACCCACAGTATCTGGCGAGGGTTATGTAACGTTTTTATGGTTCAATTACTCCTTTATTTATAAACATAAAATCTTCATATTCGGTGAAATTATGGACAAATATATAATAAACAAAGTCAGAAAATTTGAGTTCGATAGAGTTAAAACTGGCAAAGTTATGATAATTTAAATGAGAGTCTGGGTAATTTTTCACCCACAGGGTCTGAAGAAGATTTAACTTGACTTGGGGAAAGCGAGTGCTCTGACCACTGAGCTATCCCGCCCCCTGCCTCCACTAGGACTGTAAATAAATTCAAACTGACTGATGAGTGGCTGATGCTTACAGGCGGGACAAGATACCGATAGCCTAGTGGTCACAACATTGCCCTCGCAATTTGACGACCCGGGTTCGATTCCCGGTCGAGGGGATTTTTCCTCTGGAGTTAACATCAGTGCTGACTCAACTCCCCCCAAAAGTCTTTCGGACGAGACTAAAAACCGAGGCCCCGAATGAACGCATGCAGATCATCTTGCGCACACGTTAAATCCACACTTTTCGTAAGAGTAGGCCATCGTGTGCCGGTGGGAACAGATGACATTTACAAAACTGCATACACACGGGGACTGGATTTTAAAAAGCATATGATTGCTTATTCCATTATCTTCGGTATAAAAGAATAAATGAATAAATAAATCCATGGATGAGACTATAAACCAAGCTAGGTCCCCTGTGCGAATACACGCTGAATATCTTGCACACACGTTAAAACCTCTTCTGTTTAAAAACAAAACGAAACAGAGTAGACCATTGTGCCGGTGGGAACAGATGACAAAATTGACAAATCTGCATACACACACGGGAACTGAATGTGAAAAATAAAGCTCATGAGTGCTTATTCCATTATCCTCAATATAAAAGAATAAAATAAATAAATAGATAAATAACTTAACCGGGCCCACCATAGGAATCTACCAAAATCAAACTGGCTAGCGGATGCTTACAGCCTCTAAATCAGTGGGGAATCTAATATATTCTAAATTATTTTTTTTCATTTTCCTAAAGATGATAATATGTTCGAGAATGTGTGCTCATATGGATCGCTGGTCAAGAGCCGGAGGTAACCTAACCTAACACACCTGTCTAGAAAGAAACAGGCTGTAGGTTTCATCCTCACCTAGTCTGAACTTGGAACTTTTTCCCCATCCATGAGACATGACTGGTGGTTTGGATGCAAGTCTTTTGGATGAGACAATAAACCAAAGTCCCATGTGCAGGAGACTACATGGTATTTTCTACAGCGCTGAATCTTGTACAGCGAACAAATCAAAGCGCTTGCTTTGAAATCATTCCTGCTCAGGCCAGGGCTCATAACCTAAATTATCAGATTTTATAAATTCCCCACACTTACACACAAAACACACAAACACACACACACACACACACACACACACACACACACACACACACACACACACACACACACACACACACACACTATAAACCGAGGCACACAGAACTTCCATACACGTTAAATCCTGTTCCGCTTTTCGTAAGTGTATGCCATCATGTGCCTGTGGGAACAGATACGATTGAAAAAAAACTGCATACACACGGGAACTGGATGTAAAAAAAAAAGCACATTAGTGCTTATTCCATTATCCTCAATATTATATTATTCCAAAGTAACATGTCAGAAAGAAAAAAGTCAATATTTCAGCATTTGATTTGTTTTTAGACCTCACACACTTAAAAAAAACCAATGTAATATTGAAACAGGTGTTCTGTTGCATAACATCAGTGCTGACTCCACTCTTCCGAAAGTTAACATCAGTGCTGACTCCACTCTCCCGAAAAGTCTTTCGGATGAGACTGTAAACCGAGGCCCCATGTGCAAACGCACACAGAACATCTTGCACACATGTTAAATCATGTTCCGCTTTTTGTAAGAGTAGGCCATTGTGTGCCAGTGGGAACAGATGGCAATATTCACACAACTGCATACACACGGGGACTGGAAGAAAAAAAGCACATGAGTGCTTATTCCACTATCCTCGGTATAAAAGAATAAATAAATAAATAGGTAATAGATCAATAAATATTGTTTTTATAATTAAAGATATAAAGATCGCTTTTTCCAATACAAACCCTCCAGGCACATGATCATCGTCACCATCATCATCATCGCTATCAACGTCATGAACGTCATCGGAGGCGTTGTCATCGCCGTCATTGTAATGAACATTATCTTTAATTTTGAACGATCACACAACCATTATCATAATAATTTTGTTGTTGCTAACAGGCAGCAGCTGAACTGGATATGCAGTGTAAGGGAAACAACCGTACATTGGGTAGCCTATGCGCTAGTTCTCTCTCTTAGACCACTCGGTGGCAATTCATTTTGTTGTTGTTTGTTTTCGAATATTTTGTTGTGGTAATGTTGTGTGTGTGTTTGGTTTTTTTTTTAATGATGTTTCTTTCCTTTGTATGTCTCATTGTGGATATTGGGTGAGGGTTGTCTGTGTGTTTCTTTACAACAATTTTTAGGTGTATTTCTTACATCGAAGTTGATATGGAATACCCATCTCAGTATATTCTAACTAATGCAAGAAAAAGCTTAATTCTCCAGAAATTTATTTGTAAGCAGTAGGCTATTAAAGGCAAGATCTGTAAATCCTTTAACATTTATGGACGTCAGTAATCAGATCAAAATCATCATATAGACAAGAAGTCTTCTTTAATGCTCCAAAATATTTACTGAGGAAGCTTCAGAGCATATATTGTAAAGCATACAGGCTTACTTTTGGTGTACCTTTTCTTGCATCAGTAATTGACACATATGAAGTCGAAATACTGCCGTTAGATGAATAATCCTACCGAAAACTTGCATGCCCCAAATATGTACTGAGAAGTTCAACACCAAAAACTTTGCCTGGGAAGACGTGAAAATAAAATCTGATGCATTTTTTTTACCAAAAGTACGCAGCAAATCGGGTGCACTTGTGGCGATGCTTTCTCTCTACCTGGGGACAGCAGCCCGAATTAAGAAATCTACTGTGACATTAAGTGGTATAAAAATAAAATCAGAGTTAAGTTACCAAGATTTGATGGAAGATGAGTCTAGGAAAATAAGCTGGTCAGTAGTCTTTCAGGGCTTTTGTTTATTTCATTTGGGGAGAGTGCGTTGCCACAAGTGCAGCGCCACCCATGAATTTGTTTTCTTTTTCCTGTCTGCAGCTGTATTTGTTTCCATATCAAAGTGGCTTTTTTCTACAGAATTTTGCCAGGGAAAACCCCCTTGTTGCCATGGGATCTCTTGAGTGCGCTGAATTATAATGTGTAATAAACAGGACCTCAGTTTATCGTCTCATCCGAAAGACTAGCACCCAGACCACCACTCATGGTCCAATGGAAGGGGGGAAAGTTTTGGGCGCGAGCCGATTTTTTGCTTTCTAGGCAGGCATGTTACATGTAGACAAGGTCCATAGGGAATAGCCAAGATTGGCTGCTTAAAGCTTGCTCTGTGGTCAGCATAAAATGACAAAGGGCCAGTTGGTAATCTCTCCTGATCATCGAAATTATGAAAGAAAAAATAATTATGTAAACTGGATTTTTCTACAAGGGAGTCAGGCAGAACTCCCCTCCCCCTCCCCTTCTACCTTCCCCTCCCCCTCTACTCCACCCGCCCCCCTCCTCTCCACTCTCCTGTGTGCAACTAACAGACAAGTAATGAAAGTTTTACCAACAAACAGTTGTAAAGGTTGACAGAAAAAAAGATAAGGGATGCATTTCTCAAAAAAATGTGTATGAATCAAATGCAAGTATCCTGTTGGAAAAATTTCAGTTTGTCAAAGCTCGTGGCTTTTTGGCCGAATATAGAACTAGCTGCCCACTGCCAATTGACCACAGAGTTATCCCACCCTTGGACATGACATGCGCAGAAGACCGTTCCGGTTATAATGTGAGCACGAATTCATGTTTTCAATGCAGATTGCTTGGTTTGTATTGCCAGTTGGTTTTCTGTGCCCTCATCCAACAAGTTCGAGATCAACTGGAGGTGATAATCTACATCCAAATTGTTTAATTCCATACAAGGGTTAGTGATATTTTTCATTCTATGTATGCCTATATACTACGGACTACCAATGATAAATGTCTTTCTTGGACATAGATTTTTAGTTTCAAAATGTAGGGGGGTAGTTTTGATGTGACAGAACTTCAGATGCGCACATGCACACACGAGCTCGCGCGCACACGCACGCTCACGAGTGCGCGCACACATACACGAACGCACAAACACACACGCACACGCACACGCACACACACACACACACACACACACACACCAGGTTACCGATTTGTTTTGTAGTAATGTAATCAAAGCCTTTGTGGTTTAGAGAGAGGGAGAGAGAGAGAGAGAGAGAGAGGGGGGGGGGGGGCAGGTACAAATGTGTGATAAGATTTCCTTACATACCACTGGTCACGCTACCTATGTTCGTGTTTCCCTAACCCATCGAAGGTTAACTTTTTTTTTCAATTTTTGTTTAGTCCCTAAACTAGAGATCCGAAGTTCACAAATGGTCAGATTTTTGCGTATGCAGCCCCCCCCCCCCCCCCCCCCCCCCCTCTCATTTAGGTCGCCACATTCCGACTTCTGGGATTGCCGTCATTATGTGATCTTTAACGTGCATATTTGATTTTCTGCATGTGTCGATATACACGTACTCACACACGCGTACGTGAGTCACACACACGTACTCGCATACACACATACTCCCTCTCTCTCTCTCTCTCTCTCTCTCTCTCTCTCTCTCTCTCTCTCTCTCTCTCTCTCTCTCTCTCTCTCTCGCCTAGTGGTCAGAACATTACGCTGGCAATTTGACGACCTGGGTTCGATTCCGGTCGAGATTTTTCTCCTGGAGTTAACATCAGTGCTGACTCCACTCTCCCCAAGTCTTTCGGATGATCGGATGAGACTGTAAACCGAGGCCCTGTGTGCGAACGCCCGCAGAACATCTTGCGCACACGTTAAATCCTGTTCCACTTTCCATAAGAGTAGGCCATCGTGTGCCGGTGAGAACAGATGACATTTACAAACTGCATACTCACGGGGACTTGATGTAAAAAAGCACAAGAGTGCTTATTCCATTATCCTCGATATAAAAGAATAATCACATACACACACACGCACGCGCGCCACACCACACACACCAACACACATACACGCACGCGCGCGCTAGCGTGCGCTCCTTCTCCTACTCTTCCTTAAATTACGGTAATATTTTTTTTATACTTTTTGTTTCTTTTTTGTTATCAGAAACTCCCCAGCAACCTCGTACCTTCTCGACACAACGCTATGTCGTGATCCACATTGGTTTTTAACTGGGTTGGGCCTGTGTTAGGTAGAGGGTACGGAATGGAGGAAGGAAATGTTTCAACAAAGCCTTCACAGGGCTTTGTTTCCATGCACTTCAGAACAGGAATATGTTGGACTTCAGATTTCAGAATGGGGATATTCTTCTATCCCTGAAGTTTTCAGAATGGGGATATTCTGCTATCCCTGAAGTTTTCAGAATGGGGATATTCTGCTTTCACCCGAAGTTTTCAGAATGGGGATATTCTGCTTTCACCCGAAGTTCCCTCTGCTCATGGGTCCCGCCCGTGCAGATTTTGTCAGCGAAGTTCTTTGTCAGACGATGTCTTTGCCATTGAACTGAACTGTCAGTTGCCTTTGAACGATCACTGAGCACAACATTTCTGATTGCATCTCCGATCCCTTGCTAAAAGATAGAACTAAATAGAATAGAATAGGACAGGCTAAAATAAAAGAATATAAAACTTGTAAAACTTTATGCCAAACATGATAAAATATGGAATAAAACCAAAAACTAGCATAGTAGTAGACAATAAATTAGTTTTTTTTAATGGCCACAATAAAGAGCGAGTTAAATCAAATTTCAAACTAGGGAAAAAATAGTGCAAGAGATCTAAGGAGAGCAATCTCAGTGACAGTGATGTCTTGGTGTTCAAACACTGACGCCACCTACAAAGGCTTTGGAGATGTTGGTGATGAGGAAGAGTTACCTCATCTTTGGGACAGTGATTGTGAGGAAGAGTTACCCCATCTTTGGGACATTGGTCTTGAGGGAGTGTGACTTCATCTTTGGCACAGTGGTCACCAGGGAGTGTGACATCATCTTTGGGACAGTGGCTATGAGGGAGTGTGACTCGGCTGTCCCCTCACATTTTCCAAACATTTCCTTCAGTTTCTTCCATCCCACCCTTTATTTGACACGGGTCCTGGCCTGGTTAGTCATCATGTGGATCACCTGGGAGTCGTCACTATAGTAACGGGGCTGTATCATGTGGATCACCTGGGAGTCATCGCTATAGCAACGGGGCTGTATCACATGGACCACATAGGAATTCTCTTCTGACGCTGCTGTGTCATCTGGAGAATTCTCCCTCAACACGACCGTCCTCTGTAAGTAATGACGATGATGATGATGATGATGATGATGATGATGATGATGATGATGATGATGATGATGATAATAATATAAAAAGAAATGCTAATAATAATGGAAATGATAATATATTAAAAAACAATATAAAAAGAAATGATACACACGGCGTCCCAAAAATGGAGCAGTGGGCATATATCGATTAAAGTGACATGGTCAGGTGACTGTCATGTTTGTCCAAGAAAACCAGAATTTTCAGTGGTACTGATTGGGACTGCCTTGCTTTCAGGGGCTGTGGGACTGGAACAATGGACCCGTGTGCAGTGGCTGCCATGATGAACTGAGGTCCTTTGTGGAAGCGTGGTAATGCTATGGTTTAAAGAAAGGTATGTTAAACTCTTTGTTGTCATTGGGCTCTAAAAGCCAAAGGCCTTTAAAAAAAAATTCTAATAAATGGCTGTATCCCTCATTGTTGATGAAAAAGATAAACATAATCATGTAAATCGGTCATTTCACTTTTTGTCTGTGTTTGTGAACATTTTGCAAATTGATTCATCAACTTAAAAAGACTGCTTTCAAATAAATGTTGAAGAATATTTGTAACATATGTAGGGGCTTCGAGGTTGTTAAAAAAAATCAAATTAAAATTTGAACTACTAAATAACTGGGCAGTACAGTGCAGTTTGTAAATAATCATCCTTAATTCAGTCTCTTTTAAAGTAACTTGGTCAAGAGTCTGTCATGTTTGTCAAAAGAAAGCAGAATTTTCAGTGGTACTGATTGGGGCTGCCTTGCTTTCAGGGGCTTTGGGACTGGAACCAAGGACCCCGTGTGCAGTGGCCGCCATGATGAACTGGGGTCCTTTGTGGAAGAGTGGTAGTGCTTCGAGTAAAAGACAGGTATAAACTCTTTGTTGTCATTGGGCTCTGAGAGCCAAAGACCTTTTTTTCCACCAAGTTGCCTTGTATCCTTCATTGTTGATGAAAAAGACAAACATGTGTAAATCGAGGTCCTTTCACTTTTTTCTGTGTTGGTGAACATTTCGCAAATTGATTCATCAACTTAAAAAGACTGCTTTCAAATAGTTTTCAAAATGAAAGTAACATTCCGTACTGGTTTCGAATTTGTTAAAAAATATTAAATCAATTAAATTTGAACTTATAATGTAATTATGAGCTGTTCTCGATAGAAAAGAATAAATACATAAATAAATAACTGGGCATTATGGTACACTTAGGAAATAATATATTCCTTAATTCAATCTCTTTTTAAGTAAATTGGTCAGGAGTCTGCCAAGTTTGTCCAAGAAAACCAGAATTTTCAGTGGTACTGATTGGGACTCCTTGCTTTCAGGGGCTGTGGGACTGGAACCATGGACCCTGTGTGCAGTCGCCGCCATGATGAACTGGGGTCCTTTGTGGAAGCGTGGTAATGCTGTGGTTTAAAGAAAGGTATGTTAAACTCTTTGTTGTCATTGGGCTCTGAAAACCAAAGGCGTTTTTTTTTTTAATAAATTGCCCGGTACCCCTCATTGTTGAGAAAAAGATAAACATATAAATCAAGGTCATTTCACTTTTTTCTTTGTTTGTTAAATATTTTGCAAATTGATTCATCAATTTAAAAAAGACTGCTTTCAAACAATTTTGAAAAATATGAAATGTAAAATTATGTACTAGTTTCGAATTTGTTTTGAAATATTGAAACAATTAAATTTGAACTCGTAATGTAATTATGAGCTATCCTCGATATAAAAGAATAAATAAATGAATAGATAAGTAAATAAATAAATAAATAACTGGGCCTTATGGTACACTTTGGAAATAATATATTTCTTAATTCAGTCTCTTTTAAAGTAACTTGGTCAGGAGTCTGTCATATTTGCCCAAGAAAACCAGCAGAATTTTCAGTGGAACTGATTGGGACTACCTTTCTTTCAGGGGCTGTGGGACTGGAACCATGGACCCCATGTGCTGTGGCCGCCATCATGAACTGGGGTCCTTTGTGGAAGAGCGGTAATGCTATGGTTTAAAGAAAGGTATGTTAAACTCTTTGTTGTCATTCTGCTCTGAAAGCTAAAGATAAAATTCATCTTTGAGTGAACATGAATTTTTGTTTTCAAAGTGTTATTTCCAGTTTAAACGAATGGAGTTAATCTGAAATATACGTCTTTAAAAAGGACTTAATGGAGGTTTTTTCCCCCAAAATTGACGAGATTAAATCCTCTTAGATTTCAGCTAGTAAATCAAAATAGGAAATGATTGGGCACGTTTTTACAGCGGATAAAGCCATATTGAAATCATGTTAATCTATTGTTTAAGTGGTAGGATGAAATCGGATTTAAGCTAGTAGAGCCCTGAACATTTTCCCTGTCACTGACGATTTCTTCACTGCTTTCAGGAGCTCCAGGACTGGAATCAAGTGCCAAAGACCAGACACGTCATCCGCCACCACATGTCGGTTACCGGGACGTGACGAGGTAACATCAAATTCATTGATTCCTTTTTCTGGCCCAGGCCAAAGCTTTGTCAGTGATACAAGCTAGGGGCCATGTCTAGACTGACATGGTGGTACATTTTAAATGGTGTCAAGATTTGTCTTCAGCCGGGACACGCTCGTAGCGAAAAATCCAGCACTCTAAAGGAGAAAAATCCTCTGAAGTTGGAGTATGGTTACCTTTATGGTGAAGTACTCGAAAAGTCATACAGGCAAACTCCTCATCCAGAGTGTAGTTAACAATCTGACAGTGACATATGTTATTCTGTCTTCTCTCCAGCTGGTAATATAATGTAACAATACCATAGGTGGCTAATCCCCCCCCCCCCCCCCAAAAAAAAAAAAAAAAAAAAAAAAAAAGTGTGCATATCCAGAGACCATGAATTCAAATCCGAGTCAGAACTCACCACATACATGAAGGGCAGCAGAGAGACATCCAGAGTCATGAACTGGATGTGGGCCGGCCTCCCTAGAGTGTAAGGAAGATTAAAGGCCCGAAACACTTGTTTGAAGGGGGCTTCTCCTCTGAGGACTCTCTGCTGCCATGCTCTACGCGAGTTTCTTACCACTAACAATCTGACAGTGACATATGGCATTCTAACTCCTTTTCAGGTGGTAATATCATACAATGTAAGAAATAGTAATAAATAAATAAATGAATAAACAAACACGATATCTGTGTGCTTTGAGAAATAAACCAGCAGCATAATCCTGAAAACGATATCTTTCTTTCTTTCTTTCTTTTTTAAGCTAGCAAACAAGAGACTTTGGCTTTAACACTGTCAGTATGTGTCTCAACAAGCGCCATCAGTGTGTGATGAAAGGTAAGAAAAAAAACCACAGGACGTCGGGTTTGTGTGTGCAATGCAATGCAGTGCATGGTTTGGTTTATGATACCACTTTCAGCAGTGCCTAGGCTGCAGCACGGGATGAGCTGCAAGAAGTCAGTTTCTGGAAGAACAAAAAAGTTTTAAGCTTATGGTTAAGGAGTTAGTGTAGCTGACAACAGCCAACATTGGAACATGAAATAGCGCAAATCAGTATTTTTATCGATTTATTCTTTTATATAGACAACCATTTCCCAAATTTTAATTTGTTAACATTTCCATCGGCATAAAGATATGTAAAACGGTCGCTTACGCAAATTGTCGGTCTCTGATAAACCTCGGAGCTCTAGCGGAAGAATAACAAAAATCAAAAATATAGTGAATGACGATACTGACGATTGTGACGTGTGTTCTGGCAGGAAGGTGAGAACACCATCCATCCAGGACTTCGCCGTTGCCGCAAAAGACTTCGCCGTCGCCGCAGAAGACTTCGCCGTCGCTGCAGAAGACATCGCAGTCGCCGCAGAAGACATCGCAGCAGAAGATATCACCGCCGTTGCAGAAGAATTCGCCGTCGCCATCGCCGCAGAGGACATCCCCTGATCTGATTAATGATGGTCGTGATTTGAAGTTCTGTTTCCTGATTTGTAT
>CM060330.1:56952317-56972317 GCA_030674155.1 Stramonita haemastoma
CCTGTGTATTTTGCCTTTTCTTTTAGATAATGAGATGTAATGTAAAATAAAATAATATCCATTCTAAAATGACAATAAATATGCATGTTGTATAACAGTGTAGAAATCATGCCAAAGAGGGTTTTTTCATTTTTTTTTAAGCATAAGCAAATGTGAAAACACAAAGAAATCTTGTGCTGTGATTGGCATTGATATTCTGTGAAATGACTATAAATGATGTTGGTGGCAGATCTGTGTATTGATCTTCTGCTGGGAAGAATGAGGACAGATTTTACACCAACTCGACTTCCAAAAAATGTACAGGAAAGACTTCAGGTATGTGGTTTTAAGTATAGGAATGGGTGAAATGTGACTTTCTTTTCCCATTTTGGGGGGTAAAGAAATCAAAATCAATCAATAGTTTCTATAATGTTGTGGAAAGTCTGTAAGGAAAATGGGGTTTTATTTTGGCTTTTTTAGGGGTAGAGGGTGAATGTGCCTGTGTGTTTTGTGGGTGTATTTTTTTTAGGAGGGTAGAGGGTAAATGTGCGTGTGTTCTTTTTTCTTTTGTTTCGTTTTTTTTGGGGGGTGGGAGCAGGTAAATGTTTTTTTAATGGGGGAGGAGGGGGGTAGGGTAAATGTGCCTGTTTTTTTAAGGGGGGGGGGGGAGAGAAAGAAGGTAAATGTGTCTGGGATTTTTTTTGGGGGGGAGGGGGGTAAATGTGCCTGTGTGTGTTTGGGTGTGTCTGAGTCTGTGTTTTTGTCTGTGTGTCCCTGTCTGTGTGTGTGTTTGGGAAAGGGTAAATGTGCCTGTGTGGTTTGTTTGTAGTTTGGTGTTATTTTTTTTTAAATAATGACTTGAGATAATGTGGCAGATCTGTGTATTGATTTTCTGCAGGAAGATTAATGGCAGATTTTACACCAACACATCTTACAAAAAAATGTATGTTCAAGGCTATGGTATAGGATTTTAAGTGTAGTATTGGACAAAATGTGCATGTGTGTCTGTTTTTTCTTTTTTTTAACTATTGAGATCAAATGTGAAATTACAAGATATCTTGTATGTTGTATAGAAAATGTATGTTGTATAGTATAGTTGTGTAGAAAATGCTTGGGGTGAGGTCTTTTTTTATTGCTATAATCACATCAACTTTGAAACCAAAAAGAAAGCTGGTGCTGTAATTGCCATTGATATTTTAATAATCTTATGCATAGTACAGGATAAAGCGTGTCTCTGAGGCTTATCTTTTCTTTTTAAGAATGAGATTAAATGTAAACAGCAAAGAGAAATGTAGCAATGGTGTACAATAGTGTTGAAAGTGCGCCAGGCAGATTTTTAAAAATTAATTTATTCTTAAATTCCATCAAATGTAAAAACCAAAAGAAAGCGTGTGCTGTGAATGACATTGACATTCTGTGAAATAACTTAAGATGACTTTGGTGGTAGATCTGTGTATTTATCTTCTGCTGGAAGATTGATGGCAGATTTTACACCAACTCAGCTTAAAAACAACCTACAGAAAAGACTTCTGGTATGTGATTTTAAGTATAGGAATGGGTAAAATGTGACTGTTTTTCTTTTCCCTTTTGGGGGGAAAAGAGATAAATATTACGGTAAATTGGCAAGAAAATGTAATAGTTTTTCTAATCTTGTAAAAAGTTTGCAAGGAAAATGGGGTTTTATTTTAGCTTTTTAAAAATTACATCATATTTGAAAACAGAAAGAAAGCGTGTGCTGTGATTGGCATTAATATTCTGTGAAATAATTTTAGATGATGTTGGTGGCAGATCTGTGTATTGATCCTCTGCTGGAAGATTGATGGCAGATTTTACACCAACAAAATGCTACGAAAAATATATGTGAAAGGCTGATGGTATATGATAGGTGTAGTGTTGAATAAAGTGTGCTTGTGCGTTTTTAGTGGGGTAGAGGATTATTGTGCCTGTGTGGTTTGGGGGAAGGAGGTTAAATGTGTCTGCGTTTGGGGGTGGGGGTAGAGGTTAAATGTGCCGGTGTTTGGAGGGGTGGGGTGGGGGGAGAGGTTAAATGTGCCTGTGTTTTGGGGTGGGGTGGGGGAGAGGTTAAATGTGCCTGTGTTTTGGGGGTGGGGAGAGGTTAAATGTGCCGGTGTTTTGGGGGTGGGAGAGGTTAAATGTGCCGGTGTTTTGGGGTGGGGAGAGGTTAAATGTGCCGGTGTTTTGGGGGTGGGGAGAGGTTAAATGTGCCTGTGTTTTGGGGGTGGGGAGAGGTTAAATGTGCCTGTGTTTTGGGGGTGGGGAGAGGTTAAATGTGCCTGTATTTTGGGGGTGGGGAGAGGTTAAATGTGCCTGTGTTTTGGGGGTGGGGAGAGGTTAAATGTGCCTGTGTTTTCGGGGTGGGGAGAGGTTAAATGTGCCTGTGTTTTGGGGGTGGGGAGAGGTTAAATGTGCCTGTGTTTTCGGGGTGGGGAGAGGTTAAATGTGCCTGTGTTTTGGGGGTGGGGAGAGGTTAAATGTGCCTGTATTTTGGGGGTGGGGTGGGGGAAGAGGTTTAATGTGCCTGTGTTGGGAGGGGGGGTTAAGGGAGAGGTCAAATGTGCCTGTGTGGTTGGGGGGGAGAGGTTGAATGTGCCTTTGTGGGTTTTTTTTTGTTGTTGTTTTTTGGGGGGGCCAAATGTGCCTGTCTGGGGATGTTGAATGTGCCTGTGTGGTTTGCTTGTTCTTTGGTTGTTGTTTTTTATTTAATAATGACTGTAGATGATGTTGATCTCAGATCTGTGTATTGATCTTCTGCTGCGAGATTGATGGCAGATTTTACGCCAACTCAACTTCCAAAAATGTACAGGAAAGAGCTCTGGTATGTGATTTTAAGTATAGGAATGGGTAAAATGGGACCGTTTTCATTTTCTTGGTTTTTTTTGGTAAAGAGATCAATATTAATGTGAATTGGCAAGGAAATGTAATAGTTTCTATAATGTTCCAAAAAGTGTGTAAGGAAAATGCTTGTTTTTCGGCTTTTTTAAAACCGCATAAAATTTGAAAACAAACACAAACTTGTGCTGTGATCAGCATTAATATTCTATGAAACGACTTTAGATGATGTTGGTGGCAGATCTGTGTATTGATCTTCTGCTGGAAGATTGATGGCAGATTTTACACCAACACATCTTTCGAAAAATGTGAAAGACTGATTGGGTATGATTTTAAGTGTAGGGTTTAATAGAGTGTGCCTGTGTGTTTTTATCAAGGGACAGGATAAATTAATGTGCCTGTGTTTTTTTTGGGGGGAGGGGTTGCAGGGGGGGGGGGGGGGAGAGGATAAACGAGCCTGTTTTTTGGTGTTTTGTTTTTTTGGGGGGAGAGGGTAAATGTACCCGTTTTGTTTTTTCGTGGAGGGGGGGGGGGGTGGAGGGTGAGGGTAAATGTACCTGTTTTGGGGGATTTTTTTTGGCGGGGAGGGTAAATGCCCTTGGACACTTTTGTTGGAGAGGATAAATGTTCCTTTTTTCGTTGTTCTTGGTTTGTTTTTGTTTTTGGGTTTTTTTTTCGAGGGGGGGGGGGGGCTCGGGAGGGAGAGGGTTAATGTGCCTGTTTTATTTTTTTGGGGGGAGAGGGTAAAATAATGTTCCTGTGTTTTTTCATTGGGGGGGGGGGGGGGTAAGTAATATTGTTGTGGTGGTTTTTTTGTAGGGTAGAGTATATATGCCTCTGTGTGTGTGTGTGTGTGTGTGTGTGTGTGTGTGTGTGTGTGTGTGTGTGTCTGTGTCTGTGTCTGTGTGTGTGTTTCGGGGAGATGGTAAATGTGCATGTGTGGTTTGTTTGTGGGTTTATTTTTCAAATAATTACTTTAGATTATGTTGGTGGCAGACATGTGTATTGATCTTCTGATGGAAGATTGATTGATGGCAGATTTTACACCAACACATCTTACGAAAAAAATGAATGAAAGAGTAAAGGTATATGATTTTATAATATGATGGTTTTATGTATAGTATTGGATAAACAAAAAAAACGTGGCTGTGTGGTTTGTTTTTGTTTTAATTTATGATATCCATTGGAAATCAACAAGGAAATGGAGAATGTTGTATAATAGTGTACAGAAAGTACCCAGAGATGGGTTTTTTAAAATTTTATCGATGGTTTTTCTCTTCTTTTTTTGAAGTAATGAGGTCAAACATGAATTTACAAATAAAACATTGTGTAGTATAATTGTGTAGAAAATGGATTAAGATTTTTTTCCTTTTAAAAAAAATTCATCAATTGTGAAAAACAAAAAGAAAGGGGGTGCTGTAATTGCCATTGATATTTTGTTAATTTTATTTTACTGGATAAAGCGTGCCTGTGTGGCTTGTTTACCTTTTTTTTTTAAAGAATGATATCAAAAGTAAACGACAAAAGAAAAATGAGCAATTGTGTATAATAGTGTTGAAAGTGTGCCAGAAGAGCTTTTTGTAATTTTTAAATCCTATTAAATGTAAAAACAAAAAGAAATCTGATGCCATGATTTGCATTCATATTCTTGGAAATAACTTTAGATGATGTTGGTGGTAGATCTGTGTATTGATCTTCCGCTGGAAGATTGATGGCAGATTTTACACCAACACATCTTCATGCTATATGTCATGTGGTGTGTAAAGTGTGCCTGCAATTTTTTTTTTATATATTGAATCAAATGAAGATTGGGGAGATAACTACAGGCTGTATAATGGTATGGACAGTGTGTGGGGAGTAGGGGTCTTTTCTTAGAAATCACATAAAATGAGAAAGGAATAACAAAGATGTTCATGTGAATGCCATGTTGGTGGCAGATCTGTGTATTGATCTTCTGATGGAAGATTGATGGCAGATTTTACACCAACACATCTAAGCAAAAATGTATGTGAAAGACTAATGATGTAAGATGTTAAGTATGGTGGTAAGTAAAGTGTGAGTGTTTTCTTTTTCTATATTTTGAGGTAATGGGATTAAAATTAATGTGAATTGGTAATAAAACTGTAGTAGTTGGTATAATGTTGTGTATAACGTTGAGCGAAATATGTAGGATGTAAAACGTAATGCCATGATATGGATTGTTTTAATGCTTTAAAAAAAAAAGCATCAAATTGGAAAACAAAAAACTTGTGCTGTGATTGGCATTTATAGCCTTTGAAATGACTTTAGATGATATTGGTGGCAGATCTGTGTATTGATCTACTGCTGGAAGATTGATGGCAGATTTTACACAAACACATCTTACGAAAAATGTAAAAGACTGATGGAATATAATTTAAAGTGTATGGTTGAATAGAGTATGCCTGTGTTTTTTGTTGAGGTAGAAGATAAATGAGCCTGTGTTTGTTGGGGTTTTGGGGGTGGAGAGGGTAAACATGCCGGTTCTTTTTTTTGTTTTGTTTGTTTTTGTTTGGGGGGGGGGGGGTAAATGTGCCTGGGTCTTTTTTTTTTGCGGGGGGGGGGGGGGGGGGGGGGGGGGGGAGGGAGGGTAATTGTGCAAGTATGCTTTTGTTGGGAAAAAGGATGAATGTTCCTTCTTTTTTTTTCTTTTTTTTGGGGGGGGGGGGGGGGGATAAGCCTGTGTGGTTTTTTCTTTTGAGAGGGAAGAGGGTAAATGTGCCTATGGGTTGTTTTTTTTTTGGGGGGAGAGGGTAAATGTGCCTGTGGGGTTTTTTTAGGGGGGAGGGTAAAATAATATGCTTCGTGTTTTTATTGGGGGATAAGGGTAAATGTGCCTGTGGGTTTTTGTTTCGCTTTTTTTTTTAGGTGGGCAGAGGTTTGTTTGTAGTTTGGTGTTATTTTTTTTAATAATGACTTTAGATGATGCTGGTGGCAGATCTGTGTATTAATCTCCTACTGGAAGATTGATGGCAGATTTTACACCAACACATCTTCCGAAAAATACATGTGAAAGACTAAAAGTATATAATATTAAGTGTAGTATGGATGAGATGTGCCTGTGTGCCTGGATTTTCCTTTTTTTAAGTATTGAGATTAAATGTGAATGAACAAGATAGATATATGTTGAATAATAGTGTATATAATGACACTGGGAGTTTTTTTTCTTTTTCTTTTTTATTGGAGGGGAGGGGAGAGAGAGGGGTTAACTGTGCCTGTCTATTTGCTTGGGGGGGGGGGGGGGGGTGAGAGGGTAAATGTGCCGGTGTTGCTGGGATTTCTTTTAGGGGGGAGAGGGTAATGTGCCTGTGGTTTTTCTTGGAGAAGGGGGGGGGGGTGTAAATGTGCCTGTCTATTTTTTTTTTTGGGGGGGGGATGTAAACGTACCTGTGTTGTTTTTGGGGGGGAGGGGGAGGAGGTAAATATGCGTGTGTTTTAATTTTGGGGGGAGAGTAAATATGCCATTGTGCTGTTTTTTTGTTTGTTTTTTATCAGGGGGGGGGGGGGGGTAAATGTGCCTGTGTTATTTCTTTTTTGGGGGGGTGCGGTTAGTGTGCCTGTTTTTTTGTTGTTGTTGTTTTTTGGGGGAAACTAAATTTGCCTGTGTTGATTTTTTTTTAGGTAGAGGGTAAATGTACTGCTCTGTGTGTTTTGTGTGTGTGTGTGTGTGTGTGTGTGTGTGTGTTGTTGTGTGTGTTGTGTGTGTGTCCGGGAGAGGGTAAATGTGCCGTTGTGGTTTGTTTGTAGTTTGGTGTTTAAAAAAAACAAAAAAAATTTAAATGATGTTGGTGGCAGATCTGTGTGATCTTCGGCTGGAAGATTGATGGCAGATTTTACACCAACATATTTTAAGAAAATCTGTGTCATGATGTTATATGATATTAAGTGTAGTAGATGGGAGTTGTTGTTTTTTTAAGTAATGAGATCAGATGTGAATTTCCAAGAAACATTTTTGTTGTATAATAAAATAGGAAATGCACCCTTGTTTTCTTTATTCTTTTTTTTCATCACATCAAATGTGAAAACAAAAAGAAAGCTTGTGTTGTGATTGGCATTGGTATTTCAATGATTTGATTTACATCATAGGATAAAACGCGCCTGTGTTCTTTGGTTTTCTTTTTTTTTTTCAAATGAGATAAATTGTGAAATGGTAAGATAAATGTAGGAGGTTGTAAAATTGTGTTATTAGTGTGCCCGAAGAGGATTTTTTATTTATTACTTTTTAATTTGCATAAAATTTGAAGACAATAAGAAAACTTGTGCTGTGATTGGCATTGATATTCTGTGAAATGACTTTGGATGGAGTTGGTGGCAGATCTGTGCGTTGATCTTCTGGAAGATGATGGCAGATTTTACAGCAATACATCTTCATGCTATATGTCTTATAGTGTGTAAAGTGTACCTGCCAATGTGTTTTTAATCGAATCAAATGAGATTTGGGAGAAAAACACAGGCTGTATAATGGTGTGGACAGTGTGTGAGGAGGGTGGGCTGCTTTTTTTTTTTTAACATAACCCCATCAAATGTAAAAGGAATAACAAAGATTGTCATATGATTGCCATGCTGTGGCGGAAGATTGATGACAGATTTTACACCAACACATTTAACAAAAAAATGTGAAAGACCGATGGGACATGATTTTAAGTGTAGGGTTGAATACAGTGTGCCTGTGTGTTTTTGTTGAGGGAGAGGATAGATGTGCCAGTGTTTAGTATTTTGGTTGTTTTTTCTAAGGGGGCGGGAGGGTAAATGTGCCTGTGTTGGGGGTGTTTTTTGGGGGGAAGGAGAGGGTAAATGTGCCTGTGTGTTGTGTTTTTTTGTTGTTTGTTTGTTTGTTTTTGGGGGGGAGGGGTAAGAATAATGTGCCTGATGGGTTGTTGTTTTTTAGGGGAAGAGGGTAAATGTGTCTGCTGTTTGGTTGTTGTTGTTGTTTTGGGGGGGAAGGAGGGAAAAATAATGCTTTTGTTTTTTCTTTTTATTGGGGGGATGAGGGTAAATGTCTGTGTGTGTGTTGTGTTGTTGGTTTTTTTACAGAAGCACAGGATACATGTGCCAGTATTTGTTGTTTTTGTTTGTTTGTTTGTTTGTTTGTTGTTGTTGTTGTTGTTTTAGGGGGGCGGGGTGGAGAGTGCAAATGTGCCTGTGTTGTTGTTTTTTTGTTCGGTGAATGTTATTATTTTTAATAATGACTTTAGATGATGTTGGTGGCAGATCTGTGTAATGATCTCTGCTGGAAGAGTTGGGGGCAGATTTTACACAACACATCTTACGAAAAAAAATGAAATGAAAGACTAAAGGTATCGATTTTAAGAATAGGATTGGATAAAATGTGCCTGTTTTTTTTCCCTTTCTTTGGGAAAGGTTTTTTTTTTTCAATCACTTCAAATTTGAAGTAAAAAAAAAAAAAAAAGCTTGTTCTGTGATTGCCATTGATATTTTAATGATTTTATGTATAGTATGTGGTTTGTTTTGTCTTTCTTTTTAAATTATAATATCCATTGGAAGTTAAGAAGAAAATTTAGAATTTGTGTAATAGTGTAAAAAAAATGTGTATGAGAGGTTTTGTTTATTTTATGTTTTTTAATCGCATCACCTGTGAAAACAGAAAGCTTGTGCTGTGATTGGCATTAACATTCTGTGAAATGACTTAAGATGATGTTGGTGGCAGGTCTGTGTATTGATCTTCTGCTGGAAGATTGATGGTAGATTTTACACCAACACATCTAACGAAAAAGGCATGTTAAAGATGATACTGTATGATATTAAGTGTAGTTTTAGGTAAAATGTGTCTGCGTGGCTGCTTTTTTTTTTTTAAGCAATGAGATCAAATTTAAATTAACAAGATAAATATATGTTGCATAATAGTGTATAAACACACAGCAAGATGTTTTCCTTTTTTTCTTTTTTTTTTTAGTCCCATCAAATGTGAAAACAAAAAGAAAGCTGGTGATGTAATTCCCATTGCTATTTTAATAATTGTATGCATAGTACATGATGAAACGTGTCTATGTGGCTTTTTCTTTTTTTTTTATAACAATCATATTAAATGGAAACAGCAAAGAAAACTTTGGATCTTGTAACTTGCATAATAATGTTGAAAGTTTGCCAGAACAGGTGGGTTTTTTTTAAAGGATAAAACGTGTCTATGTGGCTTGATTTTCTTTTTTTTTTTGTAACAATGAGATTAAATGTAACAGCAAAGAAAAAATTGGATCTAGTAACTTGTATAATAGTGTTGAAAGTGTGCCAGAACAGGTTTTCTTTTTATTATTTTTTTTTTTAGATCACATCAGATTTAAAAACCAAAAGAAAGCTTGTGCTTTGATGGGCATTGATATTCTGTGAAGTGACTTTAGATGATGTTGGTGGCAGATCTGTGTATTGATCTTCTGCTGGAAGATTGATGGCAGAATTTATCCCAACACATCTATCTTATTCCTTTTCTTTTATTTCGATGATAATGGAATAAGGATTTACGCGCTGTTTTCTTTTTCTTTTTCTTTTTTTTTTTACATCCAGTCCCTGTGTGTATGCAGTTTTATCAATGTTCATCTTAATGCTATATGTCTTATAGTGTGTAAAGTGTGCCTGCGAGTTTGGTTTTTTATGTTGTTTTTTTTAAAGGAATCAAATGAAGATTGGGGAGAAAAATACAGGCTGTATGATGGTGTGGACTGTATGGGGAGAAGGGGGTCTTTTCTTTTCTTTTTTTTTTTTTTTTAATCACATCAAATGTGAAAGATCTGTGTATTGATCTTCTGTTGGAAGACTGATGGCAGATTTTACAGCAACACATCAAACTTAAATTGTAAAAAATTCTTGTGAAAGATTTATCCTATATCTGGTTTTTTGTTTAGTGCGTTCTTGCCAGTGCGTTCTCTTTTTTTGAAAAAAATGTTGTGTTCTTTAAAAAATAAATTAATAAAACCAAGAAAATAAGAAAAACGTAATTTGCACTGTGCTGTGGAACGTGTATGGGGAGATGGGTTATTTTTCTGAAATCACATGGTCTGGGGTGATTTTTTATTGTTTTGTTTTGTTTTTATAAAGAACGTCAGTTGGAGTAGGTTTGCTTGTTGTGCAGAAATAAATGTAATCGTTTATATGACTTTTTGTGTGTTTTCAAATGTCACAGAATAAACTCTAATGTACTGAGAAAGGCTGATTACTTTGTTAAGGTTTGCTTGTGTAGAAAAAATGTAAATGTTTTATGACTTTTTAGTTGTTTTTAAAAATGTCACACGATAAATTCTACTGTAGTGACAAATGCTGATTTCTTTAACATTTGTTTGTTGTGAAGAAAAATATATAATTGTTTTATATGACTTTTCATGTCTTTCTAATGTCACAGATTAAAATGTACTGTAGTGAGAGTTGCTGATTTCTTTGTTGTTAAGGTTTGCTTATTAAAAATTTGGTTGTTTATAAGCCTTTTTATAGGGTTTTTTTATGCCACAGAAAATTTTCTACTGTAGTGAAAGATGCTTATTTCTTTAAGGTTGGTTTGTTGTATAGAAAAAAGATAATTATCTATATTCTGTGAAATGACTTAAGATGATGTTGGTGGCAGGTCTGTGTATTGATCTTCCGCTGGAAGACTGATGGTAGATTTTACACAACACATCTAACGAAAAAGGCATGTTAAAGACTAATACTGTGTGATTATTAAGTGTAGTTTTAGGTAAAATGTGTCTGCGTGGCTGCTTTTTCTTTTTTTAAGCAATGAGATCAAATTTAAATTAACAAGATAAATATATGTTGCATAATAGTGTATAAACCACACAGCAAGATGTTTTCCTTTTTTTCTTTTCTTTTAATCCCATCAAATGTGAAAACAAAAAGAAAGCTGGTGATGTAATTCCCATTGCTATTTTAATAATTGTATGCATAGTACAGGATAAAACGTGTCTATGTGGCTTTTTCTTTTTTTTATAACAATGATATTAAATGGAAACAGCAAAGAAAACTTTGAATCTAGTAACTTGCATAATAATGTTGAAAGTGTGCCAGAACAGGGTTTTTTTTTTTAAAGGATACAACATGGTCTATGTGGCTTGATTTTCTTTTTTTTTTTATATAACAATGAGATTAAATGTAAACAGCAAAGAAAAAATTGGATCTAGTAACTTGTATAATAGTATTGAAAGTGTGCCAGAACATGTTTTCTTTTTTTCTCTTTTTTTTAGATCACATCAGATTTAAAAACCAAAAGAAAGCTTGTGCTGTGATGGGCATTGATATTCTGTGAAATAACTTTAGATGATGTTGGTGGCAGATCTGTGTATTGATCTTCTGCTGGAAGATTAATAGCAGAATTTACCCCAACACATCTATCTTATTCCTTTTCTTTTATTTCGAGGATAATGGAATAAGGATTCACGCGCTGGTTTGTTTGTTTTTTACATCCAGTCCCTGTGTGCATGCAATTTTATCAATGTTCATCTTAATGCTATATGTCTTATAGTGTGTAAAGTGTGCCTGCGAGTTTGGTTTTTTATGTTGTTTTTTTTTAAGGAATCAAATGAAGATTGGGGAGAAAAATACAGGCTGTATGATGGTGTGGACTGTATGGGGAGAAGGGGGTCTTTTCTTTTCTTTTTTTTTTTTTTTTAATCACATCAAATGTGAAAGATCTGTGTATTGATCTTCTGTTGGAAGACTGATGGCAGATTTTACAGCAACACATCAAACTTAAATTGTAAAAAATTCTTGTGAAAGATTTATCCTATATCTGGTTTTTTGTTTAATCTAGTAATGGGTATAATGTGCCAGTGTGTTTTCTTTTTTTGAAAAAAATGTGTTCTTTAAAAAATAAATTAATAAAACCAAGAAAATAAGAAAAACGTAATTTGCACTGTGTTGTGGAACGTGTATGGGGAGATGGGTTATTTTTCTGAAATCACATGGTCTGGGGTGATTTTTTATTGTTTTGCTTTGTTTTTATAAAGAACGTCAGTTGGAGTAGGTTTGCTTGTTGTGCAGAAATAAATGTAATCGTTTATATGACTTTTTGTGTGTTTTCAAATGTCACAGAATAAACTCTAATGTACTGAGAAAGGCTGATTACTTTGTTTAAGGTTTGCTTGTGTAGAAAAAATGTAAACGTTTATGACTTTTTAGTTGTTTTAAAATGTCACACGATAAATTCTACTGTAGTGACAAATGCTGATTTCTTTAACATTTGTTTGTTGTGAAGAAAATTATATAATTGTTTTATATGACTTTTCATGTCTTTCTAATGTCACAGATTAAAATGTACTGTAGTGAGAGTTGCTGATTTCTTTGTTGTTAAGGTTTGCTTATTAAAAATTTGGTTGTTTTATAAGCCTTTTTATGGGGTTTTTTATGCCACAGAAAATTTTCTACTGTAGTGAAAGATGCTTATTTCTTTAAGGTTGGTTTGTTGTATAGAAAAAAATAATTATCTATATGACTTTTCACAGAATAAATTCCACTGTAATGAGAAATGCTGATTTTCTTTGTTGTTTTGGCAATTTGCGTCTGTGGGTGTGGGTGGACAGGGGTGTGGATCTCTCTCTCTCTTCTCTCTTCTCTCTCTCTCTCTCTCTCTCTCTCTCTCTCTCTCTCTCTCTCTCTCTCTCTTCTCTCTCTCTCTCTCTCTAAAACAAAAGTGTGTGTGTGTGTGTGTGTGCGCGCGCGCGGTTTGGGCCAAAGACGGGTCCCAAAGAGAAATTTTCGGGCCTGTCCTGCCCCGACTTTGCACGCTTACAGACCCCCAAGGCACAACGGCAACATCGCACTTTATGCAGGCACCCTTCCCTACCATCTTCCATGTGTGTGGCGCCAGACTTGTGGCGACACTGAAGCCCTCAAGAGCTGAGAATGCGAGATTGTTGCAGGAAAATCTAGTACAGTGTACGCACCAAAAACCAAGCAGTGCACTAAATAATAATGACAATATATAGCAATATGATGCACCAGGGCAATCTGCAGGGTCCGCCATATGCACGTACACAAACAAACGCACTGACAAACACCAGCGCGCGAGCGCGTGCGTGCACGTATACCCAACCCCCTGTCATAAAGGTGCGGTTTGGGGCAAGAACGGGACCCAAAGAGCCGTTTTCAGGACAGTCCTGCCCCCGACTTTTGCACTGTTATAGACACCAAGGCAGCAGAACAATATGGCACTGTATCCATACTCCCTCCCCATCCATTTTCGACATGTTTGGCGCCGGACTTGTGGCGACACCGCAGCCCTCAAGAGCTGAGAAAGCTAGTTTGGAAATCTGGTACAGTGTACGCACCGAAAACCAAGCAGCGTGCACAATAATAATGACAATATACAGCAATATGATGCACCACGGCAAACTGCAGGGTCCTTGCCTCATGTGTATTCACAAACAAACGCACTGACAAACACCAGCGCACGCGCACAAGCGCGCACGCATACCTAACCCCCTGCCAAAAAGGTGCCGTTTAGTCAAGTCAAGTCAAGTCAAAAACACTTTAATCATCCCTGAAGGGCAATTACAATACTGACAGGCATATTGCTACAAATTCATAATCAAACACACGAAGGAGCTACATTTCTTTTTTGTTCAAACATTGTATAACTTCAAAAAAAATATCACAAACACTCACACTCTACGCGCGCGCGCTTGCACACACGCAAACACACACCAATGTTTAGATACAATGTTCTTAAAAACCATTGACTAGAAAAGACATATGATCACCATTATTTACACATTATACGCACGCGTTCACACCCGCACATATACAAAGCCAAAAATAAGACATACTTATTTTATGGGTACATATACATGTATGTGCACACCTGTATGCATTGGCTACATACATAACAGTGGCAGGTAAGTAATTCAGAGAAGCTTATACACACACACACACACACACACACACACACACACACACACACACACACACACACACACACAACACACACACACACACACACACACACACACACACACACAAGAACAAACAAACAAACAAAACCAAAAACAAACAACCTCAGTCAGTGTTATTATGAGTTTAGAACTCGGATAGCTACTGGCACAAAGGAATTCCTTTTTCTGTTTGTTTTGCTGTTGTGGCATTGAAAACGACGTCCTGAAGGCAACAATTGAAATTCTGAAAACAGAGCGTGGGAGGAATCGGCCAAAATGGCTCTTGCTTTACGTACAAGCTGCTGATTACAAAACGACCTGAGGTCTCTTTGTTCTTCTCCGATAATTTTAGAGCAGATTCTCACAATTCTCTGAAGACCATTCTTGTTCTTAATGCTAAGGTTATTGTACCAGCAAATGAAAGCTTTAGGGCAAAGACGGAACCGAAATAGCCCTTTTCAGGCCCGTCCTGCCCCGACTTTTGCACGATTACAGACCCCAAGGCACCAGGACAATATGGCACTGTATGCATACTCCCTCCCCTTCCATTTTCGACATGTTTGGCGCCGGACTTGTGGCGACACTGCAGCCCTCAAGAGCTGAGAAAGCTAGTTTCTCGCAAGGAAATCTGCTACAGTGTACGCACCGAAAACAAAGCAGGCGCCCAATGATAATGACAATATGCAGCAATATTATGCACCACAGCAAAGTGCAGGGTCCCTGCCACATGCGCGCACACAAACAATCGCACTGACAAACACTAGCGAACGCGTGCATGCGTGCATGCATACCCAACCCCCTGCCAAAAAGGTGTGGTTTCGGGCAAAGACGGGACCCAAAGAGTCGTTTTCAGGCCCGTCCTGCCCCGACTTTGGCACGGTTACAGACCCGAGGCACCAGGACAATATGGCACCGTATGCATACTCCCTCCCCTACCATCTCCGAGGTGTGAGGCGCCGGACTTGTGGCGACACCGAAGCCCTCAAGAGCTGAGAAAGCTAGTTTGTCGCAAGGAAATCGGGTACAGTGTACCCACCGAAAACCAAGCAGGGCGCCCAATAATAATGACAATATACCCCAGCCCCGAAGATGGCAACTTTGCTTGCTCATAGCAAGTTGTCAGAAGAAACAGGTACAGTGTAGGCACTAATGACCCCTAGAACGCATAACACTAAACAAATGATAATATTATACAATATAATCCATCAGAGCAAACTGCAGGGTTTTCACCACACGCACAGACACGAACAAACGCACAAATAAACATCAGCGAGCGCTCGCACGCACCCATGCATACACCCCCCCTCCCCCATGAATAAGCTAAAGGCGCTTTTCCAATAGATGTGACGAAAACGCCGGACTCGAGTCCCTGCCACCCGCACTTTTGCACAGTTACTGAGCCCACGGTCGTGGTAGACCGTGCTCTACTCTATGCATTCAAACTTTACAAGCCTTTTTGATGTGTGAGGCGCTGGACTTCTGGCGACGGCACAGCCCCGAAGATGGCAAGTTTGTCGGAAAGAAACATGGTACCGTGTAGGCGTAAATCACCCCCAGAACACACATCAAATAATAATATCATACAATATGATGCACCACAGCATCGCCACGTGCACACATACAAATAAAACGTACACAGAAACATCCGCGCGCGTGCATACCACCTCCCCCTCAATCAAATCATGAATGAGCTAAAGGCCATTTGGAAAAGATGTGACGGAACGCCCGTTTCGGGCCCCTGTCACTCGCACTTTTGTACAGTTACAGAGCCCACGGCACCAATACCGTGCTCTACTCTATGAATACAAACTTTACAACCATTTTTGATGTGTATGGCGATACCACAGCCCCGAAGATGGCAACCCCGCTTGCACATAGCAAAGGTTGTTGGAAAGAAACATGGTACAGTGTAGGCAATAATGATCACTAGAACACATAACAAATAATAGTATCATACAATATGATGCATCGCAGTAAAATGCAGGGTCTCCACCACATGCACACACACGAACAAACGCACAAATAAACACCAGCGAGCGACCGCACGCGCGCACGCATACCCCCCCCCCTCCCCCCACCCTATAGATGTGACGAAAACGCCGGATTCGGGGCCCTGCCACCCGCACTTTTGCACAGTTACAGATCCAACGGCACCAAGAACGTGCTCTACTCTATGCATACAATCTTTACAACCATTTTTGATGTGTGTGGCCCTGGACTTATGGCGACAACACAGCCCCGAAGATGACAACCCCTCTTGTACATAGCCAAGTTTGTCGCAAAGAAACATGGTACAGTGTAAGCGTAAATCACCCCCAGAACACACATCAAATAATATCATACAACATGATGCACCACAGCATCGCCACATTCACACATTCAAACAAACGTACACACAAACACCAGAGTGCGTGCATACCCCCCCCCCCCCCCCCCCCCCCCCCCCCCTTTCCCAACCAAATCATGATTGAGATAAAGGCGCATTTCGAAAAGATGTGACGCAACGCTCGTTTCGGGCCCTGCCACCCCCGCTTTTGCACAGTTACAGAGCCCACACATCAAATAATAATATCATACAATATGATGCACCACAGCATCGCCACATGCACACATGCAAACAAACGTACACACAAACACTAGCGCGTGCATACTCCCCCCCCCCCCTCAACCAAATCATGAATGAGCTAAAGGCGCAATGTGTGTGTGTGTGTGTGTGTGTGTGTGTTTGTGTGTGTGTGTGTGTGTGTGTGTGTGTGTGTGTGTGTGTGTGTGTGTGTGTGTGTGTGTGTGTGTGTGTGTGTGTGTGTGTTGTGTGTAGTGTAGTGTAGTGTAGTGTAGTGTAGTGTAGTGTAGTGTAGTGTAGTGCTGTGTGTGTGTGTGGGGGGTGATGGTGGTGGTGGTATGTGTGTGTGTATACATGTATGTATGTGTGTGTGAGAGAGAGAGAGACAGAAACAGACAGACAGACAGAGACAGAGACAGAGAGACAGACAGACAGACAGACAGACAGAGAGTGAGAGAGACAGACAGAGAGACAAACAGACAGACAGACAGACACAGACAGACAGACAGACAGACAGACGGACGGACAGACAGACAGACAGACACACAGAGAGAGACAGACAGACAGTACAGAGAGAGAGACAGACAGACAGACAGTACAGAGCGAGAGCGAGAGCGGAGAGAGAGAGAGAGAGAGAACACTGAACACTGAACACAGAGAGAGAGAGAGAGAGAGAGAGAGAGAGAGAGAGAGAGAGGAGAGAGAGAGAGAGAGAGAGAGAGAGAGAGAAGAGAGAGAGAGAGAGAGAGAGAGATCCTTTTTCCCAAAGTTCAACTTCAAAGGCGCGGGAGAGGCGGGCCACAGAGAAACGCTAAACGACACACAAACCCCAATATGTACACGACATATTTGACACTCTGCTAGCAACCCAGTTCTTCTTTCCTGGAAAAAAGGGTTTCCTGCTTTGATGTGCTGATGCTGATGCTGTGGTTGTTGCTGTTATTGCATGCTGTTTTTTTCTTATATATAATTTTGTCATCCGCTCCTACCGGCACACGATGGCCTACTCTTCAGAAAGGCGGAACGGGGTTTTAACATGTGCGCAAGATGTTCTGCGTGTGTTCGCACACGGGGCCTCAGTTTATAGTCTCATCCGAATGATTGACATTCAGTTCGATTTTTTCGTCAAACTGGGAAGAAAGGGCGAGGCTGGGTACGAACCCAGAAACTCGCGGTTTACTTGTTGGCAGGCGAACGTCTTAACCATCCTGCCACCGTCCTTCCTAGAGTGCAGGCTGTTAGGCTGAGAGGTCGTCATGGCCACCTCTCATGATCTAATGGATTGGGGAAAGGTTTTGGGCCCAAACGGGATTCGAACCACAGCACACTCCGACCCGGACTTTTCGCTTTCTAGACAGGCGCGTTACTTCTAGACCACCAATCCACCGATTCACTGTATGACATAAAGTCGTATAAATAAAATAAATAAATAAATCTTCTGTTTTAATCTGTATATAGTTGCACAGTTTAATTGTGAGATTTAAAATTCTACAAGACGATAGCCCCGATATGGTTTATGTGATCAGGGGGCAACATGATTGGATTGAATTGGACGAGCCTAGGGAGTGTTTGTTTATTAAGCTCTTTGCTTATCAACTGAATGCACGCAGGGCTGAGTGGTCGAGCTTTGTGGATTGTTTACTGGAAAAGCATGCATAAATGGACTGACAGCCGGCCCACACAGCAAGCGTTAAGGAGCCGGCATTTCTCCTCACAGCTGCCTCTGCTCCAGGGGCAGACAATTATCACACTAAAGGCTTCAGTGATGCGTGAAGCGGCCCTGGTGTCATGGTGAATGGTGTGGGCTTTGCTCTATTTGTTAGAGCCAGGCAGCTGTAACCGATACCAATATTGTGTCATAATTATCATGCAGTGTGAACTGTCTGTAGCCAGGGTTGCTGTGTGTCATATCATGCAGTGTGAACTGTCTGTAGGCAGGGTTGCTGTGTTATACTATGCAATCGTTTGTGTGCACTGAATGTAGACAGGACTTCTGTATGTCATTTTATGCAATCGTTTGTGTTCGCTGTATGTAGGCAGGGTTGCTACATCATTTTATGCAATCGTTTGTGTTCACTGTATGTAGGCAGGACTGCTGTGTGTCATATTATGCAATCGTTTGTGTGCACTGAATGCAGACAGGACTGCTGTGTGTCATATTATGCAATCGTTTGTGTTCACTGTATGTAGGCAGGACTGCTGTGTGTCGTATTATGCAATCGTTTGTGTTCACTGTATGTAGGCAGGACTGCTGTGTGTCATATTATGCAATCGTTTGTGTTCACTGTATGTAGGCAGGACTGCTGTGTGTCATATTATGCAATTGTTTGTGTTCACTGTATGTAGGCAGGACTTCGTATGTCATATTATGCAATCGTTTGTGTTCACTGTATGTAGGCAGGGTTGCTGTGTGTCATATTATGCAATCGTTTGTGTTCACTGTAAGCAGGACTTCTGTATGTCATATTATGCAATCGTTTGTATTTACTGTGTGTAGACAGGACTTCTGTATGTCATAATTATTATGCAATCGTTTGTATTTACTGTGTGTAGACAGGACTTCTGTATGTCATATTATGCAATTGTTTGTGTTCACTATGTAGGCAGGACTTCTGTATGTCATATTATGCAATCGTTTGTGTTCATTGTATGAAGGCAGGACTGCTGTGTGGAATAGTTTGTGCTTATCACAGGCTGAAGTTACCAGTGGTCCAGTGGTAACTGCATCCATCCATCTGGAAAGCGAGAGGTCGCATGTTCAATTCCCGTTTTCAAACCAAACTTTACTCCCCATCTCCCCACTTGACTAGAGTTGGTGATCTGCATACTAGTGTTTGGGATGAGGCGATACAGTGAGGCCCTGTAAGCCGTACACATTGTAAATGGTGGTGGTTTGTTTAGGGTCAAGGCACTTAATGGATAGCTCTCCTGGGACTCTAAATAAAATCACGCCAAAGAAACGATACACACACATAGCACACGTTGTAGAACCCACGGCAAGAGGAACTAGTGCCTGGCAAAATTTTGAAGATAAAAGCCCATTCCTTTCCGAAAAAAAAAAATCCTAAGACAGGGGGGAAAAACGAATGACCTCCATTTTAAGGCAACACATTCTCTTCGAGGATGGCAAGCCCATAAAAAAACAGGAATCAGCCAAGACTGAAAGTGCTATACTCAAAAGGGATGAGGGGGGGGGAGGGGGGGGGGGAATAAAGGCTCGGAAAAAACCGGCATGGAATGACTGACTAGGACTGTAACAAAATCTCTCGAACCTTTAATGTCACCAAAAAAATATGTTCCCCCTATGGCAGAGAAATGCACTACCTCAAAGTAACGCCGAAATGACGCAACGCCTAAATCGCGAATATGACTTCAAGGGCACACACACCGTGACAGACTGACGAAGGGAACACTTTGTTATGGTCCCTGCCTGGCCCCGACGTGTGTATACACAGCGAACCCAGCATCCCCAGTCACATGACCGGCCACCACTGCGAGCGAGTGTTCGGAAAACCCGTTCCGTCGTCTGCAGACATCGACCTGTGGGAAAAATGGCGAGCCAGCACAGGTAAGCCGTGTATTTCTAGCGTTGATTTTAGGGTAGGAAAAGGTTTTTTTGATCTGTTGATTTGATCTGTGTGGTTTGTATTTCGGAGAGGCGGTGCTTGTCCGTTAGCTGGGTTTTCAGTCTGTGTTCTGTTGGAGCCGATTGATTCTAG
>CM060330.1:56977317-56979817 GCA_030674155.1 Stramonita haemastoma
AGACTACAGCCTTTATTTATTTATTTTTTAAACTTTAGCTCTATCTAATGAAAAACCAAATGCTTGTACAGAGAAAAGTAAGTGGTGTGAACAGTGACGTCAACGGTCGCTGATGCAAGGGGGGAAAAGCAAAGCCTAACAGGAAGTAAGATGGCCGTCACTTAAACAGCACTTATGCTGATTGGTCGATCCTCCTGAAGTCATGCACTCTGACCTCTGACATTCTACAGTGCCTCGTACCTGGTCACCATATTTACTGTTGTCAAAATAAAGCATGCCATTAGTAAAATACCACTTCCTTGGCGTCCCTCTCTCCTCATTCAATCCCCCCCCCCCCCCCCTCTACTCCACCACCACCACCCAAAACAAGGGTTGCGGTGACGTCAGGACCAGCCGACTTTCGGAGGTTTGACGGTACACCAGTTTGGTCTTGTTGGTTTGGGAGGGGAGGTGGGGGGTTTTGTCTGGTTGGTTTTGTTTGCTTACGATTCAAAGGCAGAAGGAGTAGCATTCCTTGCCAAACGGGGTTTCCTGTCTTGTCGTTTCTATACCAGAATATGGCTGAGTGATCAGAGAATCCTTTCTCTTTCTGTTCTCTTTCTCTTCTCTTCTCTTCTCTTTTCTTTTCTTTTCTTCTTTTTTTCTTCTCTTCTCTTTTCTTTGCTTCTCTTCCCTTCCCTTCCCTTCCCTTCCCTTCCCTTCTCTTCCCTTCTCTTCTCTCCTCTCCTCTCCTCTCCCCTCCCCTCCCCTTCCCTCTCCCTTCCCTTCTCCTCTCATCTCTTCTCTTTTCCTCCTTCTAGCACATACGAGGAGATCAAGCAAATCGCGGATGGAATCTTGGCCAAGACGCCCTGCCGGCCCAAAATCGGCATCATCTGTGGATCGGGGCTGGGGTCACTGGCTGACCTCGTGACGGAGAAAACGGTCATCCCTTACTCCGAAATCCCCGCCTTTCCCGTCAGCACAGGTGAGGAGTAGTCTCCCTTCATTTGCTGGAAGGGTATAGATAGCAGATGGCAGAGATTGGCAGTCATGATTATAAAAAGGTTGAAAAAACAAAACAAAAAAAGAGGTAGGTGTCCCATAACCTATGTGGTCGTAGGGGAGCGAGGCGTCAGAGACTTCAGCTTCTCCAGGGGGCCAGCATATTGAGGGCGGCGCCCATCTCCTCTCCCTCGCTGCTTTACCTTCCCTGACCCTAAAGAGGGCAGGTACCCATTTACAGCTGGGTGAATTGGGGGAACTGTACTGTAGCGAAGGCGCGCAAACGGTCACCCATCCAACTGGTAACCACGCTCGATGCTGCTTAACTTTGACTTGGGGAAAGCGAGTGCTCTGACCACTAAGCTATCCCGCACCCTGATGATTAATTTTAAGCAATTTTTGTTGTTGTTCTTGCAAAAATGCTGCTTCTGTTTTGTTTGAACAAAACTGTATCTGGAGAGAACAAAACTTTATTTAGATAGAACCAAAAATAAACCCAACACTTCAGCTTTATTTAGATAGTAAATAGCGAAACTTCGTTCATTATAACTGAATTTATTGTTCATCTATTTGATGCAGTTAAGCTCAGCTGCAGCCCATTCTTGCATATATATCGGTGTTAGATTATTGAAGTAAGCATTGCCTGTTGTACCCATCCCATGTATTGAGGAATGAATGAGCATTGACATAAGCATTGCTTGTTGTAATCATTCCATGTATTGGTGAATGGATGGTAGAGCACTGACATAAGCATTGCTTGTTGTAATCATTCCATGTATTGATGAATGAATGAGCACTGACATAAGCATTGCTTGTTGTAATCATTCCATGTATTGATGAATGAATGAGCACTGACATAAGCATTGCTTGTTGTAATCATTTCCTGTATTGATGAATGAATGAGCACTGACATAAGCATTGCTTGTTGTAATCATTTCCTGTATTGATGAATGAATGAGCACTGACATAAGCATTGATTGTTGTAATCATTTCCTGTATTGATGAATGAATGAGCACTGACATAAGCATTGCTTGTTGTAATCATTTCCTGTATTGATGAATGAATGAGCACTGACATAAGCATTGATTGTTGTAATCATTTCCTGTATTGATGAATGAATGAGCACTGACATAAGCATTGATTGTTGTGTTACGGGTCATTCCATGTATTGGTGCTACACTGTTCTAAACTAACAAAATGTTGTTGAAACCAACCGATCTTTCTTTAAATTGAAGACAACTTGATTTTTGCCATGTCATTGTGCATACATTGGAAACATACAGTCGCCAGTCTGATAAAAGACTCTTTTTGTCTCAATACAAAAAGCAAACAGACAGCAAACTGCAAATAGGAGAATGTGTGATATCTATATCAATCAAAACTTGTCCACTCAAGGTTGATACACAATGTGTAACATCCATAACAATCAAGTGTTACCCACTCAAACTTCATACACAATCTGTAATATCCATATCAATCAAGTGTGACCTACTCAAGGTTCATACACAATCTGTA
>CM060330.1:56984817-56992317 GCA_030674155.1 Stramonita haemastoma
GGGTCAGTCAGTGAGTGAGTCAGTGAGTGAGGGAGTCAGTCAGTGAGTGATTGAGTCAGTGAGTGAGTCAGTCAGTGAGTGTGTCAGTAAGTGAGTGAGTCAGTCAGTCAGTCAGTGAGCGAGTGAGTCAGTGAGTGACAATATTTACAAAACTGCATACATACGGGGACTGGATAGAAAAAAGCACATGAGTGCTTATTCCATTATCCTCGATATAAAAGAATAAATTGAATAAGTAAATAAATAAATCTTTCTTTCTTTATTCCTTTCTTTCCTCTATCAACCCTTCACCTGATCACAAACTGTGCAGATTCGGACCTCGTTTCCCAGCCATGTCGGATGCCTACGACAAAAAGCTCCGTGACCAGACAAAGGCCCTGGGCAAGAAGATGGGCTTCGAGTCCTTCCTGCGTGAAGGCGTATACTGCTGCCTAGTGGGCCCCAACTATGAGACGGTGGCCGAGGCCAAGTTTTTACGTATGGCTGGCGTAGATGCTTGTGGTAAGTCCGGCTTTTGGATTTCAAAAAAGGTCTCGTAGAATAGCCAATTTAGTATGTTGGTTGTTCTCTTCTCAAGGAGGTCATCAATACCTTGCTTAATTTTTTGTTGTTGCAAGCAACGCTTGAAGAAGAATGAAAGTTTCATTTTGAAAAGTTTAGCATTTTTTATTATAGATCAATTTTAGTACAGGTCGTTCATGCAGACATATTTTATTTAAGAAAAGAAAAGGGAGTTCCATTGGACGTTGATAAATTTTGATGACAGGAAAAGTGTAGACACATACATGAAAAATTAACACAACGTGTGTACATGGACTAGGGAGCAAGTGCATGTAAATATGTCATATTTTGTTGATAAAACATCATTTTATAATGGCAAAAGTGTTTTCATAACCTTTGCGGTCGTTGGGGAGCGAGATGTCAGAGACCTCTGCTTCTCCAGGGGCCAGCATATTGAGGGCGGCGCCCATCTCCTCCCTCGCTGCTTTACCTTCCCTAACCCTAAAGAGGGCAGGTACCCATTTACAGCTGGGTGACCTGGGGAACTGTGCTGAAGCCAAGGCCGTGTACAACTCGCATTTAGCGCAGGAAAAAGAACCCACGGCAACAAGAGAATTGTCCCTGGGCAAAGTTCTGCTGAAAAAGCCACTCTGACAGGGAAACAAATACATAGTTATGCAGACAGGAAAAGAAGAAAAAATAATGGGTGGCGCTGCTCTTGTGGCGACGCGCTCTCCCCGGGAGAGAGCAGCCCGAATTTCACGTAGAGAAATCTGTCGTGATTTAAAAGTGGTATACAATACAATATAATAAAATACAATACAGTACAACACAATACAATGCAATACTCTACAATTCAGTACAGTACAATACGGTACAATGCAATACAGTACAATACAATACAATTCAGAACAATACAATACAACACAATTCAATACAATGCAATGCAATACAATACAGCACAATACAATACAGTACAATACTATAAAATACCATACAATACAACACATCGCAATACAATTTATTCTCTTTTTCTTTATTCTTTTATATCGAGGATAATGGAATAAGCACTCGTGTGCTTTTTTACATCGAGTCCCCGTGTGTATGCAGTTTTGTAAATATTGTCATCTGTACCCACCGGCACACAATGGCCTACTCTTACGAAAAGCGGAACAAGATTCAGTGTGTGCGCAATCCAATAACGGCAACAGCCATCACTCATCAGCCCACACTTTCCCTGTCCTGTTCACTGTTTAATTTATTTATTTTATTCTTTTATATCGAGAATAATGGAATAAGCACACTTGTATTTTTTTACATCCAGTCCCCGTGTGTATGCAGTTTTGTAAATGTCATCTGTTCCCACCGGCACACGATGGCCTACTCTTACGAAAAGCGGAACAGGATTTAACGTGTGCGCAAGATGTTCTGCATGCGTTCACACACGGGGCCTCGGTTTATAGTCTCATCCGAAAGACTTTCGGGGAGAGAGGAGTCAGCACTGATGTTAACTCCAGGAGAAAAATCTCCTCGACCGGGAATCGAACCCGGGTCGTCAAATTGCGAGCGCAATGTTCTGACCACTCGGCTATCCCGTCTCCCTGTGCAGGCATGAGCACAGTGCCCGAGGTGCTGGTGGCTCGACACGCGGGGATGCGCGTGCTGGGTTTGAGCCTCATCACCAACATCATCATCAGCCGCTACGAGGCCCAGCAGGTGGCCAACCACCAGGAGGTCTTGGAGGCCGGACGGTCCCGGAGTTCGGATCTACAGGCCCTCGTCTCCGCCCTCGTGGAACAGATCGACGTGTAGTGGGGGCTGTGGTGGTATGGTGGTGGTGGTGGAAGATGGACCTGACTGGTAGCGCGAATAGAGAAGTGTTTGAGTTCCTGGTGGTAACGCTAAAGTGAAGCTGTAACAGAAAGTCTTTGTATTTATTTATTTATTTATTTATTTATTTATTTATTTATGTCACAACCGATTTCTCTGCGTGAAATTCGGGCTGCTCTCCCCAGGAAGAGCGCGTCGCCACAAGTGCAGAGCCATACCCAAGTCGAGGAACAAAACAGATACAGAGAGAGAGGGGGGGGCGGGGGAGAGAGAGAGAGAGAGAGAGAGAGAGAGAGAGAGAGAGAGAGAGAGAGAGAGAGAGAGAGAGAGAGTGTGTGTGTGTGTGTGTTACTGATTTTATTTAAGATCTGTTAGCTTCTTTTTAAGATCCCCTAGGTCCTTTTTAATATCTCCTTTATTCTGTTGAAGAACTTCGTTCTCTTTAAGATCTCACGGTTCTTTTTAAGAAGTCACATTTTGATCTTGAACTGGATGGTTGAACTGTGAATTTGATGAACATAAAATAAAAACAGTGCTCATTTTACAAGACAGAAAGTATACTTAAGGCACACACCTACTCTGTTGACGATGAAAATGGTAAAAACACATCCTTTTTTTTCCTTTTTAGTGATTGATATCATTCACATTTTTGGAGACAAATTATCTCTCTATCTCTCTATTTTGTGTGCTACATTTTATCGACGTTAAGATAATAGATCGTGACATCTGAGGTCATGTACAGCAGAAGGACAATGAGATGTCCATGTATGTTGTATCTATCGGGCCAAAAGTTGGCTTTTTCTCATTTCTTTTAGAAAAAAATCATACCTTTTTATTCATTTAGAAATATATTCTTTTACTACTTTTTTTCCTTTCTTGCAAGAAGGGAAGGTTGTTTCGTTTTTAGAATGTTTATGCTTCTTTCTTGTGGTGTCAGGATAGCTCAATGGTCAGAGCGCTCGCTTTTCCCCCTGTCAAGTTAAGCAGCGTCGAGCGTGGTTGCCAATTGGATGGGTGACCGTTTCCGCGCCTTGGCTTCAGTACAGTCCCCAAGTCCACCCAGCTGTAAATAGGTACCTGCCCTCTTTAGGGTCAGGGATGGTAAAGCAGCGAGGGAGAGGAGATGGGCGCCGCCCTTAATACATGCTGGCCCCTAGAGAGCTGAGGTCTCTGATGCCTCACTCCCCTACGACCATACAGGTAATGGGACACCTTTACCTTCACCTTTTACCTTAATGCGTATTTATCTCTCCGCGCCCTTTTGGGTCGTTTTATTAGTTTTTCTGTCGTTACAGACAAGTGTGTGTGTGTGTGTGTGTGTGTGTGTGTGTGTGTGTGTGTTGTGTGTGTGTGTGTGTGTGTGTGACGTTATTTGTAATGTGAAGTGGTTGTTCTGGTGAAGTGTGGTAAAAGAAGTCTTAATGCACTTAGTACAGTAATGTTGCTGGACACATGTATGTGTGTATATCTATGTCCAGTCCAGTCCAGTCCAGTCTTGTCCGGTGAGGGTTGCCACGCAGACCCGTATCAGGTCTTTTCATGGCGCAGAACTGTGATGTTTTTATTTTGCTGTTGTTGTTTTTTTGTTTTTTTTCTTCTCATATATTCCCATATTGGGGGACGGGATAGCTAAGTGGTCAGAGCGCTCGCTTTCCCCAAGTCAAGTTAAGCAGCGTCGAGCGTGGTTACCAGTTGGATGGGTGACCGTTTGCACGCCTTGGCTTTAGTGCAGTCCCCCAGTTCACCCAAATGGGTACCATCCCTCTTTAGGGTCAGGGAAGGTAAAGCAGCGAGGGAGAGGAGATTGGCGCCGCCCTCAACATGCTGGCTCCTAGAGAAGCTGAGGTCTCTGATGCCTCGCTCCCCTACGACCACATAGGCATTGGACACCTTTATCCTTACCTTTAAGCCAGAGACGGTGTGGAGGGGGGCGGGGGGAGCTCGCGCTCACACTTAAAAGTGTATGTGTCTTTGATTTTACGTCTGTACACTTAAAGTGATATTAGACACTTAAAAGTGTATGCACATGTGTGTGCGTGTATATGCATACACATGTACACACATGTGTTAGTGGGGGAGGGGGGGGGGGAATTGAGGGAGGTGTTGTGTGTGGGTGCGTGCACACACTAAAGAGACAAATTTCGTGTCGAAATAACTAGCGATTTTATAATTATGCGTCTGTGTGGTATGGGATAACGATTTGATAGAATTGGTTCGGGGACAGATTCGTGACAATACATACTGACACACTGGCCTACATACAACACCTTGCCTGTTGCCGACCAGGATCAAGTGTCGGTAGCAATGGTAATGGTATTGCGCTGACTGGTATTAGACAGGGCTAGGGTGAGCTGAGCCCAGTCACCCATTCCATGATTGGTGTCAGTATGGGCACTGACAGACTGCCAGACAGAAACCGATAGGCCCGAACCCGAGATTCTTCTATCCTACACAGGGATCTGTCCACTCCGTGTTTCCGTGAGTGTGTTTCTAGGGTCTGTCACGCTGTGCTGGGGTGAGACTTTAGAATGTGTGATATATATATATATATATATATATATATATAAATAGATAATAAAAGAAGAATATAAATATAATATAAATATAAGAAGTGTAACTTCACTTTCCCTGTGAATCGTATTGTGATAGAGAATAGCAGTGTATGTGTCGTAGAAGAAAAAAACTTGTGTCGTATGGTGTAAGGGATTATATATATACTGATATATATGTGTGTGATATATATATATATATATATAATATATATATTATATATATATATATTGTCTGTACGTTGTAATATCTCTTATTTATTAATATATGTATAATGTGTGTCGTGTGCGCGCGCGCGCGCGCGTGTGTGTTGTGTGTGTGTGTGTGTGTGTGTGTGGGTGTGTGTGCGTGCACGCGGGACGTTTGCGCGTGTGTGAAGGAAAACAAATCTCTATATACGTGGACCCAGTGAATTCGCCAAGCTATATAATGACATGGCGTTATACAGAAACAGTATCGAGAAATGTACACATTTACCCAGAAGAGTATGTATCCATGATGTGTATGTAACACAAATCCAGCGTTTTGTTTCATACAGTATCGTGCGTTAGAAGCGAACTGTTCCGTGAATAAGAGTGTTATGTTTGTCGCGATGGCGTTTCTTTAAAAAAAAAAAAAATTATTCATTTTCTTTTTATCGAGGATAATGGTAATGTTTGATAAGGAGTGTTGACTTGGGGGTATGATCAAACCATATATCATAACTGATTTTGTCTATAAATTTATCAACTATGGCCTGGACTTTCCCTGAAGAGTGTGTCACCATAGCGTTTACACCCCTTTTATTTTATTTTATTTTATTTTATTTTATACCACTTACCTTACTTGTGCAAGGGAATTTTCATAGGATATAATTACACCTCGCTCCCCTATGGCCACATAGCTTATGGGACCCCTCTACTTTTTTCAGTTTCAGTCAGATTATAGTCCTTTCCAGATTGCTCTGATATCAGGACTTGTAGCCAGACGCCAGAAAGTCGGAGGTCCCACGCATCCGCAAGTTCTCCCACCTCGGGCCACCTCAAAAATGTTACAATTGTAGGAATTGATGAAGCAACAAGATGAGCTTTTTTCCCCCCCCTTTTATATGTTTTGTTCTCCATACGTCCAGTTAGGTATGACGTCATCGGCGATGTCTACTCTTTTTACGTAAAGAAAAGATCCAGATTAAAAGAAAAAAAACTATGTTATTATGAAAAAGTGTCTTGCTGTAAGGTGTCACAGCCGGTGAAGCTTCAATCACCGCCGTAACCTCTGACGAAGGCTGACACACACAACAACGCACGCACGCAACGCACCGCTTTCTGCTAATTAACCGCCAACAGATACAAATTAAAAGTAAATTCTAAAAACATTGATTGTCAATCTTTACACTCTTTCAGATAATTATTTTCTGTCAGCGACCTCGGCCTCAACGAAGAAAGAGTTTTAAACGCATCAATGGGAAGCAACTTAACCTTTAGTGATTATGTGATGTGTGGTAGTCTCCCTTCAGCTGTGAACAAAAATTAATGTCTTTTTTTCTTCTCTTCCCAAACCATCCGTCCGTCTGTTCTGCTAGTGTAGTCCTAGTCAGTGTGTACAGTGTGTGTGCACTGTGGGAACGGTTGTGTTTAAGGGAAATTTTTCAGGAAATAACTGGCAGCATCAGTTTAGCGCCACATGGGGCTAATTGTTATGCACTGTTTTTTTCTTCTTTTACATCAGGTCTTCGCAAAATACTGTTTTTTTTCAAAAGCTTTTTTTTAAACATAGGAAGCAAAATGTTTGAGTTTTACCCATGTTATGAGAAGATTACAACCACCGTAGCCTTTTTTTTTTTTTTTAAAAGGTGATGATTGAAAATGGAACCTTACCATGTGAATAGGAGTCTGATGAGCAGAACTTGTGATACGCGTATGCATCTTTGATGGAAGGGAAGTAGCCTGCTTCTTTGAAGATGAATGAGAAATGGAAGGGGCGCAGTATGTGACCAACCAGTGTTGGTGATGTTGCAAATTCAACAAGAGTTAGGGGCGGGGGGGGGGGGGGGGCGGTCAAATTATCGCAAGTGGGGGGGGGAGGGACTTTTTTTAGTTTAATTCTGTATGACATATGTATTGTATACCCCCACTTTTAGTCACATCGAATTCTCTGTGTGAAAGTCGGGCTGCTCTCCCCAGGGGAGAGTGTGTTGTTACATGTATAGCCCCACCTTGTAGTTTTCCCTCTTTATGTGGATTTGTTTTGTTTTGCTTTTTTTTTCCTGCGGGGGTGGCTTTTTCCACAACATTTTGCTAGGGACAACTCTTTTGTAGCCGCGCTTTTTTTTTTGACGGTTTTGGTTCACAGTGCTGTGTTTTCTTTTCTGTCAAGTCTTGCATGAATGGGTGTCTACCTTACAAGAGAGAAAAATGCTGATAGACTTGTAAATACATGTGGTGACGGGGTGTGTGTGTGTGTGTGTGTGTGTGTGTGTGTGTAAGGAAAATGGGGTTGATAAACTTTGCATTAATTTAATCTTAAGCTCTTGTTTCAAAACTGTTGACATAGTTACTCTGTATATCATTGCGTATGATAAGTGTGTACTATCTGAATCATAAATTGGTGATGATTGCAGGAATATGCAGAGGTTTTTCT
>CM060330.1:56999817-57004817 GCA_030674155.1 Stramonita haemastoma
CAAATGATAGGGAAACACATACGGCGAAAAGGCATGAAGATGATGACAACTATGGATGGATCGATAAAGGGAGGGAGGGGGAATAGAGGGATGGATAGATAGAGGGATGGAGGGATGGAATGATGGAGTGGAATGAGGGAGGGAGGGAGGGAGTATTTCCATCGTTGGCAAATATGCCGGTAACAGCCACGACATTGAAGACGACGCAAATAACCCTCATCATTATCACCACCCCATCATCACCACCTCACCACAACCATGATAAACATCCTCTCCTTCTTCTTCTCTGTTATCGTTGTCGTCATCATCACCATCACCATCATCACTACCCCAACCACCACCACCACAATCATCATCATCATCATCATCATCATCATCATCATCATCATCATCATCATCATCATCATCATCATCATCATCACCACCACCACCACCACCACCACAGTCATCATTGTCGTCGTCGGTTGTAAAAAGACAATTCTCTGTGCAGTTTCTCTGGAGTTACCATCTTTAGATTGTGATGGAGAGGGGATATAGTCTATGCACACTTTCTTTTCTTGTTGCTTTTTTCTTTCCCTATGTTTGTTAGGTTCTCTTTTCTTTCTCTCTTTTGTCTGTATTTTTTTCTTTCTCTATTTTTAGGTTCTCTTTTCTTTCTTTCGTTTGTTTGTTTTATTTTTCTTTCTCTATTTGTTTGTTAAGTTCTCTTTTCTTTCTTTCGTTTGTCTGTTTTATTTTTCTTTCTCTATTTGTTTGTTAAGTTCTCTTTTCTTTCTTTCTTTTGCTTGCTCTGTCATATCCCCTTGTCTTTATTTTCTTCCTTTCTTTCGATTTTTTTCTCCTCTTTTGATATTATTTTGGATCCAACTGTTTCTTCGTACTTTTCTCTTTTTGTTTTCTTTTATCTTTTTATCTTTTTTCTACATTTCTTGATTGCTTTCTTTTTCTTTTCTCCTCTTTTTTTCTTTTCTCCTCTTTTTTCTTTTCTTCTCATTTTTCTTTTGTGTGTTTTTTTTTTGTTTTTCACCTCCTCCTGCCTCTTTCTGACTTCCTGTTTCTTCATATCTTTCCTGTTTTTTCCTTTTTTGCCTTACTTTTTTTTTCTTTACTCTTCTCTCTCTCTCTCTCTCTCTCTCTCTCTCTCTCTCTCTCTCTCTCTCTCTCTCTCTCTCTCTGTGAACTTTGCTCAGGCTGGCCAATGGTGATCGATGGGTGTGAGTGTGAAGGGAGCATCAGATCGATTGCAGATGGATCGATTTGGGAGTTCAATCTATCACTGTGTGGGCACTGCTAAGCCACAATAGACTGGCTGAGTTCACACCCTGTTCCCTGTTTGCCCTTTGATTACACAGCGTGTGTGTGTGTGTGTGTGTGTGTGTGTGTGTGTGTGTGTGTGTGTGTGTGTGTGTGTGTGTGTGTGTGTGTGTGTGTGTGCGCGTGCGTGTGTGTGTGTGTGTGTGTGTGTGTGTGCGTGCCGGCGTGTGTGTGAGTGTGTGTGTGTGTGAGTACGTGTGCGCGCGCGCGCGTGTGTGTGTATATGTGTGTGTTTGAGTACGTGTGTGCGTGTGTGCGTGCGTGCGTGCGTGCGTGCGTGCGTGCGTGCAAGCGTGTGTGTGTGTGTGTGTATGTGAGTACGCTCGCGCGCGCGTGTCTATATGTATATAGGAAACAATGGAATCTATCAGTTTGTCGTCTTTGTGCCTATCTCTCAAAGTGCAGGGCTGGAGAGGGTGAAAGGGAACAAAAGAGATAAAGAAATCACCTGTCTGTCTTTTGGTCTGTCTGTCTGTCTGTCTCTGTCTATCTGTTTGTCTGTCTGTCTGTCTCTGTCTATCTGTCTGTCTGTTTGCCTGTCTGTCTGTTTTCTGTCCGTCGGTCTGTCTGCGTGTAGGTCTGTCTGTCCGTCAGTCGGTTGGTCTGTCTGTCTGTTTGTCGGTTTGCCAGCCTGTCGGTCGGTCTGTCTGTCTCTCAGTGTGTCTGTCTGTCTCTCTTTCTCTTTCTGTCTCTGTCACTAATAGTGAAAAGACGTAAAATCTAAAGAATACACCACAAACACAGCCTAACACCCTCCCCACTCACACACACACACACACACACACACACACACACACACACACACACACACACACACACACACACACACACACACACAACACCGTCACTACCACTGACCAGCCGGCAGATCAAACAATACAAGTCAATGTTGTCGGTTGCCAAGCTAAAGGAAGGGACACAACCCCGTCATGCCTCATGACAAAGGGATCATGACCCCTTGAGTCGTGGAGGATTATAGTTGCTTCAAAGCACTAAACACTACTACCCCCTGTCAGCACTTGCGTCTAAGTGAACATTCTTCGAATATTTTTTTTATGGGAATCAGTCAGTTGGATATATTCAACGACCAAGCCGACATGGCGCAGTAGTTAGCGCTTTGGATTCTGGACTGGAAAGTCGCGGGTTTGAATCCCATAAGTCATACGTTGTTGTCACTATGATTCCAAAATGTTGTTATTTTCAAAGTTTGTTCCAAATTCTGAATAAAATATATTAAACCAAAAGTCATAGGTATTTTTCGGGCTCCGGCCGGCTCCTACCCAGAGTGGGTGTGTTGTGGGCTCAGTGGGGAGACTGGGACCACACAATCGAGCTTCATCCATGTTACGGATGTGAAATTGAGTGTTGCTCAAATTACCTGACCAACACTGCAGGTGTCTGTATCTCTCGGGCCTGGTTGACGCCCGTAGAGAACAACCCTGTCAAGAAGTCTCAAAGCGGATGCACTTCCACAGCAGCAGCATTACATTGTCCTCATTGCCATTAATTATTATGCAATAATAAAAATTGCCTCTAATTCGGTGGCCCCCGTTGCTCTGGTCTCATGGTGACCGTTTGCATGCCTTGGTTTCAGTACAGTCCCCAGTTCACCCAGCTGTAAATGGGTAATGTGGTCGTAGGGGAGCGAGGCAACAGAGACCTCAACCTCTTTAGGGGCCAGCATATTGAGGGCGGCGCCCATCTCCTCTCCCTTGCTGCTTTACCTTTCCTGACCCTAAAGAGGGCAGGTACCAATTTACAGCTGGGTGACCTGGGGGACTGTACTGAAGTCAAGGCGTGCAAATTGTCACCCATCCAATTGGTAACCAAGCTCGATGCTGCTGAAGCATAACTTAGGGAAATGGTAACGCTCTGACCACTGAGCTATCCCGACCCTTCTTTAGGCTGCTTTAAAAAAAAATTCTTTCCTTTTTAAAAAAAAACATTTTCGATTTGATTGTACATCATCCTCTTCATGCCATTTTCTATTGTTTCTTTCTCTGCCACCTCCTCCCCTTCCCTGAGGCCTAAAAAATGATTCTGTGTCTTTGTGTTTCTGGCCAAGATAGGAAGACTTTAAACTTTAGTTATACACAATCGTGCACATGCAAGCACGTGCACACTTACGCGCACCGCAAACACAACAACACACATACACACGCGCACGCGCAAACACAGACAGACAGACACACAGACACACACACATGTACTCAAACACACACACACATGTACGCAAACACACACACACACACACACACACACACACACACACACACACACACACACACACACACACACACACACACACATACAAACACACGCCCACACACAGACACACACACACAGACACACACAACACACACGCACGCACACACACACAACACACCACACACACACACACACACACACACAACACACCCACACACACACCACACCACCACACACACACACACACACACACACACACACACACACACACACACACACACACACACAAAGGACAAAGGGGGGAGGCTATTCAGTATATGCTACAACGGAGACATTGATAATACAGTACAACTATAGCATTGACGATGAAATAATACCTATCAGGAGATACTAACCACCTGTCCGAGTGAAAATATTTCACATTTAGCCATAGAGCTTGTAACTGATTGTAGTCTTCTGCAGCTTTTGAAGATAGGAGAGAGAGAGAGAGAGAGAGAGAGAGAGGAGAGAGAGAAGAAGAAGAGAAGAGAGAAGAGAAGAAGAAGAGAGAGAGAGAAGAGAGAGACAGAAGAGAGAGACAGAAGAGAGACAGAAGAGAGACAGAGACAGAGACAGGAGACAGACAGAGACAGAGAGAGACAAGAGACAAAAAGAGAGACAGACAGACAGACAGAAGATAACAAACAGACAGACAGACAGACAGACAAAGACAGAGAGATAGGCAGACAGGAGACAGACAGACAACAGACACACATACAGAGAGGCAAAACAGAGTCACGAACAAAAAAGATCTCTAACATTATAGCTAGCCAAGTGGTTGACGGCAAAACGGATTAAGATTAAGATGACAAATCTCTACTAATCCAACTGTTAATCTCACACCGTAGAACAATAGGGTACTCACGACAGCATCTAAGAGGATGAAGACAAAGCAGAAACGTGCCCCGTGGTTCATATTCCCCAAAGCCTAATCTTCTTCTCTGCTTTCTTCCATAGGAATTAACGCAAGGCGATTAACTTGTTGCGTCCAAAACATGGATCTGTACACGTGTACCTGTAAAACTAAGCTTCTTGCGTCTGTAAGAAAGGTAACAGACGATGTGATAAAAGTAGAGTATGGCCCAAACAGAAGTATTATTTTGTTTCGTTGCTTAGTGTTGGGGACTCTTCCTCAGCCTCTCTCTCTCTGTCTCTGTCTGTCTGTCTGTCCTTCTTCTCTTCTCTCTCTCTCTCATTGTTTTGTGGGGGGGAGGGGGGTCCCTGTTTCCTGTACGTCTGCAAGTTTTTCGAGTGATTCTACGAATAAAAGTCTGGCAGGGAAGGGACCGAGTGACATATCGTGCACAGTCATTACAAAGCTGGCCTACCATCCCTGGCAGAAGTGTAGGACAATGGGATGGAGGTTTCACTGAGGCCAACATGCGATAAACACTCTGCGTTTGTTAGGTCTGAATACAAATGGCCACCATTGCATCCCG
>CM060330.1:57019817-57022317 GCA_030674155.1 Stramonita haemastoma
TAGACTGCCCTCGTTAGACAGTTAGTTAGATAGTTAGCTAGCTAATAAGATTACCAGTTAGTTAGTTGGTCAGTTAGTAAGTGTGTGTGTGTGTGTGTATGTGTGTGCGTGTGCGTGTGTGTGTAAGTAACAAGGCAGTGAGGTGGCCATAGCGACATGCAGTTTGGGGACAGGAAGGAAGTGTGTGTAAGTGTGTTAGTGACACGGTGTGGTGTTGCTATGGTGACATTTTGGGGACAGAAAGAAAGTGTGTGATGTGTGCTAGTGTGTCAGTGACACGGTATGGTGTTGCTATGGTGACAGATTGGGGACAGTAAGGAAGTGTGTGGTGTCTCTTAGTGTGTCAGTGACACGGTGTGTGGTGTGTTGCTATGGTGACAGTTAAGTGACAGGAGGGAAATGTGTGGTGTAAATGACACGGTGTGTGTTGCTATGGTGACAGTTCTGGGAGGTGATCTCTGACGAGCACGGCATTGACCCCACCGGCACTTACCATGGCGACTCTGACCTGCAGCTGGAGCGCATCAACGTGTACTACAATGAGGCCACAGGTAGGCGCCATGTGGTCTTTCTGTCTGTCTGACTGTCTGTGTGACCGTCTGTCTCTTGGTCTATCTGTATATCGGTCTGTCTGTCTGTGGGTCTGTGGTCTGTATGTCTGTCTCCTCCTGGATGGGAGCAGGGTGTAGGGGAAGTAGAGGGTGAGAGAAAGGAAAGGCTATGTATGTATATGAATATGTTTATATATATTATATTTATATTTATGTTTATATGTATATGTTCATATATCTTTGTGTGTGTGTAATGTAAATGTCTATGATTATATAATTACATGATAGTGTAATGTGTGTGTATGTAGGCCTATTAGAGAGAGAGAGTTTAACCAGAATATTTAACATCAAAATTAACGTTCGCGACATTATCATCATTTTCAAGGGGAAAAAAAAAGAAGAAGGAAACACCAATGCAAGCAGTAATTGCGTCACATATTCAGCAAGGAATACTTTTCTGTTTCTCTTTAGACTGCGATATTCATGTTACTTTGAGTCTTGGTAGATATCCACGTTACTTGAAGTCTATGTAGCCTAATGTACTGTTAGAAAATGTTATGGTGTGAGCTTGACATGAGCTTTGAGTTTGTCTCTCGAACTTCCGGTTTGTTACCTGCTAAGAGGGTGGTTGATTGTATTAAAATCCCAGCTGAGTTATCCCATTTAGGGGACCCATGCCCTAATAAAAAAAACCAGCGAGATTGATCTCTCCCATTCAGCCACCAACCCCTCTCAGAGCTGACATAGTAATTGTGGTAAAAAGATGAAGTTCTACAATGCTGATGATCCATGTTCCAGGCGGCAAATACGTGCCCCGCGCCGTGTTGGTGGATCTGGAGCCCGGCACCATGGATTCCGTGCGCTCCGGCCCCTTCGGCCAGATCTTCCGCCCCGACAACTTCGTGTTCGGACAGTCTGGCGCCGGCAACAACTGGGCCAAGGGACACTACACTGAGGGCGCTGAGCTGTGAGTACTTTCCCTTGAGTCAAAACATGTCGGCAAATAGACTTCCTTTTCCAATAGATCTATATCATTATTGTCCCAGCATGGAAAAGACTAGTCATTCAACATACTTTGTTCTCTCCTGTCGTTGTATGTTTAATCTACATAATGAAAACTTTCTTATACAAATGAAAAACTCATTTTTTCCCCCGGGTCATGTTCATTCAGAGAATTAACATCTCTTGCAGTCTCGTATGATAACGATTCCCTGTTGTGCCTTTAAAGTCAGTTTTTAAGCCAGATCAGACAATAGCTCTACAAATACTGTATAGGCTATAGGAACACCTTTACCTTTTTACTTTTAACAAAGCTTACCAACAAACAAAAATAAAAACAACAACAAAATTCACCAAAATAAAGAAACTGGCAATAAAACTAGAAAACGAAACCAGTCCCATACCACAGAGATCGTAACAGGCCCTCCTAAGTATCTAACAATCGTAACCCCCTAATACGACTGCAGCAGCAGCAGTGACGCTGAACATACATGCTGCTGTGCCGTGCTGCAGGTGGACTCTGTCCTGGACGTGGTGCGCAAGGAGGCAGAGAGCTGTGACTGCCTGCAGGGCTTCCAGCTGACTCACTCCCTGGGCGGTGGCACTGGCTCCGGCATGGGCACCCTCCTCATCTCCAAGATCCGTGAAGAGTATCCCGACAGAATCATGAACACCTTCTCCGTTGTGCCATCCCCTAAGGTGAGTGTACAGAGGGAGAGGGGGAAGGGGGAGGGAGAGAGGGGGGAGGGAGAGAGGGGGAGAGGGAGAGAGGGGGAGAGAGAGGGAGAGAGGGAGGGAGAGAGAGGGGGGGGGAGAGAGAGAGACTTCAGACTTCAGACTTCAGACTTTTACTGTACATCGGCCTTAGGCCACAATACAAAAGAATGGTGGGTGTAGAGTGTGGGCATATGACATGGGTATTATAAACACATTACCATCAGCATATATGT
>CM060330.1:57027317-57052317 GCA_030674155.1 Stramonita haemastoma
GTTGCAAATGTTGTCGTTCCTGGGTGAAGGATAAGAATAAGACAAACTGGATCACAAAACTATACCACCTGCCTGATGTCTGCTGTGTGGGATGGATGGATGGATGGATGGATGGATGGATGGATGGATGGATGGATGGATGACGACATGCTTGTTTGTTCTGTGTTTTATCTCTGTGTGTCTTTCTTGTCTGTCTGTCTAAATCTCTGTCTCTCTGTCTCTCTCTCTCTTCTCTATCTCTGTCTCTCTTCTCTCTGTCTGCTGTCTCTCCTCTCTCTATTCTGTATCATCCCTCTCCCTCACCACTCTGCTTTATATCTATCATAGCTTGTATCGTTCTTCTCTCACCCCATCATCCACACACACACCCCACACACACACACACACCACTCACACACACTACGACATCACCACATCATCAACACACTCTACACTTTCTTGATACACACACCACACACACACACACAAACACAAACACACAAACACACACACACACCACCACAATTCTCTCACAACACAAAACCAGACACACAACACACCAGCACACACAACACACACACAGACACACAACACACACACACACACACCACACAATCACTACTCAACACAACACACACACACACACACCACACACACACACACACACACACACACACACACACACACACACACACACACACACACACACAATAATTCTAAAAGCATGAACTCAAGGTCTGACTAGCGCATTGGGTCAAAGTCTATGTCAACAACAACAAAAGTTCAACTCATAACTCAAAGAAAAGAGATTGGTGTCTTCAACAAACATATCATCCTTAACTGACCCGAACATCAAGGTAAAACTAAACTGATCTTATTCAAGTAAATCAAATAGATTGAAATAGAGAGAAGACAGCATAGAAGAGAGCAACCCAAGGAAGAAAATGATATATATTGGAACATTTTCACAACTATTTCCTTCTTTAAAACAATAGTATGAATTTTTTTAAAAAAGCAGACAAAATAAACCTTAACAACAACAAACAGAAACCATTGAAAAAAAATCAACAACATTAAGATGTAACTTCCCCGTAAAATATCCAAACAACAGGTTTTTTTTAAATTGTGATATGAAAATAAAGTTAAAAATCCAAAAAAGGCGGATACATATAGGTGCAGCCCCCCCCCCCCCCCCCCCCAACAAACAGAACAAAAATCAAAACAAAACAAAGCAAAACAAAAAAAGCAAAAAAAACTGTCCTTTTAGACGACAGAATGAAAATTTCAAATTCACCATAGGAACCAAAACATTTCTAGCTAATGCAAGAGAGAGAATGAATGGTCTTATTCATTGAATGAAATGAATTTCTTTATTTTTCAAGACTACAGTTAAACATTCACACACTATCTTCATCAGGCCCTTACCCTGATAACAAATGAATGAATAAATCATCTCTAATTTTCAAGGGCTACAGATAAACATGTACATACTATTTTTCATCCGGCCCTTTCCCTGATTAGGGACTATAAACAAAACAAGAAGCCTCCCCCCTCCCCGCAAAAACCATAATTACAACAACAATCTGACAACTAATAAGATAAAGAAACAAACGGTAAGTAAACGAACAACTCATCAGTACACACTCTCTTAAATTCTTTAAGAAATAAAATACCACATTCCTGGAAGAACAAAACTAAACTGACCATAGCCATTGTGATGAGTGTGTAGCGTTCATTAATATAGCCTGCTATTCTACAGAAAATTACAATGCAAGGTGTGGAGAATCGTACCTTTCCGACTTCTCTCACTCTTGTTTCATCTGTGTCAGGATGTGGGCAGCGATAATCATCTGCCGAGCTGAGAACATTTACAGTCAACTATTTTGCAAAACGTATTTAAGGAAAAATCCCAAGATACACAATTTACCCTTGTTTTTCATTATTTTTCCTATCGTTCGTTACACGTTCCGCTAATGCGCGACGCTTGAATTCCCTCCCCTGACCATGAAAAACACTGTTGCCTTCTTTAAAACTACTAAATTTCATAACGGCTTGTCGCCCTGCTTTGATTGCCTCCCTTGCAAGAACACTGTTGCCTTCTTTGTGCTTACTAAAATTCATAAAGGCCGCCGTTGCAGGGGAGTAAACTAAGGAAACAAACTGCGAACGAAAGATCTTTCGTGTCTAGCTTTGCATGCATTACATCATTTACATCCCCCAAATATTATTCTGACGGTAGATATCCAGAGATAATTATTCTGTTCGACTTCAGAAAATATTTTTGTTTTAAACTTAAAGAAATCATGCTGACACATTATTTATTCATTCATTCATTTATTCTTTTATATCGAGGATAATGAATAAGCACTCGTGTGGGGTTTTTTTACATCCTAGACCCCTGTATATGCAGCTTTGTAAATTTTTTCCAGTGTTCCCACCGGCATACAATGGCCTAATTTTACGAAAAGCGGAACAGGATTAAAGTGTGCACAAGATGTTTGCATGCGTTCACACACGGGGCCTGGGTTTATAGTCTCATCCGAAGGACTTTTGGGGAGAGTGGAGTCAGCACTGATGTAAACTCCAGGCGAAAAATTCCCTCGAACGGGAATCGAACCCGGGTCGTCAAATTGCGAGTGCAATGTTCTGAACAGTAGGCTATCTCGTCTTGTCGTGCATGAGAGAGAGAGAGAGAGAGAGAGAAGAGAGAGAGAGAGAGAGAGAGAGAGAGAGAGAGAGAGAGAGAGAGAGAGAAGAGAGAGAGAGAGATTCAAATCAAATCAAATCAAAATTTTATTTCCAGATGGTACATTGAGTAAGCAATAAATTTGCTTTTTTTCATCAAGCCATCTATCTAAAAGCAAAAAATAATAAATTTTAAAAAAATTAAAATAAGAAGAAAAAGACCTGCATGCACACAAGAAAAAGAAACAAACAGCAAAAACAAAAACAAAGAACTAAAATCCACTTAAACAAAAAATAGACAAACAGAAATGAAGCAGTAAGCAAACAAGCAAGTTAACCAAGAAAACCCCACCCAAAAACTATATAGTTACAACACTGAGAGAGAGAGAGAGAGGAGAGAGAGAGAGAGAGAGAGAGGAGAGAGAGAGAGAGAGAGAGAGGAGAGAGAGAGAGAGAGGAGAGAGAGATCAGTTGTGCTGCCCTACTTCTCCGTGTTGTTGTTGAGCCGTCCCCAGCTTCTTCCCGTGGATCATCCACACTCGGGTTCAAATGAATTTTTCCTTGATTCTGCTGTTAGTCTGATATTCTAAGGTCCCTCCGCTCCCCGCCTGCAGGTTGCTTCTGGGTATCAAGCGAACAGAAATCCAGATCCCTGCTTTTGTCTTGTTTGGTAAATGCACTTAAATCACCCCTGCCTCCAACCCAATTCATCCTGATGCTAATGGAAGTCAGTTAACGCGTAAAAGTGACCGATTTTTTTTTCTGTCCTTCATCAGATGGATTAACAAGCCGTTAGCGTGAATAATGGAAATTGCGATCACTTACGTAGCGACCTCAGAGGTAAAGGTCATTCCGTTCTGCGGCTTTAAGTCCATCACAGTGTCCTGGATAGTATAACGCTTTTAGGTCCAATCAAGTAATTGACCAACGTTTGAATAAATGAATGAAGCGATTGTGGCAGTAGCCAATAGTCACAGATAAAACAGTGACAGAAGTCACAGATAAACGACAAAAGTCACAGATAAAACAGTGACAGAAGTCACAGATAAAACGACAAAAGTCACAGATAAAACAGTGTCAGAAGTCACAGATAAAACGACAAAAGTCACAGATAAAACAGTGACAGAAGTCACAGATAAAACAGTGACAGAAGTCACAGATAAACGACAAAAGTCACAGATAAAACAGTGACAGAAGTCACAGATAAACGACAAAAGTCACAGATAAAACAGTGTCAGAAGTCACAGATAAACAGTGTCAGAAGTCACAGATAAAACAGTGTCAGAAGTCACAGATAAAACAGTGACAGAAGTCACAGATAAAACAGTGTCAGAAGTCACAGATAAACGACAAAAGTCACAGATAAAACAGTGACAGAAGTCACAGATAAAACAGTGACAGAAGTCACAGATAAAACGACAAAAGTCACAGATAAAACAGTGACAGAAGTCACAGATAAAACAGTGTCAGAAGTCACAGATAAACGACAAAAGTCACAGATAAAACAGTGACAGAAGTCACAGATAAAACAGTGTCAGAAGTCACAGATAAACGACAGAAGTCACAGATAAAACGACAAAAGTCACAGATAAAACAGTGACAGAAGTCACAGATAAACGACAAAAGTCACAGATAAAACAGTGTCAGAAGTCACAGATAAACGACAAAAGTCACAGATAAAACAGTGACAGAAGTCACAGATAAACGACAAAAGTCACAGATAAAACAGTGACAGAAGTCACAGATAAACGACAAAAGTCACAGATAAAACAGTGACAGAAGTCACAGATAAACGACAAAAGTCACAGATAAAACAGTGACAGAAGTCACAGATAAACGACAAAAGTCACAGATAAAACAGTGACAGAAGTCACAGATAAACGACAAAGTCACAGATAAAACAGTGACAGAAGTCACAGATAAAACAGTGACAGAAGTCACAGATAAACGACAAAAGTCACAGATAAAACAGTGACAGAAGTCACAGATAAAACAGTGTCAGAAGTCACAGATAAACGACAAAAGTCACAGATAAAACAGTGACAGAAGTCACAGATAAAACAGTGTCAGAAGTCACAGATAAACGACAGAAGTCACAGATAAAACGACAAAAGTCACAGATAAAACAGTGACAGAAGTCACAGATAAACGACAAAAGTCACAGATAAAACAGTGTCAGAAGTCACAGATAAACGACAAAAGTCACAGATAAAACAGTGACAGAAGTCACAGATAAACGACAAAAGTCACAGATAAAACAGTGCAGAAGTCACAGATAAACGACAAAAGTCACAGATAAAACAGTGACAGAAGTCACAGATAAACGACAAAAGTCACAGATAAAACAGTGACAGAAGTCACAGATAAACGACAAAAGTCACAGATAAAACAGTGACAGAAGTCACAGATAAACGACAAAAAGTCACAGATAAAACAGTGACAGAAGTCACAGATAAAACAGCGACAGACAGTCACAGATAAACGACAGAAAGTCACAGATAAAACAGTGACAGAAGTCACAGATAAACGACAAAAGTCACAGATAAAACAGCGACAGAAGTCACAGATAAACGACAGAAGTCACAGATAAAACAGTGACAGAAGTCACAGATAAACGACACAAAGTCACAGATAAAACAGTGACAGAAGTCACAGATAAAACGTACAGAAGTCACAAAGAAATAAATAAATAATGATGATGTTTACAGAATAAACAGTGTGTCCAAAAATAAGCGGTTGGGTGGATGGATGGATAGGGATGTGTGGGTAAAAGGAGGAAATTGGTTGAATTTTTTATGTTTGTTGTTAGTGTTTTTGTGTTGTCTTCTTCTTGTAGTCAACAAGAGTCCTCTATATTGCTTTGGTGCTCTAAAAGTTAAGATAGCCACTTAGGAATTCGAAACGAAAGGTTCTAATCTGGAAGATTTCATAAATTAGTTTTTGTTTCACATATACTTTATAGCCATCTTCAATATCACAGTCATGTGTATTTTTGTAGCTAAGAAAAGAAAAGATTTCCTAAATTATTTTGGTCATCTCTTTCCAAGCGGCAATAGAATTCCGAAAAGCTGTGTTGTTCCTCTGGTGTCAGTGATGGTATTGTTGGTTTTGTTTTTGTCAGTGTTTACCATGTTTCCCATTTAGAATTGTTCCTCAACTTTTTGTTTAGATAAGTCATTGCACCTTTTGTATTTCTTGTTACATCTTTTTAACAAACCTGTTTATTGAGTCGTTCTATTCCTGCACCGAAAAGCAATTTCCTTATGCTACAGGATTATTTCGGTGCTTTTATTACTCATACTTATGTGTTGATTGTGCAAATTAGTGTGCAAGTAGAATAAAAACAATTTCACACACACACACACACACAATGCACACACATGCACACACACACACACACACACACACACACCACACAACACCACACACACACACACACACACACAACCAACACACACACACACACACACACACTTTTTTCCATCTCCAACTTTCTGAATCCATTCTGAAGATTGAATTGCCATGGTAACATCATTGCAGACAGAACAATGCCGTACTTCTTACACCAGAAAGTGGAGTACACAATCGTGTTTGAATGAAAGAGAGAGAGAGAGAGAGAGAGAGAGAGAGAGAGAGAGAGAGAGAGAGAGAGAGAAGAGAGAGAGGAGAGGAGAGAGAGAGAGAGAGAGAGAGAGAGAGAGAGAGAGAGGAGAGAGAGAGAGAGAGAGAGAGATTACTTATTTATTTATTCATTCTTTTATTTCAAGGATAATGGAATAAGCACTCATGTGCTTTTTTACACCCAGTCCCTGTGTGTATGCATTTTTGTCAACTTTGTCATCTGAGACAGACAGACAGACAGACATAGAGATACAGAGACAGAGAGAGACAGAGACAGAGAGATTCAGACACATAGAGAGACAGAACAGAGGCAGAAAGACAGACAGAACAGAGAGACAGAGACAGACACGAAAGACACACAACACACACACACACACACACACACACAAGGGAAACAGAGTCCTAAACAGACTGAGCGAGATCATAATATTGACATTAGACCAAATGAATCTTTTTCACATTTTGGAAGAAATATCATTATTTTCCATACGAATATGGCCTATTCCGACTTCTATTTCGAGGGGATCAACCAAAAACAATATCAAGAAAGTATGTGAAAAATTTGTAGGCATATCACCTCAAACTAGCTGCACATTTACACCTCAGAAAACACATCTAGAAACATGAAAACCAGACGAAAACAAACAAGCAAAAAACTCCAAACAAACCGATGGGAAAAAATAGAAAAGAACTGAGACGATTATTGGCACGTTTCATTTTTCTAATTTTCTCTTCTTATTTGGATAACTTTTTAGGGGCACTGAGAGGGGCAGGGGGGGAGAGGGTATACAGGCCTTTCTTCTTTCGGCAATAACTTTTAGGGACACCGAGAGAGGGAGGGGGGAGGAGAGGTATACAGGCCTTTCTTCTTTCGGCAATAACTTGTTAGGGACACAGAGAGGGAGGGGGGAGGGAGAGGGTATACAGGTCCTTCCTCTTTCAGCTGTTCTGTGTGTGTATATTTAGCAGATGCTTGGTGTCATCAGAGTGGTACGTTTCCATTCGTCCCTCCCACCTCTCACTTGGCTCTAGTCACCTCTGTGGTGTGAGTGTGCTATGTGATAGAGGAGGTGTACAGTGCCCTGAGGTCTGTGGGTCTGCAGATCGATTGCTCTGCCTGCCTGACCCCGCCATCTGTCCACATACTGCTTTGCTTGGCCAGCCTATGTTCCATTCTCCTGAAGTTTGCTTAGGTGTGGACTTCACACTTTTAAAACCCGTTCTGCTTTTCCAAAGAGTAGGATATTGTGTGCTGGTGATGACAAAATTTACAAAACTGCATAAACACGGGAGCTGGATGTAAAAAAAAGAACACATGAGTGCTTATTGTACTATCCTCAAAATAAAAACAAATAAACAAATAAATAATATTCACTTTTTATGAGGCGGGAGGTGGGGCGGGGGGGGGGGGTAATACATTTGTGTTTGTATTTTGTTGTTATTTTCTGTTAATGGGTTGGGGTTTTTTGCATTTGTATTTTGCATACCACTTCAAGTAACGGCAGGTTTCTCTTGCATGAAATTATTTTCGGGGAGAGTGCCTGCGTCGCCACAAGAAGAGAACCACCCTTTTTTTAGATTGTTATTTTCCTGTCTGCATGTGTATTTATTTCCCTATGACAGTGCTTTTTTTAGTATAGATTTTTGCCAGAGACAGCTCTCTCCTTGCCGTGGATTCTTTTACGTGAGCTAAATATGTGTTGCCCACGGGCCCTTAGTTTATCGTCTTATCTGAAATACTAGCATAGAGACACAAACAGGGATCGATTCCGGACTTTTTGCTTTGGAAACAGCTGTGTTACCTCTAGACAACCAAGCCACATGTATACAATGATTGTATTCTCAAACAGTGTGCTTTTTCCTTTTCCATTACCTAACAGACAGATGAAATACTGGCATAGTGGCCAGGTTTTTCCATGGACGGAAAAATAGAGTGGACATTGCTGATGACGTCACTCCAACCCGATCTCGGGGGATTGAACATACGGCCGTACTGACGCCACAGCTGAGTGGTTAAGCCTGTGACTTCACGTCTATAGGTCCATAAAGTCGTGTGTTCGAATATTGGCAGTGAGGTCTGGTGAATTGAAGGTATGGATTTTTAAGATCTCCCTGGTAAGCTGCACGTGCAAACCTGCCAGTACCTTGGTTTTCTTCGTATATGTATATATATATATATTATATACACGCATGCATAAGATCAAACATGCACGTTAAATATCATGTAGTTTAAGTCAGAGGTCGGTGGGTTGGCAAAACATGAACATGCCCAGCATGCATCATGTACAAAACATAAGCACACTGGTCACTACACAAATAGAATTACAACACAAAACGACAACCGTGATACGTTAGGTCATTTAATACTGTAATAATCTTTCCACATTAGTTACACACAAATCAGATTCAAAATTCAAGATGTAATTTGCCTTTGACCCCTCATGGGGCATGGAAGATTTCAGTAAACAAAATCAACTGTAACATACACAATTCGCTTTAACAAAATACGTTTGTCGAGGAAAAAGTGGCGGAAAACAAAATACGTTTACAAGACAGAATTCTATAGAAATCGAAATATAGACAACCTTTTCATCAATGTCATGTAACTTAACTCTTAGCTAGAAATTTTCTTAGTTTTAATAAAGTCGTTTTGTCAGAAGAGAGCAGATAACAAAATGTAAACATGGATCTTGGATAGATATTCCTTAGGTAGGACATTGTTCCGAAGCTCAGAAAACTTTGGCCATTTCATTATAAACTGAAACTCATCGCCTATCGTTTTAGAAACACAGTACAAAGAGTCAAACTTTCTGGGTACACGTCTTTAATCCTCTGAAACCAGAGTATGGCAAACTACTCCAAGACAGCCACACCTGCAAAATATTCATTTGGTGTAAACTTACGGCTTTGCAGTGATTCACATGTGTAAAACCTGTAACAACAATGAGGTTTGTTCATTGTTCTCTCTCTGCCAACAAAGATTATATTAGATTACAATACCTGTGTTTATTGCAGTTGTTATAACATGTTATGGAATCCATGCCATGGTGCTGTTTGGCTGTTGTGAATTGTGCTTTTTCTTTTTAGTTAAATGTGTGTTTGTGCCAAGTACCTTTCCGACTGTCCTCTTTTGAATGGGCTTAAAAACTTACCAAAATAAGAAATGTGTTGTCATCGTCACACTCACACACACACACACACACACACACACACACACACACACACACACACACACACACACACACACGCACGCACACACGCACACACGCACACACGCACACATGACACGCGTGCAAATGCACGTACGCAAAACATGGTGTGTGGAAAACAATTGATCCATTGTAAGGATTCTGAGGAACTCCTTGCTGTGTTGGAGTGGTTTGTTTTTGTTTGCGGTGATCAGGAATACAGAGAACTCCAATGCACTGCCACTGACCCTTACACCACAGCCTCACAACGAGGGGGCTGATTAATCGATAAGAGAGAGAGAGGGGGGGGGGGCTACAGAGAGTGGGAGTGAGGAAGAGGGAGAGGGAGAGACAGACAGACAGACAGACAGACAGAGACAGACAGACAGAGACAGACAGACAGAGACAGAGAGAGCATTGGTTCAAGAAAAAGTGACTTACACATAGAATACTAAAATCCTTTTATTTTACAAGATAGGGAACAAAACTTATGAAAACAAAAAGACTGGCACCACGCTCCATATTAACTAAAACCCAAACAGGTGAACAAGAAAAGGATCACCAATTCTGGCAATCCTCACCACCCTACCTCCCCCCCCCCCCCCCCCCCCCCCCCCAACATCCACCTGCCCTGCCAGAGAAAGGCAGGCACAGGCTAGTGGCTATCAGCAGCCTAATACTCATCACGCACGCGCACACGTGCCATGGCGGAGGTTGATAGCCGTCCCCCACACGACTCCCTCATTCAGCCCCCAGCCTACCTGCCTGGCGGAAAACACAAACCGCCAGTCTCCCCATCCGTCATTTCCAGCTAGCGCCAGCAGCAGGCATTCTGCTAGCTTGAGACCTGGGCAAAACTCTTGCCTAAAATCCTCGTAAATCTGCCAGAAGCCAGCCATAGGCGGGTCCAGCGCTGATGACGCCAAGTCTGCAGTTGGCATACATCTGCAAACCTTCATCCGGGTATTGATTTATCTGCCCCTGCCGCCTGCCACCTGACCGCGCTAACTGAAGCGATTGTCGTCTGCTTTACTTACACTGCTACAGCAACATGCTTGCTGCTTGGAAAAAGTCTGTCCTGCGTCAAGTGCTGGTTGTGTTACCGAGCTTGTGAAATCTTTAACTTGACATCTGCACAGAAAGGTAAGTGGTTTCGGTTTTCTTCTTGCATCAATTTGATTTCTTTCAGAATATTGGGGGAAGAAGGGGTGGGGGGAGAGATTTATCATTTTCATGACTGCTGACCAAAATCGATAAAAGATGGAAAAGAAAGCGTAACAGCAGCTGAGAAATGGCCTGAACCATCTCCAGTATGTTATTGTAGGGTCAGGTTTCTGGTAGCTGTTTACCTGTGTAGGGAACAGGTGAGAATGGAATCGGGTGCATTTTACCTGTTGTGTGTATGCATTGGTCTTACTTTGTCAATAGGAATCGAATCTGTCAAATTCTGCCATGAGTAGGTTGTCGTTCTTGAAAACAGTTAGGTCTGCATGCGATTTCTCACGTAAGTGCCTTGTATTGTTGCTGTTTCATGGCACAGAAGGATGGAAGACATTTCTAAAGTTTGTATACCTTGATCTGGCAGACAAAATATGGTAGAGTCGGCTTGGGAGTCAAAAGCTATGTCACATATAATTATCATCCATCGTCACAGACACACACAAAGAAATATGATGAGTGTGCACTTTTGCTTACTCTTGTGTGCGTTTCGGTAAGATTGAACATTGTTGTGTGAGGCTCTTTTGGCCTCACCTGTGACCTGTTTTCTTCCCCGTGTTGATGGGAAACAGGTTAAAAAAAAAAACTTGGAAAATAGATAAAACACAGCGATTAAAGGCTTGAATTTTGCAGGGTCTATTATATTTATAATATATATATATATATATATATATATATATATATATATATATATATATCTGTGTGTGTGTGTGTGTGTGTGTGTGTGTGTGTGTGTGTGTGTGTGTGTGTGTGTGTGTGTGTGTGTCCCCGAATGGATTATTGGCTTTCTTTGTTACTTGTGTCTGGTTGTCATATTTAGGTATTGTGGGTGTTAGTGAGGGTCAGTTTTGCTGAACAAAGTCGGTTTTATGGATTTCAGTCATCAGGTTCATCTGTTGATAGTCTACAGGATTTGGAAGATTCTCTCTCTCTTCTCTCTCTCTCTCTCTCTCTCTCTCTCTTCTTCTCTCTCTCTCTCTCTCTCTCTCTTCTCTCTCTCTCTCTCTCCTTGGTGGATTGATATTTATAGTTGTTTTTTCCTCGTTATGTTCTCTTGTTTACTCTTGATCTATTAGCACTTTTTAAAAAATCAAAATCATCATTTCATTGTTTATTGTTATATTCTGCTCTCTGTTTGTTTTTTTGGGGGGTTCAGTTTGTTTGGGGTGTTTTTTTTTCATGAGTGCATTTTTAAAACCTTATTATAGTCTTGTTGTCCTTATTTTTTGTTTCTTGTTCTTGGTATTTGGATCATTACTGTGTTGTTGTTGCTTTGTTAAAGGAGTTTTTTTTATCTAGATGTAATCCCTGATAAGGGCGGGGACTGGATGTAAAAAAGCACGCGAGTGCTTATTTATTAACCACGAAATAAAAGAATTTGATTTGATTTGATTTGATTTGATTTGATCTCTCTCTCTCTCTCTCCCTCTGCCCTCTTTCTCTCAACCTCTCTAGTCTGTTTTGTTTTATAATTTAATGAACTATTTTGTATCCCAGTCTTTTTCTCTTCCTAATTTCCATACTTCTTTTTAGGTTGTTATGCTTTTTTTAAGTTAGGATTTCTACAATGTATATAAATATTCATTACCATTATCACTGATGCTCCCTGTTCAGGGTATGGGCCAGATGAAAACAAAGTTTGTTGTTATTAATCGACTACCCTTGGAAGTAAATATCATCTGTCAGTCAACTCTCTGAATCCGGAACCCCTAGTTTGAATGAAAAGTAATGTTGAATCAGTATGGCACTGTAGTATTGCTTTGTCAATATCATGGTTAGGCCCACCACTCCTTCCTTAGCTCTCTGTATCTTCCCACTCTTTTTTTCTGCTGCCTCCCATCTGTTCTCTGTTCATTCTTCTTCTTCTTCTTCTTCTTCTTCACCTTCTTCTTCTTCTTCTTCTTCTTCTTCCTTCTTCTTCTTCTTCTTCTTCTTTTTCTTCTTCTTCACCTCTTCTTCTTCTTCTTCTTCTTCTTCACCTTCTTCTTCTTCTTCTTCTTCTTCTTCTTTTCTTCTTCTTCTCTTCTTCTTCTTCTTCTTCCCTCTTCTTCTTCTTCTTCTTCTTCTTCTTCTTTCTTCTTCTTTCTTCTTCTTCTTCTTCCTTCATTTCCTCCTCCACCTTCTTCTTTTTTGTAATTTTTTGAAAAAATGTGATGTGTAAATTATTGAGTTTTGTTTTCTTTAAAACTATGTCCCTGTTATACCTCTCAGCACTAACAGTTGTAAGCGCACTTGTACGCTTTAATTTCTTTCAACAGAAATGAATCTTGACTGGTATGATATAAAAAATAAATCCAATTTACTTAAGCCATAAGGGCTTTCATAATACTTTTCATGTGTAAATTATTCGTCATATGTCACTCTCTTCTCTGTCTCTGTGTCTCTGTCTCTGTCTCTGCGTCTGTCTGTCTGTCTGTCTGTCTGTCTGTCTGTCTGCTCTCTCTCTCTTCTCTCTCTCTCTCTCTCTCTCTCTCTCTCTCTCTCTCTCTCTCTCTCTCTCTCTCTCTCTCTCTCTCTCTCTCTCCCTCTCTCTCTCTCTCTCCTCTCTCTCTCTCTCTTAAAGTACTTAGCAGACCACATAATCGGGGTGAAACGTTTTCAGAATTTTTGCCTCTTTACTTTTAAGACGTGTTTCAAATTGAAAAAAGTCAGTTGTACTTATAGTCGATGTTTGTTGTAATGTTTTATTCCATATGTGTTGTCCTGCTCTTCGTTTTAATGCCCCTGTCTTGGAGACGTTATTTTCCTATTGTACAAGGAACGCGATGAAATATACGCTGGGACGTTAATCTAATCACAACAACAACAAGTAGCCTTATGGTTATTGTTGTGCTTTGCTCTTATAAAAGTCTTTTTCTAGCTGTCTGCCAGGCAGCAGTAATCAGTCTGCAGAGCTCTCTGAAAAGTAAAAACAGCTGTGTTTGTTGGTTGTCGTGACCCCAGCTGACCACCGCTCTGTTTTGGACCATTGTAAATTCACACAGCACTTGAAACCACCCACCTTTCATCCTTTCTTTTTTCCCCTTTCATACAATCTGACTGCAACGATACTCTTTCTGGCAAGAAGAGATTTTGTCGTGAAAAACTTGTCCTGTTCTGTAAACATAAACATCTTGATAGACTCAATATGTTAACATCAAGATGTTTATGTTTATAGATTAATGTTGGGTGTGTGTGTGTGGTGTGTGTGTGTGTGTGTGTGTGTGTGTGTGTGTGTGTGTGGTGTGTGTTGTGTCTGTGTATGTGGGTTTCTCTGTCTGTATGTGTCTGTCTGTTTCTGTGTGTGTGTGCGTGCACGCACGCACGTTGTTGTTTGTGTTTGTGTCCGTGCGTGTGCAAGCAAGTGCGTGCTTGCACACAGTTTCCTGTTGAAGTGGCGAGAATTGAATAGAGCATTGTGAGGCGGGACAATGGCATTGGTGGGCAGGTGCAAAGATTGATGCCGCAATCTCCGCTGCAGCCACACCGCTCTGGCCGCTCCACTGATGCCCACACCCTGGGGTCGATATTTATTGGCCCGAGTTGGCGTGCACACTTACAGACAGACAGACAAACGCGCATACGGACAGGCACACACATGCACTCTCATACTCAACTGTGATGGATGCGTGTTTTATGAATTGTACGCCGATGTACATTGCTCACAATAACTGTACTGTAACACTATAATTTAAGATCTTTCGATACTTAATCGAGACACACTTTGAAGAATGTCACCATCATTACCCAGTTTGGGAACTGTCTTTAATCACCAGTTCATTGGGAAGGTCACATTTATGCTATTCTGTTAAAGACTTTCCAAATTTATGTATCATTTATCACAAGATTCTTTTTATGTTTGATAAGTTTTATGTAAGGGGCATGAATAGCTGTTTTTTTTCATTTATTGGTTTAACTTTCATAGTATTGAACAAGAAGGATAGTGAAAACCTGCTCATTGACTAATTGGAAGATAGCTATATAATCTTGAGTCAATCTACTTCAACAAAGTGGACTTACATGATTTGATCTGCAGTAACTCTGCACAACTTCTTAACTATGAGAAGACCAGTGAGGAAGTTGGTCAGTTTTAGAGAAGTTGCCAGAATTGTGCTGTTTTTCGTGTATTCGTACTTCCAAGAGCTGTAAACCACCACCTAACGAAACAGAGTGTCACACAATTCGCTGATGTCTCCCGATTTAGAAACACGACCCTGCGACAGGACTCGTCACATGGGAGGTAATCTAATTACCGCCCCGTCGCTTTGCAGCCAGCAGCTTGTGCGCAAGGCGATTGACATCTCAGCCGATCTTTTTCCGTGCTCTATTGGCATAAAAAAATTCATATTGTTTCCCTCAGAACGCTGTTTTCAGTGCCCCAACACCAAAAACAAACAGAAGAAGAAATTCGATTATGCCAGTAACCATTCAAATCAAAATTCACAATAACATTGACTACCCACCTACTCTCACTTTTCTCTGCAATACCTGTATGATTATTACTGTTACCCAGTGTAAACGAGCATGATGTGTGTATGAGTCAGTAAGTGTGTGCGCGTGTGAGTGTGCATGCAAGTGTGTGTAGGTGGGCAGGTGTGGATGTGTTTGTGCGGGTGTTTCTTCATGCCTTCATGCTATAGAGAGAATGTAATTGTGTTTGTATGCAATAACTTTTTTTTCTTTTTCCCCTGTAACTCTAGATCTGCACATATCTACTTGAAGTATATATATATATATATATATATATATATATATATATTATATATATCTGTGTGTGTATTGTGTGTGTACAATGTGTATATATATATATATATATATATATATATATATATATATATATATATATATATATATATTAGGTAATGTTCCACTAAATCACTCTGTTCGGTAATGTTTCAAAAAGTCAGACTCAGATCAAGCTGTATTCATAATTGCTCCAATAAACCATAATCTGTTGATTACTGCTCCAATAAATCACAATCTGTTGATTTTTGCTCCAATAAATCATAATCTGTTGATTACTGCTCCAATAAATCAGACTCTATGGACCGCTGTTCCATGAAACCATACTTTGTTAATGTTCCAATAAATCATACTCTGTGGTAATTTTTCAGTGAACCATACTCTACTGCCCTGGGTTATATTCCAATTCCCCATACATTATTTGTAATATTCTATTTGCCCATACACTGTTTGCAATATTCCATTTGCCTGTACACTATTTGTAATATTCCATTTGCCCATACACTATTTGTAATATTACAGTTGCCCATACACTATTTGTAATAATATTATTACAATTGCCCATACTCTGTAATATTCCAATTTATCATACTGTATTGGAAATGCTCCAATTAACCATACTCTGTTGGTAATTCTTCAAGGAACCGTAAACTGTTGGGTTATATTCCAATTGTTCATACTCTATTGGACATGTTCAAAATTAACCATTCTCTGTTGAACATGCTAAAAATTAACCATTCTCTGTTGAACATGCTAAAAATTAACCATTCTCTGTTGAACATGCTAAAAATTAACCATTCTCTGTTGAACATGCTAAAATTAATTTGTAACCATTCTCTGTTGAACATGCTGAAAAATTAACCATTCTCTGTTGAACATGCTGAAAATTAACCATTCTCTGTTGAACATGCTAAAGATTAACCATTCTCTGTTGAACATGCTAAAAATTAACCATTCTCTGTTGAACATGCTAAAAATTAACCATTCTCTGTTGAACATGCTAAAAATTAACCATTCTCTGTTGAACATGCTAAAAATTAACCATTCTCTGTTGAACATGCTAAAAATTAACCATTCTCTGTTGAACATGCTAAAAATTAACCATTCTCTGTTGAACATGCTAAAAATTAACCATTCTCTGTTGGAAACGTTGATTAACCCTAATTTATTGGACATGTTAGAAATTAACCATACCGTGCAGGTACCGTGTTGCAAAGAAACGTACTCAGACAGTACCCCACTACTAAATCGGACACACTGTGTTTTGTACCCTTCCAACCAGCCCTACACAAGTGGGTTCCTGCCTAAACCAGGCTCTACACTAATGGCTGAGGCCGTTGTGTAGAAAACCAGCAGTAATGGCCGCCACTGCAGTGAACCGTCGGCTAATGGATGTCTGTCAGATGATATCGCTTTGTTCTGCCTGAGCTCTCTCTCTCTCTCTCTCTCTCTCTCTCTCTCTCTCTCTCTCTCTCCTCTCTCTCTCTCTCTCTCTCTCTCTCTGTGGTGGTGCATTAGTTTGATTCCAGTGGATTCCAGTCTGATGGGGACTGGTGGAGGGAGATACATTATGAGCCATTATTACCAAATTACCTCCCCCTGACGCGGTCACGCGTCTCGTGAGACGCAACGAGATCTGCACGCTGTCGCTTCTGCTGGTAGTTAGCAGTGTTGAGGGTTGTTGAAAGGCAGTTAGTATGGCAGTAAGCATTGTTGAGGGATGTTAGGATGGAGTTAGGATGGAAGTAAGCATTGTTGAGGGTTGTTGAGAGGCAGTTAGTATGGCAGTAAGCACTGTTGAGGGGGTGTTGAGAGGCAGTTAGGATGGCAGTAAGAGCTGTTGAGGATCGTTAAGATGCAGTTTGTCATGTCATAGTGCTTAAGCTTTAGAGGCTGACAGTAAGCAATGTTGAGGGGTTGTTAGGATGGAGTTAGTAAAATTCCGTGGTGCTTTAGAGAATGAATTCACCTCTTTTCAAAGCCCTTAAATGTAAAATGATCTAGAAGTTTTCGTCACGTGTTGGCTGGAAACATAAAGTGTCTGTAATACCACTGACTAACTGCTCTTCATCGTTCCCTTCTGTCCGTGGTTTTGTTTCTGTTGTGCATGCTTATGTATAGAAAAAATTAATTAAATTAAAACGCAACACACGTTTGCATAAATGATGTGAATTTGCTTTCGTTTATGCAGTGCATGGTTATGTGTAGAAAGAAAGTTTATCAAAAAGCAACACGCATGTGCATAATTGATGTATTTTTTCATTATTTATGTAGTGTATGCTTACATGTCATTTTTTTAAGCAACACTAGTGTACACAATTGATGTCAATTTGCTTTGATTTGATCTTCTGTGTGTGTCTGTCTGTTTTTGTGTGTGTGTGCGTGCGTGCACGCACGTTTTTGTTTGTGTTTGTGTCCGTGGAGGGTTTTTGGTTGTTGTTTTTTGTAACTTTTCTTTGTTTTCTTTTTGTGCCAAAACTCAAAAGACAAAAGTACAGAGCACACCCACTAAAGGAACGCATGGGGGCGGCACAGCCTAGTGGTTAGAGACTTGTGATCACGATCTGACTGCCAGGGTTTGAGCCATCACCAAGGCACCTGTTCGAGAGGATTTTTTCCCCCTGAAGTTAACATCAATACTGACTCCTCTCCTCCGAATGTCTTTCGATACTACCTTAAACCGACACCCTCTGTGTGAACACATACAAAACATCTTGCGCGCACATTTTGAAACCCATTCTGCCTTTCGCAAGAGTAAGCCATAGCATGGCGGTATAAACGGATGACTTTTTTTAAACTGCAGACACACTGGTGTGTTTAGACATCCCCCCCGAAGTCGGGGCTCAGTGTTGGACACTGTTGTGTTCGTTGCTAACATTTCATTCGCTAGGATCTTGTGCTCGCGTAAATCAAAGGTAGTGACGATTTCTGGGAAATTTGATCTCCCGAGACCACATTGGGATGAAAATACACACCATGCACTGTACTCAAACAGAACACACTAAAAATGAAAAACTATTTTGGCATATTTGTTACATAAAATTAAGCTGCATTTTAAGCGTTTTGGGGGGTTTCCTTTTCCATATCTTTGCCAGAGCTACGAGGTTCTCCAGTGCTGAGATTTCTGCCTATGCCACCGTTTCAGCCCGCTATGAAAGCACACACATTCCGACAGAGGCGATGATGTGCAGACACGACACTAGTGTTCCGTTCTTATCGGCACGATTGGCCTACTCTTCCGATAGGCAAAGCAAGTTTTGGAATGTGCGCAGAATGTTCTGCATGCGTTCGCAAACGAGACCTCAGTTTATAGTCTCATCCAAGGGACTTTGAGGGAGCGGAGTCAGCACTGATGTTAACTCCAGAGGAAAATCCCTTGGAGATGCGTCTCTGCAGTGGCTCGAACCTGGGCCGTTATCATGCGGGCGAAACGGTCTATCCACTGGACTGCCCCCATCCATCTCCATTCTAAGTATAATCATTGTAGCACCCCCAGCCCTGTGCAGAACGATTCACCCAATGCTCTTTTCTCCCCGAGGCTCTAACATTTCTCTTCTTTAACTCTTTCATCACCTGTCAATTAACTGTCCATCGACCGTGTCCCCAAGCCTTTTCTGGTGAAAAACATCTAAACACCAGCTTTGTAAACAACCCGTGAGAGAGAAAACATGCGCCGGTGGAAGTACTTTAGCCATTTTGAACACCGAGTTATCGTCCTTTCTGAGTTACCCCGGGGAAAGGGGAATTAACCGCTGGATCCTGGCTTCACAGCATGTTGCTGATGTAGTGTATTTCACGCCTGAATTGGTGTGGTTCAGGAACCATTCATTTTTCATTACTAATTGTCCGCTTTGGTGGTGATGTCAGGCTTAACAGAAAGAGTGCTGTGCTAACTGGTTTGGGGACAGAGGGGGGAGGGGTGGTGATAGTGGACACATCCTTTGTCCTGGTGGCTGTGTGTGAATCATGCATGCTGCCTTACATCACACGCCCCACAACCACACCCTCCCCACAACCACACCCTCCCCACAAGGAAATGTTGACCAGCTTGCCGGAAGAGTCACGCTGCCCGTTCCCTGCATATCTCACTGCCTTGTAACAGTCCTGAATAGTGCATGTGGCGCTTTTAATCCAATCCATGGGGAAGGGTTTTACCAGGATAAGGAGATTTGCATACCCTCCATACTTTGATAAGGGGTCTGTGACTGAGGAACCGTGCATCTTTCATGAACTGCCGGTATTTGCCGTGTGACTCGGTGCATCTTTGAGGTCAGGAGCTCTCATAGGGACCAGGGTTATGTATGTGGAGGGGGAGGGGTGTATTGGTTCATGAGTTAATGGCGATGATGTCAAAACAGCAGAAACCCACTTTCATAAGATGACAGTGAGAGTGGGGTTATTTTTCTTTTGGTGGTGAGGAGAGAGAATTCGTTTGCGAAGTGTGTGTTGGTGAGGGGAGGTGGAGAAGTGTGCTCTTTTGAAGTCCTCGTTACAAGTTACCCATGGCATGAAAGTAGTGCGTTGTTTGTTATGTTAACTTGTCGAAGTCGGTTTCTGTTGAAAAGACCTTTTTCTGATGAACAATGCTGCTGCTGCTGCTGGTGGTGGTGGTGGTGGTGGTGGTGGTGGTGGTGGTGGTGGTGGTGGTGGTGGTGTGGGTGTGGTGATTGATGATGATGATGATGATGATGATGATGATGATGATGATGATGATGATACTGAAGCTTCCACTGGTCTCTACGTAAAAAACGGTCCATTCCATGTTGCATCATTCGCTTTCTGCAGCAGTTGAGGACACAGTCTTCAGCACACAAGAAATTCCTAACGACAGTTTCCTTAATCATGGAAACATCCTACAAACCGCCTTTGTAAAACAGTCACCCTGTTTCTGAGATGCAAGGTATCGTGGCAGGTGTGGAAGACATCACTGAAGCACAACAGAGGAGACTGTGCTGAGCAGTGTAGGGACTGGACATGGCACCATCGTCCTATACAACGCTCATCTCACCGTCACGGAACTGTCACATGGTGGAAGGAGGGAAGGTGCTGAAGGCAGCCTCACTGTCTCTCCATTTTTTTCCAGCTTTCTCTGCTGACCCTGCATGTCAAAGACTTTCCCCAAGTCAGTACAGATCAGGAACAGGTCACTAAGCTGATGATCTTAACACTTTTTTTAGTTTGGCGCGCAACAAACAGGATTAAAGCCGCTCTGCGCTCGGGAGAACTATGTCATCACACATACACACACACTCGCGTGCGCATGCACACACATACACACAAACGGGCGTACGCACGCACACGTGCGCGCGTACACACACACATGCACGCTTGCACACACACATATATCAATCTTGTCCATGTGTGTGCAGATTCCTAAAAAAAAAATACCTAAATTTGATGCACATACGTACGAACAAATGTACGCACTCTAGCATAGGAATAACGAACACAAGCACGCAAGTATGCATACTTATGCACGTTCGCACAACACACACACACACACACACACACACACACACACACACACACACACAACACACACACAACACACACACACACACACACACACACACACACACACACACACACACGATTCTATCCAACATCTCAGAAAACATTCTGACCCACGTTTCCACGACCTCGGAATGCAGCTAAGAATTACACCTAGAGTACCAAAATAGACCGCATCAAGCCCAGAACAGGCAAGACAGACATGATAAGAGTTACTACGTTACCACATCCCAAAGTCCCAGAGTGTAAGCGGCGCTGATAATTGCAGTTACCCAGAATGGACACCGAATAAGAATAACTGGGGCTTTACTGCAGGCCATGGTCTGTTTCTGTTTTCGTGTGCCGAGAACCTGAGAATAGAAAGTGGCGGCCATAGAAGTCAGTGGTCATCAGCGTATACTTTGACCATCACATGTACAGACTGGAGGTGGTAGTAGGCCTGTCGGGGTAGCTTTGTGTGGCTGTGGTCGTTAGTCATTTCTGTGGAGTTGCTCTAGTATTTCTTCAGTGGTTTGGGGTGTTTTTTTTCTGTGTGTGCCTGTACAAGGTTTTACTGTGAGACTGTTCGTGTAGGTGTAGGTGTATATGCACCTGCGTGGGTGCACACATACTAAGCTTTCATTTTATTATTGAATGCCGAATCTTTAAATTCTTATGGCCTGGTATCATGGTTATTCATTTGCAAATGTTTTCGGTGAGGTTTTGATAAAAACTATTATCGTGTTTTTTTCAACAAATGTTCGGAATTTAATACTGTTTGCTTCAAAGTCCAGTTGCCCGTTTGCTTTGGGTTAGAAGTTAGCGATAATCTTGTTTCAGTGTCAGTTTGTTGTAGTATGATATTTATCGTCTGTGATAGCACGCACGCACGCACGTACGCGCGCACGGATGCACGCACACGCACATACACACACACGCACACACACACACACGCACACACATACGCGCGCGCACAGAGGTAACACAACAAAACACGACACAACACACACACACACACTCACTCACACACACACACACACACAACACACACACACACACACACACACACACACACACACACACACACACACACACACACACACACACACACACACACACACACACCGCCCGATGACATTTTTGGACCACGCTGAAGTGTATAACAATAGATAAAGAAACCACCACCACCGCTACAACCACCACCACCAACTCCACCACCACCACCACCACCACCACCACCACCATCAGCACACGGCATACAGTAAGCAGAGTGCCACAAGGGAGGAGGATCGATGGCTGTATCGATCTCCAGGTCTGTGATCGGCAGACAGAGAGGGCTGATCAGACAGGGCCGGAGGTCAGTTAAGGGAACGCCTTCACTTCATGTCACTTCACGTCACTTCACGTCACTTACTGTCACTTTACGTCACTTCACTTCATGTCACTTCACGTCACTTCACGTCACTTACTGTCACTTTACGCCACTTCACTTCATGTCACTTCACGTCACTTCACGTCACTTTACGTCACTTCACTTCACGTCACTTCACTTCATGTCACTTCACGTCACTTCACTTCACGTCACTTCACTTCATGTCACTTCACTTCACTTCACCTCACGTCACTTCACTTCACATCACTTCACGTCACTTGGGGGCCTTGCGGTCACACTCCTGCTTGGAGAGCAAGAGATCTGCAGTTCCAGTACCGCTATGTATTTATTTATGTATTTATTTGTGCGTTTATTTATTTATTCATCTATCTAGTTATTCATTGAGGTCAGCTCAAGTCAAGGTAGATTGCTCTGCCATACTCCAGAGTCAAGTCAAGTCAAGTCAAGTCAAGTCAACAACACTTTAATCATCCCTGAAGGGCAATTACAATACTGACAGACATATTGATACGAATCATAATCAAAAGATACAAGAAGTAAACACGTTGTTACACCAGAAGCGTGTCATGGATGAAAACAATTACATTTACATTTCACAGAGTGATGATATTTATAAAACTGCATACACACGGGGACTGGACGTAAAAAAAAAACATGTGAGTGCTTATTTCATTATCTTCGAAATAAAAGACTGAATAAATCAACCAAAAAAATGAAAGCATGTGCTAGCAGGAGTTTTATGCTCGAGCGTGGCCTTTCATCACCTCTGCACGTCCATACATGTTTTATTTTTATTTTTATTTTATTCTTTTATATCGAGGATAATAGAATAAGCACTCGTGTGCTTTTTTTCATCCAGTACCCGTGTGTATGCAGTTGTGTAAATATTGTCATCTGTTCACACCGGCACACAACAACGGCCTACTCTTACGAAAAGCGGAACAGGATTTAACGTGTGCGCAAGATGTTCTGCATGCGTTCGCACACGGGGCCTCGGTTTACTGTCTCATCCGAAAGACTTTTGGGGAGAGTGGAGTTACCACTGATGTTAACTCCAGGGGGGAAATCCCCTCGAACGGGAATCGAACTCTGGGTCGTCAAATTGCCAGCGCAATGTTCTGACCATTAGGCTATCCTGTCCCCCTGTGTGTGGGGGGGGGGGTGTTCAGCAGCTAGCAGCAGTATTGACGTGTGCTGCCCTGCAGGCTTGTTATACAAGCGGAAAAGTCAGCGACCTTACAGAGCAAGTGAGCGGCTGGTGGGCTGGACGTGGTCATTGTGGCGAAAGCGTAGGCGCTGCCCAGTCTTCTTGCATTGGGCGATAGTCGAAGGCCACGGAAAGTGCTGCTGGGCTTGTTAGCACTTTGAAGAGACACAGACAGCAGAGAAACGAAGCTGAATGTTCTTCCATGAAGATAATAGGACTTAAGTATACAGCTTTTTTTTGTTATCCAGCCTTGAAAGAGAGAGAGTGGGAGTGGATAACTGAATTTTTTTTTCAAGGGTGACATAAGCATTCACACTTTTTTTTTCACCCGGCCCTTGGAAGAGAGAGAGAGAGAGACAGACAGACAGACAGACAGACAGACAGACAGACAGACAGACAGACAGACAGACAGACAGACAAAAAAACTCTAATATAGTCTGATTTACACAGAACTGTGTCTACTTTGTCTCTGCTGTTCACCACAGCTTTTTCTGCACAGCGTGTTCCTGTCTCTGTCTATCAGGTGTCTGATCACAGATCTGTCAGGTAGAGTTGCCACATTGTTGTTCTTTGTCCGTCCGTCGTGTTCGACAGTGACCTCCAGCAGAGGAGGCAGCTGCTGTTTCGGAAACTGGACAGAAATTTGATTTTAGCGGAGATGCCTTGCCCACAGCACATACCCACTCTCTCGGCCAAGAGGGCATAAGGACAATCAGCGTTGGAGATGTTCTCCAAAAGCCGACTAGCCCCCTGGGCTGCAGCACATAAGGACTGTGCAAGTCAAGCCTCCTAGTCAGAGAGTCAAGTCGATCACTAAAAGACTAAGTTGTGAAGTGGAATTCCATGAGTGGGAAAGAAAACCGCTGATCATACAGCCTCTCACTTTGTTGTTTGCCCCCCAGCATCAATGGTTTAATCCACATCGTCTTTGATATAACCACCCCGCAGTTAAACCCATCAACAGTGCTGCCACACTCTGGTAGCGAGGCAATCCATCCTCTCCGGCAGCTCTAAACACACCCCAGTGTCACAATCCATGGAGTACAAAGAAGATGCATCATTCTTTTTTTTTCTTTTATTCTTTTATTTCGAGGATAATGGAATAAGCACTTGCTTTTTTACATCCAGTCCCCGTGTGTATGCAATTTTGTAAATGTCATCTGTTCCCACCGGCACACGATGGCCTACTCTTACGAAAAGCGGAACAGGATTTAACGTGTGCGCAAGATGTTATGCGTGCGTTTGCACACGGGGCCTCGGTTTAAAGTATCATCCGAAGGACTTTTGGGGAGAGTGGGGTCAGTACTGATGTTAACTCCAGGAGAAAAATCTCTTCGACCGGACTCGAACCCGGGTCGTCAAATTGCCAGCGCAATGTTCTGACCACTAGGCTATCCGTCCCCCTCCGACAGCTCATACAACAACACCTTGCTCCCTGTTGCGCAGATCTATGTCTGTTCTCTACGTTGTGTATATGCGTGCGTGCACACGTACGCG
>CM060330.1:57057317-57074817 GCA_030674155.1 Stramonita haemastoma
TAAAAATAACATCTTCATAAAATTTCAACCAAAAACAAAAAAGCGGCATCCACAAATACACACACATGCGCGCACAAAACCCCGTTAAAACCCGTTCCGCTTTTCGGAACAGTAGGCCATTGTGTGCCGGTATAAACGGATGATAAAATTTACAGAACTGCATACACACAGGGACTGGATGTTTAAAAAAGCACATGACTGCTTATTCCATTATCCTCGATATAAAACAGTAAACAGAATAAGAAACTGGCCCGGAAAAAAAAGGAAGATGAACCCAGTAATCTTTCAGACAAGTGTTGGAATAGCTGAAGTGGCGGTTTGGAGAGACAAATGAAATCAAATGGATGGGGGGAAAGTTTTGGGCCCAATCGGGATTTGAACCACCGCACACTCCGACAGGACTTTTCGCTTTCTATACAGGCGCGTTACCTCTAGACCACCGATCCACTATTGTGAACAATCCACACTTCTGGGATTCAGCCAGCAAGTTTCAAAAATAAAGTCAGGGTTTGTAGAAAGGCAGTTTAGATGCTGGGATAACCTGGTTTCAGCAGTTTCAAAAATAACTGAAAAGAAACATTTATATCGAGATAAATAAGAATAAGGAGGGGCCATTCGCGAGCCGTTGCTATCTCAATGACATTTTCATCGCCCCGTAAAGCACAGAAACTTATTATACCTGAAAGAATATTGGCACCAGAAATTATCGCGCGAAAAGTTTCAGTAAAAAATACAAAGGAACTGTTTTAGGGCTGAAAGATTTTATTTTTGAACGGCAGGCCACTGGTCCTGATGGAATAATGACCATTATTGATGAGCAGACAACAACAGCTCACAGAGCTGATTTGGCGATGGGCTTGTGATGTAAAATTCCTTTGAACTTTCCTTCCTAAAAGGTAAATGCTCTGAGAGTTTAACACAGCCGATGGACCTGGCAGCGACACAAAAGCGATGACAACAAAGCAAACAGCGAAGAAGCGGCTTCTTTGTGTCAGCTAAACAGGCAATCGACTCGTGATCGACTGGAGCTGTCATCAAAAGAAAACTCCAGGAATGGGTCGAAGAGATTAACATCGCTGCTGAATTTCAAACTGGATTTTCACCTCTTTTTTTTAAAATCAATATTAGCCCGCACATTTCCTTCAATGGTGTCCGTGCAAAAGCAGTTGTGTTTGAATAGTAGATTATACACTGCCATGATTAACTTTGGAAATGTCTTTGGTTTGTGAAGAGAGACTTCTGTGCTCTATAGTTTTGTTCAGAAATAGGACTATGAATTGTTTATCCCGCTTTGTTTTATCTTGGGTTTTTTCCTTTCCGTCCTTTCTCTGTTTCGGCCTTTGTTGTTGTATTTTGTTTTCACTTGGTCGTCTGTTTTGGGTGTTTTGTTTCTTCCCACACCGGCCTTTTCTTTCGATCTACTGTCGCAAGTCTCACTTTTGTATCTGTTTTAGGAACATTTTCTTCAAAAGTGGCAGTGATGTACATTGCTTCTAGCTATTTATGTAAGATAAACAGGTACACATTCAATAGACACACACATGTACGCACGTGTGCACGCCACACATGCACACACACAAAACACACACACACACACACACACACACACAACACAACACACACACACACACACACACACACACACACACACACACACACACACACACACACACACACACACACACACACACACACACACACACACACACACACACCCCACACCACGCACGCACGCACACACACAACACACACAGATCTATATACGTGTATGTATACATGTACTCAATTTTCGTGTAGACACAGAAGAAGCATTGCAGTCCTTCTCCATTTTTATTAAATTTACAAATTAAAAATGATTTATTATTGCTGACAGTGACAAAGACATTGTGCGCTATACAGCTAAGTGATATTTTTAGGGGGTGTTGAGTGTGTTTCTGTGGGTTAAAAAAACAACAAAAAACATTCATCGATCAATATAATTCTACTGTGCCAAAAACACTAAGCAGGTCTAAATACAGACGAAGCCCTCCCCAGCAAATTATAATTCATTAACCTGTGAGCTTGATGGTTTGTTTCTGCTGCTGTTTTAAAGGCGTTGGTCTTTATGATCGAAAATTAAGCGTGCGCGAGTGCGCGGGCGTGCACACACACACACACACACACACACACACACACACACACACACACACACACACACACACACACACACCACACACACACACACACACACACACACACACACACACACACACACACACACACACACAACACACAAACACACACAACACACACAACCACACAAACCACACACAAACACCACACACACACACACACACACACCCACCCCCCACCCCCAACCACACCCACACACACCACACACAGCAAACACACACAACACACACTACACTACACTACCCTGCACTAGAAAGCAAAACAGCGTTTAAATATCACTCCATACTGGTGGGTTCAGAGCTGCACAGAAGTGAGTGGCCACGCTGAAGGCTGAAAGCGATAAATCCATCGATATTCAAATGCAGGAAAATTGCCCTTGTATCGACACTAGCCTCTCCCCCCGAGGCTCGCTCTGCAAGCTTCGTTCTTTCTTTTTTTTTTATTCTTTTTTTTTGTATCGAGGATAATGGAATAAGCACTCAAGTGCATTATTTTACATCCAGTCTTCCTGTATATGCAGTTTTGTAAATCTTGTCATCTGTTCCCACCGGTACAAATGGCCTACTCTTACGAAAAGCGGAACAGGATCTAACGTGGGCGTGTGATGTTCTGCGTGCGTTCGCACACGGGACCTCGGTTTATAGTCTCATCCGAAAGACTGTTTGGGGAGAGTGGAGTCAGCATTGACGTTAACTCCAGGGGAAAAAATCCTCTCGAACGGGAATCGAACCCGGGTCGTCAAATTGTTAGCGCAATGTTCTGACCACTAGGCTATCCCATCCCCCATAACGAGTCTGAATCCATTGCTGGTGGCTGTTGTCCGCCAGAGCGAAAAGTTGTTTAATCCTGGGACAAGTTTTCTGTGCTTTTTTCATGGATAGAGGGTTGTAGTAGTGGGTGAGGTTGGTAGATCGAAGACAGTTTCGTTCTGCAAAAATGTTTACCGTCCAATGTTGTTGTTGTTGTTGTTGTTGTTGTTGTTGGTGTTGTTGTTGTTGTTGTTGTTGTTGTTGTTGTTGTTGTTGTTTGCCGTTGTTGTTTTGTTGTTGTTGCCCAAAGGTGTTTTCCGATGGTTGAATTTAGTACATGATATATGGATGGATGGATGGATGGATGATGGATGGATGGATGGATGGATGGATGGATGGATGGATGGATGGATGGATGGATGGATGGAGGTTGGTAGGGGGGGGTGTATGTGTGTAGTGGTGGATATATATATATGTATATATATATATATAATTATAATACATAATAATACATAATAATACATACTATATAATAAATATAACATACATACAAGAATACAGACAGAACATACAACAACATACAGACATACATACATACATACATACATTGTACGCACACATAAACTCATTATTTTTGTCATTGTCATCAGAACCTCCACGACCGTTATTACCACTCCTATCACCATTATTTTCCTGGTGTGTTGAACTTCAGACATGACTGAATCAAATCCTGCTTCTTCACTTCACTTTTTTTTTTTAAATCCAAAACTTTTCTCCAATTTCTTACCTGTTGGACTAAAGCAATCTTCATCATTCTCATGACACTACCACCAGAATAGTACTGTCTAAGAGAATCAGTGTCGTTTTTACCTTTACGAAAATCATTTTCCTCCAAAAATATGAAAGCAAATACAACAAAAAGTTTCCATTCTTGTTTGTTGGATTAATGAACGAATGTTACATTTATAGAGCATACAAAATTTCCCAGGAGTACCACAGCTACTCCATTTGGGGCACAAAGTAGATAATTTTGATACTAAAGTTAAAAAATAAAATAAAATAAAAAAATAAATTAAGGGTAAATTTGTCCCATAACCTATGTGGTCGTAGGGGAGCGAGGCGTCACAGACCTCAGCTTCTCTAAGGGCCAGCATACTGAGGGCGGCGCCCATCTCCTCTCCCTCGCTGCTTCACCTTCCCTGACCCTAAAGAGGGCAGGTACCCATTAATTTTACAGCTGGGTGAACTGGGGGGACTGTACTGAGGCAAGGCGCGCAAGCGGTCACCCATCCAGTTGGTACCCACGCTCGATGCTGCTTTACCTTAGCTTTGGGGAAAGCGAGTGCTCTGACCGCTGAGCTATCCCGCCCACTAATTTTAATACTAGCTTACTTATTTTCAGAATTGAGACTAACTTTCATGTTTTAATATTATGTTGTTTGCAAAGTAACTTTAACTGATTATGCTGTTTTCAAAATAGAAACACCCCACTTTCATATTTTGATCACGTGTGTACCCAAAATAGCTAACTTTGATATTGATTATGCTACTTTCAAATAATAAAAAGGAAACCGACTTTCATACATTTGCATATGACGTGAAAAAAAATTCTTGGAACCAAAAATAATCTATCCTTTTAAAAGACTTACAGATGGATCAATATGCAGTCAAAAACAGGATGTTGTTTTGCGATCGCTGCTCTCAAAATAGAAAAATATTTTTGCCGTTGAAAAGGTTTTCTCTGTATATAATGCTGAACTATACGCCAGCCTCAGTGATTATTTATTATGTCTGATAGCGGATCTCTTTTTTAGTAGTTGTTTTGTGTTTGTCTATCCTTTTCTCTCTCTCCTCTCTCTCTCTCTCTCTCTCTCTCTCTCTCTCTCTCTCTCTCTCCTCTCTCTCTCTCTCTCTCTCTCTATATATAATCTATATACTCTACATCTTATCTCTATATTATATATATACAGAAACAGAAAAACTGTAAGTGGGTGTTTTGTTTTGATCGTAATCAAAACATGACAAGAGACAGACCGACAGACAGAAAAACAGACAGACAAACAGACCGACCACAGACAGATAGATCAAGCAGTTTCAAGTTCTCCTTTTACATGAAGAAAATTGTCCATATATACTTGCACCTTAATGCAAAATCCAACAAAAATGGGGAGGGGATGGGGGAATAGTGAAAAATACCCCTAACACCACTATCACCACTACCAACCACCACCACCACCACCAAACAAAGACAGATCTAGCAACAACCAACAGTGTTAAAATATCTTCTTTTTTTTCTTAGAAAAACAGAACTCGAAAGTAACACTACGGGAATAGACATAATAAGTCTTGAGAAGTTCAATAGCATCTCCAGTCACTGACAGTAAAGATCAATACCCTGTACTGCAGTACCTACCTGCTTTATCGATCACTTTCGCCATACACTCTCCGTCTAGGGACGGGATAGCCTAGTGGTCAGAACATTGCGCTCGCAATTTGAGGACCCGAGTTCGACTCCGTTCGAGGGGATTTTTCTCCTGGAGTTAACATCAGCGCTGACTCCACTCTCCCCAAAAGGTCTTTCGGATGAGACTGTAAACTGAGGCCCCGTGTGCGAATGCACGCAGAACATATTGCGCACACGTTAGATCCTGTTCCGCTTTTCGTAAGAGTAGGTCATCGTGTGCCGGTGGGAACAGATGACAATATTTACAAAACTGCATACACACGGGGACTGGCGTAAAAATCACATGAGTGCTTATTCCATTATCCTCGATATAAAAGAATAAATAAATAAAGGGTAGTCTTTCCAGTCAGGGCAAGGGAGTGAGAGAGAATGTCTTCAGTTAGCTTCAGTCAGAAAGTCTGAGAGAATGTCTTCAGTTAGCTTCTGTCAGAAAGTCTATGAAATTCGTTTAAGAAATGGAAAGAAATGAAAATGATGTTCTCACACAGCAACAAAATCAAACGAATAAAAACAAAACTAAACATATTAACAACCCAACACTCACCACACACACAAACACACACACACACACACACACACACACACACACACACACACACACACACACACACACACACACACACACACACACACACACACACACAGTCCCACTCGACAGAAGACCAGCTCTCTTTCCTCCCATTGTGACGATCGTGTGCCAGTGCCTAGCCTAGGCATCAGCCAAACTCCTTTGAGTCCATACAGTGAAGCTGTCCATCCAGTTCATGCCTGTCTGCCTCTGTTTCCACAGTCCCTGACTGTCTTACACGGTAATCTTTATTGTCTGATCTTGTTACATGACAGCAGTGCCATTTCCATTTCCTCTTCTTCAGGCACATTGATATCGATCTATAGAGATACACCATTGATCTTTTCATCCGTGGGGAAAAAATGGGACGTGGAGTTGGAAATGGACCGGTAGGTCAAATATTGACCCACAGTTTCGTCAATAATTATGTCGTCCTATTTTTCAACCAGTACAATACCGGAAATTACCACAAAACAAGACTCTCAAGTTCACATAGCCATATTTGGTTGTTGAAAGTATCTGTGACCTCCTCCATCCGCATTTCCCCAACTCAAACATCTGGAGGGAGGAGAGGGGGGGGCAGCAAAAACAAAAAAGAACCCCCAAGATATTTAAACAAAAAAGGTGATGGTAAAAGTGTCCCATAACCTGTGTGGTTGTAGGGAAGCGATGTGTCAGAGCCTCAGCTTCTTTAGGAGCCAGTATATTGAGGGCGGCGCCCATCTCCTCTCCCTCGCTGCTTTACCTTCCCTGACCCTAAAGAGGGCAGGTACCCATTTACAGCTGGGGGAACTGGGGAACTGTACCGAAGCCAAGGCGCCCATCCACTTGGTAACCATGCTCAGTGCTGCTTAACTTTGGCGGGGGGAAAGCTCTGACCACTGAGAGCTCTATCAAACCCAAAACCAAGGAGGAACGTTGCACATTCAAACAATAACTTACAAGTAGGGTAGATTACCAAAAAAATCCACCGACACAGATTCTAACTACGGACTTGACGGTTAACTGATGGTCGGGGAAGGGGGGGGAGTGGGGTGTGACCTGCGGCCTGAAATCAGTGCAGAGAGATGAAAGAAAATGGCGTTCATTAGAGGCTTGATCTCCCGTCGGGCCTGTGGCCGGATTTCCGGCACACAAAAGCCGGTGTAATCCAAAGAGAGGCTGTGGCAGGGAGGCAACAATGGCGGCGTTGATGGGCGTGTTGCATGATGGTAGCAAAGTCAGGGCTGTGTTGCGCTGTGCTGTGCTGTGCTGCGCTGTGCTGTGCTGTGCTGTGCTGCGCTGCGCTGCGCTGTGCTGTGCTGTGCTGCGCTGTGCTGCAGCAGCACGGTATTGTCGTCAGATTTACAGAGCATATTAACATGCCAGTCGCTTTATATCATACAAACACACACACACATATATATGCACACATATAATTATTTTTTTATTATTCTTTTATATTGAGGATGTGTGTGTGTGTGTGTGTGTGTGTTGTGTGTGTGTGTGTGTGTGGTGTGTGTGTGTGTGTGTTGTGTGTGTGTGTGTGTGTGTAGTGACAATGTGTGTGTAACAATGTGTAACAATGTGTGTGTGACAATGTGTGTGTGACAATGTGTATGTGTGTTGACAATGTGTATGTCAATCCGTGTGTGACAATGTGTGTGTGTGCGTTGATTTTTTTTATTCCCCTTCTGGTTTTCCCTCGGTTGTTTTTATCCTTTTCATGTAAGCAGAAAGCATGGTTCTTCATTGATTGGCTCCTTCTTTTTTTCTTCAGGTCTCTGTCTGTCCCTCTTGAAAACTAATGATGATAACATAATTTTCAAAGTAACTATTTATTACGGAACACTTTAGGCATATATAGTTTCTGTTCTCACAACAATTTTGGGATAGATGGATGGATGAATGGATGGATTATATATCTATATCTGATTGCAGAAGAGCCCTCGGCATGGAAACTCCTCTCGCAACAAGACTCCAAAAGACAGCCTGGCTCCCAGCCGCAAAAACGGAAGCGGAAACACAGGCTGGCAGAAACATGCGGGGAAGGAAAAGTCAGCCTTCACTTCCGCCAGAGATACGCTGTACCGAGTGTTCTCCCCTATCATCTCTCGGAGACAAGACCGCCAGGCTGACAGTCCTTCAAAAGGTCAGTAGACATCATGATGATGTTTGTAGTGATTTTGTTGCTGTTGTTGTTATGATGTTTTTCTCTTTTCTCTCTGTTCTTTCTCTACATCTTTTTTCTTCAACCATGGTGTGTGTGTATGTGTGTGTGTGAGTGTGTGTGTGAGTGTGAGTGTGTGTGTGCGTGCGTGCGTGCGTGCGTGTGTATGTGTGTATGTGTGTGTACCTCTCTGTGTGTCTGTGCTGGCGTGCGTGCGTGCATGTGTGTGTACATGGGTACGTACGTCCGTGCTTGTGTGTTTGCACACACACGCGCGCGCGCGCGCGCGCATGCGGGTGGTGTGCAAGCGCAGCTTCTCTATTTTTTTTCCTGTGTCCATTCTCCAGTTTGTGTTGCAATGTTGACGTTGCATTGATGCAAACAGATCTGTTTATTCTGTGGTGTTGTGTATATATTTGGCGCTGTCCTTGTTTTGATTCATCTGCACAGTTTCTGATCGATTCTCTGGGTTGTCAGAATGTTCCTTGAAAATGAAAGATGAACACAGCCAAATACATACGCAAGCACGCACGCACGCAACACATACACAACACACACACACAACACACACACACACACACCACCACCACCAACCACCACCACCACCACACCACTACCACCACACCACCACCACCACCACACCACACACACACACCACACACACACAACACACACACACACACACACACACACACACACACACACACACACACACACACACACACACACACACACACACACACACACACACAACACACACACACACACACACACACACACACACACACCACAATCACCACATTCACACACACCTTGATCGATTTCTCTCTCTCTCTCTCTCTCTCTCTCTCTCTCTCTCTCTCTCTCTCTCTCTCTCTCCTCTCTCTCTCTCTCTCTCTGTGTCTCTTCTGTCTCTCTCTCTCTCTCTCTCTGTCTCTCTCTGTCTCTCTCTGTCTCTCTCTCTCTGTCTCTCTGTCTCTGTCTCTGTCCTCTCCTCTCCTCTCTCTCTCTCTCTCTCTCTCTCTCCCTCTCTCTCTCTCTCTCCTCTCTCTCTCTCTCCTCTCTCTCTCTCTCTCTCTCTCTCTCTCTCTCGTCTCTCTCTGCTTCCTCTTCTCTCATCTCTTCTCGTCTCTCTCTCACTCTGCATGTGCCCAGTGTATGCAACTGATACAATCGGCATTTTCAGGGTTTACTGCCACTTTCAGAGTGAAGAGATAATGGCAGCAGTCTGCAGTTTGCTTAGCTGCACTCTATCGCCTCTGTCCCTGATTGTCTGTCTGTCGTCTTCTGTCTTACCTGCCTCTCTTTGCTGCCTGTTGTCTGTCTCTGTCTGCCTTTCTGTCCTGTGTGTCTGTCCCGTCTCTTTGTCTATCTGTCTGCCTATTGTCTCTGTCTGTCTGTCTCTCTGTCTGTCTCTCTGTCTCTCTGTCTGTCTGCTCTGTCTGTCTGTCTGCCTCTCTGCTCTGTCTCTCTTCTGTCTCTCTGTCTGTCTGTCTCTCTGGCTCATCTGTCTGTCTGTCTCAGAATCAGTCTGCTGTCTCACTGTCCGTCTCTTGTCTATCTCTCTGCCTCTCGTCTGTATAGCAAAGCTGTCTGTCTGCTGATCTAGTCTTCTGTCAGCTGTCTTTCTGGCTAGGCATTGATCAATGCAAAGACCAAGAGAAATGAAAGGTGCTTTCACTGGATTACTGATTGCGGGAGAGGGGGAGATAGATAGATAGATAGATAGATAGATAGATAGATAGATAGATGATAGAGGACAGAATAGAGAAGATCAACAGACTCAGATAGAACGATAGATAGATAGATAGATAGATGGATAGGTATATGTGTTGTTGTGTTTTGTTGTCTTAGTTTATGTGGTGTGTGGTGTGTGTGTGTGTGTGTGTGTGTGTGTTGTGTGTGTTGTGTGTGTGTTGTGTGTTGTGTGTGTTGTGTGTGTTGTGTGTGAGTGTGTGTTGTGTATGGAAAGGGAGGGGGGGTGTAGCCAATGGGGTTGGATGGAATCGTGCACCATTTTTTCTTCGCTTCCTGTTGTTTCATTGAAGTATTGAATGAATGGTATGTTGGTGGTAGGTTGGGTTGTTGTTTTGGTTTGGTTTGGCTTTTTTTCGTGTGTTTTTTTGCGGTTGTCGTTTGTGTTTTTTCGTGTGGGTTTTTTCTTTGCTTTTTGTTGGGGTTTTTTTTTGGGGGTAGGCTTTTTTTTTGCCTGTGAGAGTACGCATTTTAAAATATCAATTATTTTCATTCGAGAATAATGGAATAAACACTCGTATGCTCTTTTTTTTATAAAAACATCCTGTCCCTGTGTGCATGCAGTTTTGTAAATATTGTCGTCTGTTCCCGTCTGTACACAATGCCCCTACTCTTACAAAAGGTGGAAGGGGTTTTAATGTGTGAGCACACAGGCAAACACAAACACACATTTAACAGCACACACACAGACACACACGGACACACACAGACACACACACATGCACACAAATTAAACAGCACACACACAGACACACACACATACACACACACACACACCACACACACCACACAACACACACACAACACACAACACAACACAACACAACACAACACACAACACACACACACAACACAGAACAACACATCACAATATAACACCACATGTGCACACCACACTAACATTTTTCTCCTAGGTGCTAACACAGTGTAATCACCACTCCCCTGAGAACAAACCTCCACCACCACCACCGCCACCACAACAACAACACAACACGACACGACACACAACAACAACACACATCACAATATAACACCGCACCACACTAATCTTTTTCTCCTAAGTGCTAACACAGTGTAATCACCACTCTCCTGAGAACAAACCTCCACCACCACCACCACAACAACAACAATACAACACACACACACAACACACAACACACAACACACAACACAAAACAACACATCACAATATAACACCGCACCACACTAATCTTTTTCTCCTTAGTGCTAACACAGTGTAATCACCACTCTCCTGAGAACAAACCTCCACCACCACAACCACCACCACAACAACAACACAACACGACACAACACAACACACAACACATCACAGTATAACACCGCACCACACTAATCTTTTTCTCCTAAGTGCTAACACCGTGTAATCACCACTCCCCTGAGGACACAAACCTCCACCACCACAATGATAAATATTCTGACATCTCGAGACCTGGGAAAGAAAGTTGGTGCCGGCTGGACTGGGGTAATGTAGGCTACAACAGGACCCTGGCTACAGTATGGTGGTGGTGGTGGCGGTTTGTGTGTGTGTGTGTGTGTGTGTGTGTGTGTGTGTGTGTGTGTGTGTGTGTGTGTGTGTGTGTGTGTGTGTGTGTGTGTGTGTGTGTGTGTGTGTGTTGTGTGTGTGGTGTATGTGTGTGTTTAGTTGTCTGTTCTTTGGTTACGAGCTTTTTGTTCAAGTGCCTTTTTTCTTTTTCTTTTTGCTTTTTTTTCCCTTTCTTTTCTTATTTTGTTTTGCTGTTGTTGTTTTTTTTGTTTACCTGTTTGTTGGGTTAAGGGGTTTTTTTGTTTTTCTTTTTCTTTTTCTTTTTTGCTAGATAGATGGCTTGATGAAAAAAAGCACATTTATTGTTTACTCAATGTACCATCTGGAAATAAAATTTTGATTTGATTTGATTTGATTTGATCTCTCTCTCTCTCTCTCTCTCTCTCTCTCTCTCTCTCTCTCTCTCTCTCTCTCTCTCTCTCTCTCTCTCTCTCTCTCTCTCCCTCTCTCTCTCTCTTTCTCTCTATCCCCACCCCCCCCCTTTCTTCAGTTTCCACTCTTCCCTCCCTCTTCCTTTCCTCAATCCTTTTTCTCGCGTGCACGCACACACTAAAATGATACCTGCATGGGTGTCTAAAAATATTCCAACTAGCCCTCCCCTCTGCACTAGATTATACATGAACATGCCAAGGGGGGGGGGGGGGTCAGGGGGAAAAAGCAGGACTGTTGAGAGTTTTCCCTGCCTTTTATGGGTCAGGTGTGGAGCTGCTACCCAGATCAGCGCCTGGGTCGATTCCGGGTAGCTTAGACATTGTTTTGTATTGGGCTGTATAGGTTTGATTGTGTGGTGTTGTGTTGTATTGTGTTGTGTTGCAGTGTATGGTGTTGTGGGGTTGGTTTTTTTTTGGGTTGTATTGCATTTTGATTATAGTAATGATGATGATATGATTATGATATTGATCATAATCACAATAATCATGATGATAATGATGATGGTAGTGGTGGTGGTGGTGGTGGTGGTGGTGGTGGTGGTGGTGGTGGTGGTGGTGGTGGTGATGGTGGTAGTGGTGGTGGTGGTGATGATGATGATGATGGTGATGGTGATGGTGGTGATGATGATGATGATGATGATGATGATGATGATGATGATGATGATGATGATTATCATATCCAGGATAATAATAACAGCAATCCTAATTATCTAGTACGATGCCCGATCAAATAATTACAAATCCACGAAGTCGAAATGCGGCTACCTTCATGATAAACAAACAAAAACCCAAAACGGTCTCATACGCAAAATTGCACCATTGGTGAACCTATCTCGAAGCTCTAGCCGAGGAATGAAAAAAAACCAGATTACAAAAGCCCTGAACATCTGGCAGTATTGTTATTCTAAAGAACAGAAAACTAAACTCCAAAAGAGAATAGACATTCACAGAAACCGTTGTACAGTATCATATCGTATTGTATCGTATCTAGTCTTTAGAGCACAAAGCCTGGGTAGGTAAGTATGGAGGGCAAACTGTTACCCATGCAGCACACCCCCTCTCCACGCCACTGGAATGATCCATTGGAAAGGCAATGACCGATACGAATGGTTCCACTGCCGTCGCAGGAGCCATCAGAACGTTGCCATATACCTACAGCCCCGAGCCGCACTGAGACTCCAACTCCCCGATTTTTCCTCAGGGATGGTGTCTAAACACGACACCTGTGTGCATGCTGGTTTTTTAAAAAATAATTTTGTCATCCGCTCCTACCGGCACACGATGGCCTGCTCTTCCGAAAGGCGGAACCGGGTTTTAACGTGTGCGCAAGATGTTCTGCGTGCGTTCGCACACGGGGCCTCGGTTTCTAGTCTCATCCGAATGACTTTGACATTCAGTTCGATTTTTTCGTCCAACTGGCTTGTTGGGTTGTACTGTATGCTATTTATCGTGGCCATAGCCGATGTGGCGGTGTGGTAACAAGCGGGTGGTTGATCTTGGCTCGGGTAGAGTGCGTTGACACTGCCGCGTAATGCCACACATCTCAGGGGGCTGTTTATGGGGTGGGGGGAGGAGGGGACCCGGGTATATCTGCCTCTTGTGTGTGTGTGTGTGTGTGTGTGTGTGTGTGTGTGTGTGTGTGTGCGTGTGTTTGTCGTGTGTGTTTGTGTGTGTGTGTTGTACGTGTGTGTGTGTGTGTGTGTGTGTGTGTGTGTGTGTGTGTGTGTGTGTGTGTGTGTGTGTGTGTGTGTGTGTGTGTGTGTGTGTGTTTGGGAGGGTGAGGGGGAAGGGAAGGAGGGAGAAATACAGTCAAAAGAGAACAGGAAGAGAGAAGAAGACAGACAGACAGAGACAGAGAGAAGAGAAGAGATACAGAGAGAGAGAAAGAGAGAAGGGAGGAGGGAGGGAGAGAGAGAAGAGAGAGAGAGAGAGAGAGAGAAGACAGAAGAAGACAGAGAGAAGAAGAAGGAAGACGAGACAGACGAGAAGACAGACTGAGAGAGAGAGAAATAGACAGACAAACAGACAGACAGACAGAAACAGACAGAGAGATCAAATCAAAGAGAGAAGGGAGACAGAAGGGGGGGGGGGTAACTCCAGGCTGACATGAAACGATTGTTTAATTAAGCACGCTAATGAAACATTGGCTTTCATGGTTGCTGCTGTTTCAAGTTTTTAAGAGAGAGCCTTTTCTTGTTGTGCCTAGTTGTTGTTGTTTTGTTTGTTGGCTCTTCTTCTTCTTCTTCTTCTTCTTCTTCTTCTTCTTCTTCTTCTTCTTCTTCTTCTTTCTTTCTTTCTTTCTTTCTTCTTTCTTTCTTCTTCTTCTTTCTTCTTTTTTCTTTCTTCTTCTTCTTCTTTCTTCTTCTTTCTTCTCTTTCTTTCTTTCTTTCTCTTCTTTCTTTCTTTCTTTCTTCTCTTCTTCTTCTTCTTCTTCTTCTTCTTCTTCTTCTTCTTCTTCTTCTTCTCTTTCCTCCTCTTCCTCCCTTTCGCCTCAAAGTTCTTCAGATATATTTTTTTATTTCGTTAAACACCGGAAGTTACGTGGTTTTATTGACGAAAACAGAAAAGACCCTCCAACATAAAAAAGGAAATGTAGAGAAAAAATGATAATGAGATGAAAACAATTTCTCGAAAGGAAACAAAACAACCCAAACACAAAAAGCAACTAAGCAAAAACATCAGAGGAAGAGGACTATGCTAACAAATGAACACACATAAACTTTTTCGTAAAATTACCGTACAGCAAGTACAGGAAGGGAAAGTAATTTTTTTTTAATTCTTTTGATTACAACGCCTACACACACACACACACACACACACACACACACACACACACACACACACACACACACACACACACACACACGCACGCACGCACGCACGCACGCACGCACATACACACACATACACACACACGCCACACACACACACACACACACACACACACACACACACACACACACACACACACACACACACACACACACACACACACACACATGAATGATCTTTATTGTTAAAGGGTTATATATAAGCATCGAGAGACAGACAGACAGACAGACAGACAGACAGACAGACACAGAGAGAGAAAGAGAGACAGCAGACCGAGAAAGGTACAGAAAGAAAGAGATAGATATATATACAGAAAGAGAGAGAGACAGAGACAGAAAGAGAGAGTGAGAGACAGACAGACAGACACAGAGAAAGAAAGAGAGACAGACAGACAGACAGACAGACAGAGAAAGATACACAGAGAGAGAAAGAGAGACAGAGACACAGAGAGAGAGAAAGACAGATATACAGAAAAAGACAGACAGACAGAGACACAGAGAGAGCATATCTCTGTTCAAAATCTCTGACAGGAATGGAACGGGCAGCATCTTTTAGGCTGGCAGTCTGTTTCTTCCTGATTGAAGTCATCGACAAACACATCAATCGATTGTTTCACTTCAGTGGTGGGGAAATGCTGGTCCGGCCTTGTCCTCATTTCGCTGCATCAGTTTTATTGCCTTGGTTATTGCCGTGCTCTTTAAACCGGGTCTGGTCAAACTGTTTTACTGCTTCTTCAGTTTTAGCCTGTTTGTTGTGGCATTGCAAATTGTGGTGTGTGTTTGTTGTACCGTTGCAAATTGTGTTGTGTGTTTGTTGTGGCGTTAGGAATTGTGGTGTGTGGTTGTTGTGCCGTTGCAAATTGTAGTGTGTGTTTGTTGTGGCATTGCAAATGTTAATGTTTGTTTGTTGTAATATTGCAATTTGTGATGTGTGTTTGTATGGTATTGCAAATTGTGGTGTTTGTTTGTTGTGCTATTGTCAATTGTGGTGTGGCTGTTGTGTATTGCAAATTGTGGTGTGTGTTTGTTGTGGCATTGCAAATATTATGTTTGTTGTGATATTGCAATTTGTGATATGTGTTTGTTGTGGTATTGCAAATTGTGGTGTGTGTTTGTTGTGCCATTGGAAATTATGGTGTGTGTTTGTTGTGCCATTGCAAATTGTGGTGTGTGTTTGTTGTGCCATTGCAAATTGTGGTATGTGTTTGTTGTGCCATTGCAATTTGTGGTGTGGTTGTTGTGGTTCTGCGATATTTTCTGTGTGTTTGTTGTGGCTCTGCGAGTTTTAATGTTCTGATGTAGCGTTGCGTTTCATTGTGGTTGTGGTGGCGATACAATTGTTATTGTGTTTAATGTCGCATTGTGATATGTTTCTTGGTTATGCAATTGCAGTTTTTAGTGTGTTGGCTGTGGCGTTATAGTGTTAGTGTTTAGTGGTATTGTGATTGAGGTGTGCTTGATGTAACATTGTTATTGAAATGTAATTGATGTAGTATTGTGATTGATGTGTGTTTGATGTGGTATTGTGATTGAGATGTGTTTGATGTGGTATTGTAATTGGTGTGGCATTGTTATTGAGGTGTGCTTGATGTGGTATTGGTACTGAGGTGTGTTTGCTGTGGCATTTTAGATTCTAGTGTGTTTGTTGTCACATTATAGAGTCAGACTTTCACACAGCATTGTGTTTAGGATGTTAGCCTCTTTCTCAGAGAGCGTTTTGACTGTTGGTTTTGTCCATCTCTCTCTCTCTCTCTCTCTCTCTCTCTCTCTCTCTCTCTCTCTCTCTCTCTCTCTCTCTCTCTCTCTCTCTCTCTCTCTCTCTCTCTCTGTCATCTATATATATATTATATATATATATATATATTTTATATATATATATATTATATATATATATATTTTATATATATATTATTTCTTCCGTCCCATCTCCCATGTACATATGTTACACTTTTTTCAAGCTGCCTCATCGTTTGTAAAGTTCTTTTGCTGTTGTAAAAGTTTTTAGTCTTTAGTTTATTTACAAGTGTGTGTGTGTGTGTGTGCGCGCGCGTGGGTGCATGCATGCGTGCGTGCGTGCGTGCGTGCGCGCGCGCGTGTGTGTGAGAGAGAGAGAGCAAAAGGGTAGGAGGCGCACATGAGTATTTATGTGTGTGTTTGTGTGTGTGCACGCTATGTGTGTGTTTGTGTGTGTGCACGCTATGTGTGTGTTTATGTGTGTGCACGCTATGTGTGAATGTTTTGTTTGTGCAACGTCTAAGTCTGTGTGAGAGAGTGCTGCTATGGGTAAATCGGTCTGTTTGCAAATAGTGATATTTCTTTTATAGTTTTCAGGTCGGTGAATAAGGGCTTGTGCATTGATCGCACTTGGGCTTTTGATTACTGTTAGTGTGTATATTTGAAGATGACGGCGAGAACCTCTCTAGCAGGTCTTTCTCTTATTGGTTTTGGGGGAAATACCTGCCTGTGGAACAAAATCGATTCATCGATATCCAGAGATCAATATCGAACCACAAAAGCTTTTCCTCTTTGCGTGTGTGTGTGTTGTGTGTGTGTGTGTGTGTGTGTGTGTGTGTGTGTGTGTGTGTGTGTGTGTGTGTGTGTGTGTGTGTGTGTGTTTGTGTGTGCTTGTGTGTGTATGATTGTGTGTGTATGATAGTGTGTGTGTGTGCATGCGTGCGTGAGTGCGTGCGTGCGTGCGTAGGTGTGTGTGTGCGCGTATGTGTGTGTGTGTGTGCGTGCGTGCGTGTATGTGTGTGTGAATTACATTAACGATCAGGTTACCGAAGACATTTGTTTCTGGATAAGTTTGGAGTGTTT
>CM060330.1:57079817-57084817 GCA_030674155.1 Stramonita haemastoma
TAGAAGTCCAAAGGTCTGAACCACTCGGCTATAGCGTCCGTCTGTTTGGATTAGGATTAGTTCCTGGTGCTGTTATCTTTGTTGTCAAGATGTAGCATGCTTGCTGATGTGCTTTTTCACATTTTTTCTAACATTTTTTTTCTTTAATCTACTTGGAATAGGATTTTTAAAGTGTCTATATTTTTGCTTATTTGGAACTTTATCACATACATACACATATACACATACCCTCACACACTTTCTCTCTCTTAAGCACTCTCTCTCTCTATCTCTCTATCTCTCTCTCTCTCTCTCTCTCTCTCTCCCCTCTCTCTCACACACACACACACACACACACACACACACACACACACACACACACACACACACACACACACACACACACACACACACACACACACACACACGTACCGTATCCATTATTGGTGACGGAATCGCCCACATTGAAGGTCCAGCCTTGGGACTCCTCGAACGTCATCCGGATTTCCGCACGCTTCCGCTCAGGAGAGAAGGTCAGCTTCAGCACGCCCTGAAGGTCACAGACGCATGACCCCTGACCCTCTGTCAGCGGGGAGTGCCAGGTGATTCCTGGGGGCAGGGTGGAGGAGGTGACCCCTGTCCTCAGATTGACCTCGTAGCTGGGGGAGGACGGCGCCTTGAGGACGGGGCTGGGCTTGAGGGCACTCTCTGTGGGGGACACAGCAAAGTGGATTGGATTAGATTGGATTTGTTTTTTTTATATCGAGGATAATGGAATAAGCACTCTTGTGCGTTTTTTACATCCAGTCCCCGTGTGTATGCAGTTTTGTAAATGTCATCTGTTCCCACAAGCACACGATGGCCTACTCTTACGAAAAGCGGAACTGGATTTAACGTGTGCGCAAGATGTTCTGCGTGTGGTCGCACACGGGGCCTCGGTTTATAGTCTCATCCGAAGGACTGTTGGGGAGAGTGGAGTCAGCACTGATGTTAACTCCAGGAGAAAAATCTCCTCGACCGGACTCGAACCCGGGTCGTCAAATTGCCAGCGCAATGTTCTGACCACTAGGCTATCCGTCCCACGAAGAAGAAGAGGAACAACAACAACAACAACAACAACAACAACAACAACAACAACAACAACAAGATCAAGAAGAAGAAGCAGAAGCAGAAGAGCACGAACAAGAACAAAAACAAGAAGAAACAGAAGAATTAAGAAGAAGAAGAAGAAGAAGAAGAAGAACAAGAACAAGAACAAGAACAAGAAGAAGATCAAGAAGAAGATCAAGAAGAAGAACAAGATGAACAAGAAGAAGAACAAGAAGAACAAGAAGAACAAGCAGAACAAGAACAAGAAGAAGAAAAAGAAGAAGAAGAAGAGAAGAAGAAGAAGAAGAAGAAGAAGAAGAAGAAGAAGAAGAAGAAGAAGAAGAAGAAGAAGAAAAACAACAACAACAACAACAACAACTACTACTACTACTACAACAACAACAACAACAACAACAACAACAACAAGAACAAGAAGAAGAAGAACAAGAAGAAGAAGAACAAGAAGAAGAAGAACAGAAGAAGACAAAGAAAGAACAAGAAGAACAAGAAGAAGAAGAAGAAGAACAAGAAGAAGAAGAACAAGAAGAAGAAGAAGAACAAGAAGAAGAACAAGAAGAAGATCAAGAAGAAGAACAAGATGAACAACAACAACAACAACAACAACAACAACAACAACAACACACAGAAGAAGCAGCAGAAGCAGACAGGTGAGTGACTCACTAGGCAGGGGCTGAGACAGGGCAGTGAGGGCCCCACACAGCAGACACAGGGCTGCACTCGGCACTGACTGAAGGCACACCATTTCTCTTCGGGGGGGGAGGTCAACACGTTTGGCGATCTGTGAAATAGAAGAAAAAAAGATATGATTAAAAAAAACATGATTTTACGAACACCTTCTTTGTTACTTGCATGCATGTACACACACACACATACAATTAAACATTCACATACACACAAACACACACGCACATTCCAAACATGCCAAAACATGTTGCCTGGGAAACATGTATAAACAGAAGAAAAATACGAGAGAGAGGGGGAGAGAGAGAGAGAGAGAGAGAGAGAGAGAGAGAGAGAGGAGAGAGAGAGAGAGAGAGAGAGAGAGAGAGAGGAGAGAGAGAGAGAGAAGGGAGAGAAAATCAAATTCTTTTATTTCGGGGATAATGAATAAGCACCCATGTCGGGTTTTTTTTCCATCCAATACAATCCACAGAGAGAAAGATACATACAGACAGACAGACAGACAGACAGACAGACAGACAGACAGAAACAGAGAGACAGAATGCTACAAAGAGAGAAACAGACAGACAGGTAGCTTCTCACCTGGTTCCAATCCAAGGCAGCAGTGACACACAGCAGGTCAGCAGTGAGGCAGGACAGTGGTCAAGATGTGCAGACCTCAGGCTGAGAGAGGGGATCGAGGATGTGACCCCTGCTACACAAGCCCTCACTTTTAAACTCTCTCACCCGGAAGCACTTCACACTTTAAAAAAAAAAAAAAAACACTGAAAAAAAATTGACCTTCATCAGGTCTAACCGGACTCCGTTAACCCCATCCGGATATCGACAACAACTGAACCGAATCCAAACTTGCACCTAATTATCTGCTGATCATTTGTCCAATCTCAATATCTCTCCCCTCCCCCTCCATATTTTTTTTGTCGGTTAGTGTAGTCCCACGCACCGTTTCCCTTGACTGACCAGCCGGCCATTGGTTCAACTTGGACCAATCAGCATGCCGCTTTCTCTCAGTCTCTCACAGCAGACGACATGCAGTAAAGGTTTGGTTTGGTTTACCCGGGAAAACAAGAAAAAAATTGTGTGGCTGGGATGGGAATGATTATTCTGCCTGAGCTCATTATACCCAAAGTATCCGCATATGTTTTAGAAAAGTAAATCACAATGTTTAATGGTCATAGTCTACAACTGATATTCATTTAGTATTATACAGCAGTGTGTGGGAAGAAACATCAGGGAACACACCTACTTAGTCTCCAAAATATTTTTATTCAGTTATGCATGTATTTACTTGTGAAGTTTTATGAAAAAATATGTTTTACAATATTTCAGTAGACCCTAAGAGTGCAATAAATGTCGACAATATACTGCCCAGAATGTGGAGAGAAAGAAAAAATAATTGGTTTTTGTTCCGACAGATGAGCAACTGAAACTTGACAGCTGAACAGCATGTTCTGTTTTACCTATCACTTGTTCCAGATTGCTAAACAGACTTTTATCCCAATTTCCATTTTCTTTAAGAATGAATTAAAAAAGATATTATATGAATGAATTTTTTTTTAAACCATGAAATGTCATATTTGGTCAGAAATGTGAAATGAAAATAATTGAAGTGTTGCTTTACTTTGTAGTCTGGCCAAAATAGATAATTATGTAATAAAAACAGACCAAGAGAGAAACACAGATGGAATGAATCGACTCTGTGTGGGGGGGGAGGAGGGGGGGAGAGAGAGGGGTTTGAGTTTGCGTGTGTGGATGTTTGAGTGTTTTTGAGTGAGTGTGTTATTTGTGTGTGTTCATGAGTGAATGTATGCACCTGCGTGTGTGTGTGTGTGTGTGTGTGTGTGTGTGTGTGTGTGTCTGTCTGTCTGTCTGTCTGTCTGTCTGTCTGTCTGTCTGTATCAGTATGTGTCTGTATGTTTATGAGTGAATATATACACCTGCACATGTGTGTATGACAGAATGTGTATGAGTGTGGGGGGGGGGGGGGCGCATGTGTGTGCGTATGTGTGAGAGAGAGAGTGGGTATGAGTGGGGGGGTCGCATGTGTGTGTGTGTGTGTGGTATGTGTGTGTACATGTGTGTGTGTTTGTAGGAAGAGTGGCGTAACTATTTTAATGCGTTATAAATGGTAACCTTCCACCCAAAGAAAGCAGATGATGTATCAGCTTGATAGAAAAAATCCTCTCCTCTTCCTCCAATCCTCTCTCTCTCTCTCTCTCTCTCTCTCTCTCTCTCTCTCTCTCTCTCTCTCTCTCTCTCTCTCTCTCTCTCTCTCTCTTGTTGAACTGCTGTTGGTGGTGATGCTGGTATGTAGGGGTAGGGAGGGGGGTTCTTAGCTTTATTCCCTGATCAGGCAAGGGCCGGATGAAAAAAAGTATGTAATGCTTACTCTGTAACCCTTGAAAAATAGATTATTCATTCATTCATTCATTCATTCTCTCTCTCTCTCTCTCTCTCTCTCTCTCTCTCTCTCTCTCTCTCTCTCTCTCTCTCTCTCTCTCTCTCTCTCTCTCTCTCTCTCTCTCTCTCTCTCTCCCTCTCCTAGATATTTGTCCAACAACAAATCAAATCAGTCATGTATTCCCCAGGTCTTTGTCCCTCAACAGCCACCTTGCAGTATATTTGCAAGGTTCTGTTGATATTGTTGCTTCTAGTTCATGGTTAAGAAGGCAGGTGGCAGGACTTACAACGTTCACCTGCCTAACAAGAGCACAGAGAGGTTGTGGGTTTGATTCCCAGGCTTGCCCTTTCTGCCCAGTTTGACGAGCAAAGCGAACAGAATGTCAAAGTCCTTCAAGTGAAACCTGTTCTGCCTTTTTGAAGAGTAGGCCATTTTGTGACAGTAGGAACAAACAGCACTTTGATAAAAGAAACAAACAAAAAAGCAAAATGGAATCGTACACGTGTCCTGTTTAGATACCATACCCGGTGCTGGGATATATGGGGTAGGGGAGGGATGCCGGAATATATGGGGGTGGGGGGAACGGTTGTATACACAAAAATCTCAGGATTGGTGACCCTTGAAGCTCAGTAGCCCAGAAACAGAACAAACAAAAGATGATGGTCAGCGACTGTATTCACATCCCAGCGGGGATATTTCCAGTTCAGGATGGTCAGCAAGACTGACGTCACGTCCACAGCTGTCACAGTGTCAGGCCTTGGCACCACAGACAGCCATTGGCTGAGCAGCCAGCAGGAGGCAGTGAGGCGGTGACCCTTGTCCGGTGAGG
>CM060330.1:57092317-57102317 GCA_030674155.1 Stramonita haemastoma
CAGACAGACAGACAGACGGACAGACGTATAGAGGGACAGACAGACAGACAGACAGACAGACAGACAGACAGACAGACAGACAGACAGACAGACAGACAGACAGACAGACAGACAGAGAGAGAGAGAGAGAGAGAGAGAGAGAGAGAGAGAGAGAGAGAGAGAGAGAGAGAGAGAGAGAGAGACCCTGAGTTCAAGTCTGGCGTGCCTTTGGGATTTTTGTTTTCCTTCATCGGCTAGAGCGCCTAGGTTCACCAATGGCAAGACTGAAAATGCGACCGTTATTGCCCACCATGTAGGTAGCCACATTCCGACTTCAAGATGGATGCTGGGTATCTACGTGTTTCCGTAACCCACCGAACACTTGAACACCGAACAAATGAACACGTGAATTACAGGATCTGTAGCGTATATGTTTGATCTTCTGCATGTGTATATACACAAAGGGAATCTAGGCACTGGCAGGTGTGCACTTGAAGTTGACCTGGAGGGATTGTGAAAAATCCCAGCCCTTATTTCACCAGACGCCGCCGAGATTTAGAATCCATAACATCGAGGACCCAGGGGATTGAAGTCAAACGGTCTTAACCATTCGGCTGTGGTATCCGTCCTTTTGGATTATGACTTATTCCTATTGCTGTTATCTTTGTTATTAAGATGTAGCATAGTTTCAGCATGTGATTTTTCATAATTTTTCTAACATGTTTTTTCTCGTAAACCTACTTGGAATATGATTTTTAAAGTGTCAATATTTTTTGCAATCATTACAATAAGAAACGTTTGCTTAGTGTTCTTGCACACTTACACATGCCAGCTCTCTCTCTCTCTCTCTCTCTCTCTCTCTCTCTCTCTCTCTCTCTCTCTCTCGCTCTCGCTCTCGCTCTCTATCTATCTATCTATCTTTCTTTCTTTCTTTCTTTCTTTCTTTCTTCAGATGAGACTTTAAACCGAGGCCCCGTGTGCGAACGCACGCAGAACATCTTGCGCACACGTTAAAGCCTGTTCTGCTTTTCGTAAGAGTAGGCCATTGTGTACCGGTAGGAACACGTGACAAGATTTAGAAAACTGCATACACACGGGGACTGGATGTAAAAAAAAAAAAGCACAAGAGTGTTTTTTCCATTATCCTCAAAAAAAAGAATAAAAAATAAAGACGTACCGTATCCATTATTGGTGACGGAATCGCCCACATTGAAGGTCCAGCCTTGGGACTCCTCGAATGTCATCCGGATTTCCGCACGCTTCCGCTCAGGAGAGAAGGTCAGCTTCAGCACGCCCTGAAGGTCACAGACGCATGACCCCTGACCCTGTGTCAGCGGGGAGTGCCAGGTGATTCCTGGGGGCAGGGTGGAGGAGGTGACCCCTGACCTCAGATTGACCTCGTAGCTGGGGGAGGAGGACCGGGGTGCCACCTCCACTTCAGGACCGGGCTTCACGATGCCCTCTGTGGACAGTGCAAGAGCATTTAGTTTACTTATTTTTATTTATTTTATTTATTTTATTTTATTTTATTTTATACCACTTTATGTCACAGCAGATTTCTCTGCGTGAAATTCGGGCTGCTCTCCTCGGAAAGAGCGCGTCGCCACAGGTGCAGCGCCTACCCTTTATTTTTGTTTTCCTCTTCAGGGATGGATGGTGTCTGAACACAACACCTGTGTGCATACTGGGTTTATTTTTATAATAATTTTGTCATCCGCTCCTACCGGCACACGATGGCCTGCTCTTCCGAAAGGCAGAACGGGATTTTAACGTGTGAGCAAGATGTTCTGCGTGCGTTCGCACACGGGACCTCGGTTAATAGTCTCATCCGAATGACTTTGACATTCAGTTCGATTTTTTCGTGAAACTGGGAAGAAAGGGCGAGCTGGGTACGAACCCAGAAACTCGCGGTTTACATATTGGCAGGTGAACGTCTTAACCATTCTGCCACCGTCCTTCCTGAGTTTGGTTTGTGGTTGTGGTTAGTATGGTTAGTGTTCTGACATTCATTATATCCCCTCTGTGGACAGTGCAAGAGAGTTGTGGTTGGTGTTCTGACATTCGTTATATCGATTGAGCAAAGAAGGAGGGTGGCGGGATGGTTAAGGCGTTTGTCTGCTTAACAAGTAAACCGTGAGGTTCTGGGTTCCATTCCCAGCCTCGCCCCTTTCTTCCAATTTTGACGGTAAAAAATCGATATGAATGTTAAAAATTCTTCGAATGAGACTATAAAGCGCTTTGATTTGTTTTTTGCAAGACATAGCGCTACATAAATTCCATGTATTTTTTTTAATCAAGGCTTGTGCGCGAACGCAAGTAGAGCATCTTGTGCACACGTGAAAAACCCGTTCCACTCTAGGGAAGAGTGAGCCATTGTGGAATGGATGACAAATTATATCGCATGCACACAGGTGTCGCTTTTACAAACCATCCCTGAAGTCGGAATGCAGCTACCTAAACAGTGGAGGGGGGCGGTCGCATACATGTAAAACTTACCACTGGTAAACCTCAGCCGCCGCTGTAGTCTAGTGGTTAGGGCGTTGGACTCGTAATCTAAAGGTTGCGAGTTCGATCCCAGCTTTCGGCTATGGCGTTGTGCCCTTGGAAAAGGCACTTTATGGCTATTTTCTCACCCCACCCAGGTGTAAAAGGGGTACCAACCTTGTGTTGGGGGTTAACCCTGCGATAGACTGGCGTCCTATCCAGGGGGGAGTCTATGACTCTCAGTCGCTTAACGCTACAGAAACCGGGAAAAGCATCGGCCTGATGAGCCTTAGGCTCGGGACAGACTTTAACTTTAACCTTATAGTCAAAATACTGTTACAAAAGTGGGTTTTGTTTTGCGGCATTGTGGTTAGTGTCTGTCACTTAATACTGATATAGATGTATTCTAGTTCAGAGAATAGAAACAGGCCACTAAGGATCTTCCACAATGTGATCTTCATAATCCGTCATTATCAAATTGTCTGCTGCACACACACACAGGTATGTACACACACATACACACACAGGTATGCACGCACACACACAGAGTAATGCACGCACACATACATACACACAGGTATGCACGCACATATGCATTTACATACACAGGTATGCACACACACAGACACAGGTGTGCACACACATGTACACAGGTATGCACGCACACATACACACAGGTATTCATACACACAGGTATGCACACACACCCATCCCCCTACACACACCCCTCCTTCCCTCCCCACACACACACTCACTCACACCACACACACACACACACACACACACACACACACACACACACACACACACACACACACACAACACACATCTCCTCCTACACTCAAAAACACACACATCCCTCCCCATACACACACACACACACACACACACACACACACACACATACACACACAAACACACACACCTCCCCCACACCTCCCCCAACACACACCCCTCCTCCACCCCCTACCCCCCCCCCACACACACACACAGACCCCCCTACACACACACACACACACACACACACACACACACACACACACACACACACACACACACACACACACACACACACACACACACTGCTCTTACTGGGAGAGGGCAGGGCCAACGCTGTCCAGGTGGCGCACAGCAGACACCGGGCAGCAGGCTGTGAAGAGTGAGAGTTGCATGGCGTCTGTCTTTGTTTTCCTCCTGGTCACTGGAACTGCAGTATCTCCTGCAAGAGAAAGAAACACACCCTCCGTGGCTACCCCGTTCTTCTCAGAGTTCCAGAATGCAGTGGCCACTAGGCTAGTCAGCATTTGTTCAGCTAGCTTTTGCAACCCGGGGGGATCGTCCAGAATTGGCATTCTGTGGTTTAAATAGGTATTATTCAACAGAGCTTTTTACGCACACGTTGTTGTGTGTGTGTGTGTGTGTGTGCGTGCGTGCGTGCGTGCGTGCGTGCGTGCGTGCGTGCGTGGTGTGTGTATTTTTTTTTCATATATTTATTTTTTCTTTTATATCGAGGATAATGGAATAAGCAATCATGTTATTCTTTTTTTACATCCAATCCCCGTGTGTATGCAGTTTTTAAAATGTCATTTTGTTCCCACCGGCACACAATACTGTCAATAGCCCACTCTTACGAAAAGCGGAACACGATTTAACGTGTGTGCAAGATGTTCTGCGTGCGTTCGCACACGAGGCCTCGGTTTATAGTCCCATCCAAAAGACTAGGCTACTAGGCTAGTCAGCATTTGGCTAGCTAGTTTTTGGAACCGAGGAAGATCATCCAGAATAGGCATTCTATGGTTTAATAGGTTTTATTCAACAGAGCATATTACATAGGCATAGTGTGTGTGTGTGTGTGTGGTGTGTGTGTGTGTGTGTGTGTGTGTGTGTGTGTGTGTGTGTGTGTGTGTGGTGTGTGGTGTGTTGTGTGTGTGTGTGTGTGTGTGTGTGTGCATGTGTGTGTGTGTGTGTGTGTGCAACATGCTCTGTTTAATTCACCATATCTGTTTAAACCGGCAGACATAATAATTATAAGTCTGACAACTGGTGGGCAGAGTACTAGTCTTCATGGCAAGGCTCAGTGCTGTTCTCTTTCTTCGTCATTTTTAGATAATTATGCAACAAATTAACTCATAATAATCCACAGCAGCGTTGAACTATATGAGAAAAAGTAGCAAAGGAGAATGTTGCTTATAAAAGAGAAATTGTAACTTAGAATGTCGCTTATAAAACAGAAAAAGTAGCAAACGTGAATGTCGCTTATAAAACAAACAGCGGCATACGAGAATGTCACTTATTAAAGAGAAATAGTATATCAACTTAGAATGTCACTTATAGCAGAGAAATAGCAGCAACATAAAATGTCACTTATAAAAGAAATAATATAGCAACTTAGAATGTCACTTGTAAAAGAGAAATAGTATAGCAACTTAGAATGTAGCTTATAAAAGTCATTGCCCTTTTGCATAACAGCAACAACAACAAAACAAAATATTGCAAGCAAAAATAAAAAGGAATTTGATACATAATCATTGCAACACTACTATTTCTAACAATAATACTAGAAGTAATAAGAAGAATGATAACAATAACGACTACTTAAGATGCCAGCTACTGCTGACTGCCTACTAACTTAACCCAAGAAATAAAAGCAAACAAAAAATATGACAATGAAAATAATTGCTAACAATGTCAGATAGATAGATAGATAGATAGATAGATAGATAGATAGATAGAATAGATAGATAGATAGATAGATAGATCGATCGATCGATCGATCGATCGATCGATCGATCGATCGATCGATCGATCGACAGACAGACAGACAGACAGACAGACAGACAGACAGACAGACAGACAGACAGACAGACAGACAGACAGACAGATAACTGAATAAAACACACACACAAAACCCCACAGAAGAAGAAAGAGAGAAACGAGTAGATGAAGAAGAAGAAGAAAAAAGAAAGAAACCAGAAAATGAATACAGACAGAAACAAAGCGACAGACAGAGAAAGGCAGACGGACAGACAATTCTCACCTTGCCTGAAGTGATGTGATGACTGGACAGGTAGTTGTGCAGAGAAGCAGAGGTGAAGATGGGAACAGCTCAGTTCAGCGATGGTTGTCTGTCTCCAGCCCCACACACCGCGGCTTTTAACGGCTTTTTCCCGGAACCGGCTTTCACAGGGACACTGTGCTCGCCTGACTGCTGAAGGCACAAACCGGATATCTTCCTCCATCCATCCCCCTTGCCCCCCCCCCTCCCTACACACACACACACAACACACACACACACACACACACACACACACACACACACACACACACACACACACACACACACACACACACACGCCTTCCTTTTTTTTAATTGGTAAAGGTAGGCCAATGGATTATTTGTAACACCTCAACCGAAACGGAGCAGCCTGCACAACCATACCCCCCCCCCCCCCCCCGCATCCGCTTCCCCTCCCTAGTTTAATTTGGTTTTTCTTTGGGTGGTAATTATCCCACGCTCTGTTATTTTGGCCTTGAGTGACGAGATCGGTGATTGGTCAGTGTTAAACTAATCGGGTATCCGTTTGCTGCTCAGCTATTGGCCGACCAGATCAGTGATTGGCCCGTCTTGGACCAATCAAGTTATCTGTTTTCTTCCAGAGGCTGTCATGATGTCTTCAGTTTTTGACTGTTTTGTTGTTGTTGGGTTTTTTTGTTTTTTTGTTTTTTTTGCTGTTGGGAACGGGAGAGCTCAGTGGTCAGAGCACTCACTTTCCCCAAGCCAATGTTAAGCAGCATCGAGCGTAGTTACCAAGTGGATGGGTGACCCTTTGCACGCCTTGGCTTCAGTACAGTCCCCCAGTTCACCCAGCTGTAAATGGGTACCTGCCCTCTTTAGGGTCAGGGAAGGTAAAGCAGCGAGGGAGAGGAGATGGGTGCTGCCCTCAACATGCTGGCCCCTGGAGAAGCTGAGGTTTCTGACACCTCGCTCCCCTACAACCACATAGGTCATGGGACACCTACTTTTTTGGCTGTTGTTGTTGTTGTTTGTTTGTTTGCTGTGTTGTTGGGAGAAGCGAATAGAAGGCAGAAATCACAATATTAGTCATGAACTCAAAGATGATAATTTGATTTTGTCTACTGCGTTATATGGTTCTCACATGTTATTGTTATTACATAAAACTTTGCACTTTAGAACGGATTCCGTCTAACTGTGCAATACCTGATGCTGATTTAAAACTGGTACATCAATATCATAATAAACTCATGCTAGTGCACCAACACGTGAGCCAGTTCAGTAACTATGATGTAAACATGTCGTCAGTGACGGGGGGAAATTCGGATCTGATAGAATCCTGGTGAAGTATTTCCAGAATTTGACCAAGCATTTTTGAGGAAGATCTGCCTGGAAATATGGAACCTGGGTAAGTATCAGCTCTTGAAAAGTGAAGGGAAACGCCCATGAAAGAGAACAAGTACCTCTCTCAGCCTGAGGTGACAAAAGACAGCTGAAGCATCGGCAGCTGCACTCCGACTGTGGGGATGGTGTCTAAACACGACCCCAGTGTGCATGCATTGTTTTGTGGGTTTTTCATTTTTGGCAGCTGCTTCTACCGGCACATGATGGCCTACTCTCTTGAAAGGCAGAAGGGGTTTTAACGTGTGGGCAAGATGTTTTGCATGCGTTCGCACACGGGGCCTCGCTTTATAATCTGATTCGGAGGACTTTCGGGGAAATAGAGTCGGTACTGATGTTAACTCCAGGGAAAAAATGGTCTCCTTGAATTGGTGCCCCAGTGGTGGCTCGAACCCGGGACATGAGATCTGAAGCCAACGCTCTAACCACTGGGCTATCCACCCAGCCCCCCCCCCCCCCCCCCCCCAAAAAAAAGGAAAAATCAATAGTTTTAGACCGAGTGGTTGTATTAATCTTTTTTGTGTTGTTTTTTGTGTGTGGTGTGTGGTGTGTGTGTGTGGTGTTGTGTGTGTGTTTTGTGTGTGTGTGTTGTGTGTACATTTTTTTAGGGGGGAGGGGGGTTTGTTTCTGATTTAGAGGGTGTTGGGGTTTTTTGGAAGGTGTGGGGGTGTGTGTAGGGAAAGGGGGGGGTTGTTGCTATTGCTTACAGACTGGAGTTTGCTAGAAAGCTCAAATATTACTGAGCCTGTACAGAGTAATGGTCGCCTGAGGGGACAGACGATATGGGTGCGTGAAAGATTTTAAAGATAAAAAAACAATATATAAACAAACAAACAAAAACAAACACACACACACACACACAAACATACACACACATACTCACACAAATATGTTAAAGTTATAGCGAGAAGAAAGATGAGATAGTTAGACAAAGAAACAAACAGATAGATAGATAGAAGACACCAACAAACATATCTACAGAGGTCGAAATATAGATGGTATGTTTTACATGGGTTAGTATAATTTTTGTTTGTTTGTTTGTTTGTTTGTTTTTCTCTCTTCTTCTGATTTTCCTTATTTCTCTTATGCTTTATCATATTTCATTATGCTTTGTGTGAATATTTTGCTTGCTTTTTTACATGTATATGAAAAAATCGCATTTCATGATATACAACAATGTACAACATGATAAAACTGAATAAAAATGGTTTTTTAAAAAAACTAAAAAAAAACACGATATTGGAAGGTGTAAGACGATGTAAAAAAAATATATACAACACAATATATATATATTAAAAATATATAATAACCGTAAAATCCCTAGCATACCCCCCCCCCCCCCCTGTGCACTGATTTAGGGCAAAATTGAGGGGTGGGTGTTTGCTAGGGATAGAACCCTTTGCACAAAGTAATTTTTGTGCTCAACCATGTAATTGAGTGATCTAACTACTGGTCCTTTTGACAGTTTCCGTTTTTTCTTTTTCTTTTCCGTCCTGCTGTTAAAGTCTATCTCTGTTTTCACTCCATTCCCTGATCCTCTTCCTATCTACAGAAAACGGGCACACTCCGAAACATTCCCACTTGCTTCGTCATCCAGATACTGGAGGGCTTCCAATTTGAAAGATATAGTGTAAGACTGTCGCTTCGGCATTTTGCAAAAATGGCACAGAGAGATTCAAGAACCAACTTCCGGCCATCAGGAAGCGTGGTCAAAGTACCGGTAGGTCACTGATAGACAAAAGACGTCAGTGGAAAAAGCATGACGTAATTTTAATCTGGGGATGGGTGGGAGTGAGGAGAGGGGACAAAGAATAAGAAAAAAGGAAAGAAACACGAAAAGGTAAAGAAGGGGAAAAAGATGACTTTTAGAACAGTCTGCACAAATCCTACTGAAAGTGAGCATAGTCTCTTTGAAAAAAGCAGGTGGGCGTTTGCTAGATTGTGTGGGCGTTTGCTAGATGGGGCTTTTAGGGATTTTACGGTTATATAATATATATATATATGTATGATGTGTGTGTGTCTGTGTGTCTGTGTGTGTGCGTGTTTGTGTGTGTGTCTGTGTGCGTGCGTGTTGTGTATCTTTTTGTGCCCTTGGATTGGAGATACTATAAAACCTCTCAACTGAGGACGCTATTTTGAAAGGGACTTTGGGGAAAGCCCAGTGATAGTGCTTTGATTTGTTTTTACAAGATATAGCGCTATATAAGTTCCATGTAATTATTATTATTATTATAGTAAGCGGGGCAGAACGAAGGGTTAAAAACAATGTTTTGCTGTGAGGCGGAAACAATTATTTCTGATATATATCCATCCCTCATCCATTTTTTGACATGTCGACGTGTTTCTTTGATCGGTTGCTTTTGAAGTGCCGGAGACTGACACACGGCTGATATTGTGACGTACACAACGCCCAAGCGCCTGGGTGCACGCACGCACGCGCGCACGCCAACCACCACACACACAAAACACACACACACACACAAACAACAACACACACACACAACACACACACACACACACACACATACACACACTGGCATGGACGCATTCATACATGCACACACATTACACACATGGGGATACACACACAGGCAAGGACGCTTTCATGCATGCACATGGACACACACACACACACACAAACAAACGCACACACACACACACTCACACACACCACACACACACACACACACACACACACACACACACACACACACACACCACACTGGCATGGACGCATTCATACATGCATACACATTACACACGTGGAGATACACACACAGGCACGAACGCTTTCATGCATGCACATGGACACACACACACAACACATACACACACACATACATACACACACAACACACACACACACACACACACACACACACACACACACACACACACACACACACACACACACACACACACACTGGTATGGACGCATTCATACATGCATACACATTACACACGTGGAGATACACACACAGGCACGAACGCTTTCATGCATGCACATGGACACACACACACACACTACACACACACACACACAACACACACACACACACACACACACACACACACACACAAGCACACTGGCATGGATGCATTTATGAACACACACACACACAC
>CM060330.1:57104817-57112317 GCA_030674155.1 Stramonita haemastoma
ATAAATGTGTATTTTATCTACAATGTGTAGATGTTCATTTTTATAGCTATATTGAATTTGATTTGTGTGTCACTAGTTAGTGATTCTCTCTCTCTCTCTCTCTCTCTCTCTCTCTCTCTCTCTCTCTCTCTCTCTCTCTCTCTCTCTCTCTCTCTCTCTCTCTCTCTCTCTCTCTCTCTCTCTTACCATCCATATTGAGAAATGTTTGTTCATATCTTGTACTCCCTTTTTGATGATTACGTGTGACGAATGTAAAGATTTCCTGTAAAATTTTAATTAATGATCGTAAAAAAATAAATAAATAAATAAATAAACCACTGAATAACTTTGTTCACTACCATATAAAATATAATTAGAAACATACATTTTTTGATTGTGCTCAGAAGATTGATAAGATATTATAAGATATTAGGGTATATATGTCCCAAAATATGTGCCTTACAGCGGATAGATTCCTCTTGTGTTCCGTTCGGTTATGATTTCACTCAGAATTCAAGGCATATATTTCCTTAGAATGAAGTTTTTTTTTATGAAATGTGCGAGAACCAGTGAAAATGTGTGTGTGTGTGTGTGTGTGTGTGTGTGTGTGGTGTGTGTGTGTGTGTGTGTGTGTGTGTGTGTGTGTGTGTGTGTGTGTGTGTGTGTGGTGTGTGTGTATGTGTGTGTGTGTTTCTGTATGTGTGTGTATGTGTGTCTATATGTGTGTGTGTGTATGTGTGTCTTTGTGTGTCTTTGTGTGTGCGTGTGTGTGCGTGTGTGTGTGATTGAGTGTATGTTTCTGTGTATATGTGTGTGAGAATGTGTGTGTGTGTGTGTGTGTCTATGTGTGTGTGGGTCTGTGTGTGTGTCTGTGTGTGTCTGTGTGTGAGTGTGTGTGAATGTATGTAAAACATTATCCGATTGATAAAAATGTTTTGCCTATTTTGAAACATTTAGGATGTTATATGTAAACAAAACATAACAATAATAATTTTGATTTATTTTATTTATATTTTATTGGTAGTATGTCTCCCCCCCCCCCTCAAATAAGGATATTAGTTTTTAAAATTTCCCCTTTTATCCAAATGTATGATTTATACACATGTATAATTTTTGACAGATGGTGGTGGATTGATGTTTTTTTTAGTTGTTTATTTCATTTTGTTCTCTTGTTTGCTCTTTATCTATTAACGCTTTCTTCTCTTCCATAATCAAATCTTTAATTGTGACTTCAGATTTTTGCTTTCTGAACGAGTGCATTTTTTTTTATTACCTTATCATATATAGTGTCCTTATTCTTGGGTGTTGTTTGGTATTGCGTAAAGTTTTATTGTTTAGTATTTTCTCAATTTGATGTATCCCTGAAAAGGGCGGGGACTGGATGTAAAAAAGCACATGAGTGCTTATCTATTATCCTCGAATAAAAGACTTTGCCTTGCCTTGCCTTGCCTGCTTGCCTTGCCTTGCCTTGCCCTCTCTCTCTCTCTCTCTCTCTCTCTCTCTCTCCTCTCTCTCTCTCTTCTCTCTCTCTCTCTCTCTCTCTCTCTCTCTCTCTCCTCTCTCTTCTCTCTCCTCCTTTTTCGGATGAGACTTTAATCGAGGCCCGTGTGCGAACGCACGCAGAACATCTTGCGCACACGTTAAATCCTGTTCCGCTTTTCGTAAGAGTAGGCCATCGTGTGCCGGTGGGAACAGATGACAATATTTACAAAAACTGCATACACACGGGGACCGGATGAAAAAAAGCACATGATTGCTTATTCTGTTATCCTCGATATAAAAGAATAAATTCTTTCTTCTCTCTCTCTCTCTCTCTCTCTCTCTCTCTCTCTCTCTCTCTCTCTCTCTCTCTCTCTCTCTCTCTCTCTCTCTCTCTCTCTCTCTCTCTCTCTCTCTCTCTCTTCTGGGCCAGCATCGGGGCAGTTCTGATTGTTGAACGCTATGATAAAGCCTGTATACCTCTCTGTTCTGTTTTAGCAGCTTTGTGTGCAGTCCTCCAAAGTATTTTTATGAAGGCATCTTTTTAGTCTTTTTCATCATGTATAGAACGGGGGCAGGGTTGCCTAGTGGTCAAAGCTAAGGTTAAGCAGCATCGAGCGTGGTTACTAATTGGATGGGTGACCGTTTGCGCGCCGTGGCTTCGGCACAGTTTCCCAATTCACCCAGCTGTTAATGGGTACCTGCCCTCTTTTGGGTCAGGGAAGGTAAAGCAGCGAGGGAGAGGAAATGGGCGCCGCCCTCAAAATGCTGGCCCCCTAGAGAAGCTGAGGTTTCTGATTCCTCGCTCCCCTATGACCACAGAGGTTATTGGACACCTTTACCCTTTTACCTCTATCTTTATATAGAATGATGTTGATAATCGTTTTTTATCCATGGAAACCGATGCAGCTAAACGGGTCTGATGAGGATGTGATCCATAGGACAAGAATACATTGCTGTTGTTTTGGTTGTTGAGTCTTCTTTGTAAGTGGAATGGTATCTTGGTCATCTGGCTGCATATTCACACCAAACCTCATGATGATGAATATTAACAACGATGGTTTGCTGTACTTTGATAATAATCGTCATCATTGTCACTGACTTTATCAGTAACATTTTCACTATCATCATTATCATCATCATCATTGACACTAACCTTATCAGGAACATTTTGACTACATTATCATCATCATCACCACCCCCATCATCATCATCATCATCATCACCCCCATCATCATCATCATCATCATCATCATCATTGGCACTAACCTGATCGGGAACATTTTGACTACATTATCATCGCCATCACCATCATCATCACCACCACCATCACCATCATCATCACCACCACCATCACCATCATCATCACCACCACCATCACCATCATCATCACCACCACCATCACCATCATCATCACCACCACTACCTTCACCAATAACACTCGTAATGCTCTGTTGCAGGCGGAAGCAAAAACAAGACCCAGGCGTCGACAGGAAACGACAGCAGCGAGGAAGAGGAAACGACGTCACAGTATCTGCGCGTGCGCATCCCTTCAGCGCGACCTCGCAGTCCTCAGCGGGATCAGTTTGACGATCTGTGTCGGCCCAGCGACAAAGCGGAGAGGGCCGAGAAATCCCGAAAGGCGAAGCCGCATTCTGACTCCCACCACCATCACCACCACCACCATTATCATCATCATCAACACCACCAGCCGCAGCAGCAGCAGCAACAACAACAACAGCAGCAGCAGCAGAAACAGAAACAAGAAAAGCGTGACAGTCATCCTGGTTCACGAGTCAAATGATTGAACGTGGGGAGTTGTGGGGACTATAGATCTGGGTGTGAAGACACTGAGTTGTGGGGACTATAGATCTGGGTGTGAAGACACTAAGTTGTGGGGACTACAGATCTAGGTGTGAAGACACTAATTATGGGGACTATCTGGGTGTGAAGACAGTGTGGGGACTATAGATCCGGGTGTGAAGACACTTAGTTGTGGGGACTGTCTGGGTGTGAAGACAGTGTGGGGACCATAGATCCGGGTGTGAAGACACTTAGTTGTGGGGACTATCTGGGTGTGAAGACTAAGTTGTGGGGACTGTCTGGGTGTGAAGACTAAGTTGTGGGGACTCTCTGGGTGTGAAGGCACTAACTGTACCTTGCCCAATGTCGTTGGGTCTGTGTTAACTCTCCATGATGGTCATGGGAGTGAGGATTGCTGTCCAGAGCGGACTGAGGCGACATGGGCAGAATAGGAAAGTACAGATTTGGGTGAACTGTCAGGGTGTGTGCGTGTGCGGGTGGTTGTGTGTGTGTGTGTTGTGTGTGTGTGTGTGTGTGGTGTGTGTGTGTGTGTGTGGTGGTGTGTGTGTGGTTGTGTGTGTGTGTGTGTGTGTCGTGGTTGTGTGTGTGTGTGTTGGTGGTGTGGTGGTGGTGTGTGGTCATGTGTTCTGTGTGTCTGTTGTGTGTCTGTGTGGGGGGAGGGGGAGGGGAGAGAGAGAGAGGGGGGGCTCAATTTTACATGTTTCTTTCAAGTGACTACAGGCTGGCTAGAAAGGAGTAGGAGTTAAATTAAGAGAGTGGGTTGAGAACGTGTGAGAAGTAAATGAGGACTATGAAGAGAGGAGAGAGGAGATGAGAGAGAGAGAGGAGGAGAGAGAGATGTGAGGTGCCTGCGTGCCTGCGTGTGTGTGTGTGTGTGTGTGTGTGTGTGTGTGTGTGTGTGTGTGTTGTGTGTGTGTGTGTGTGTACATACATGCACAGTAGCATCCACTTGAATGAGTGCTATGACTGAAGGCTTTACTAACCAGCTTTGTTGTTATTATGATGTTGTGAATTCATTGATATACCATGACATATGATTGATGTCTTTGTTGATATTACGCCGTCCCGTACTGATTGCTGCCAACGCAGGCTCTGTGTGTGTGTGTGTGTGTGTGTGTGTGTGTGTGTGTGTGTGTGTGTGTGTGTGTGTGTGTGTGTGTGTGTGTGTGGTGTGTATCCCTGTCTGTTGGTCCTCTACACACACTTCACTCTGTACTGCTGCTTGACCCTAGCCAGTCCGGTCCTCGCGCAGATGTGGAGTCTTAATGTGTGTGTGTGTGTGTGTGTGTGTGTCTGTGTCTGTGTGTCTGTGTGTCTGTGTGTCTGTGTGTCTGTGTGTGTGTGAACTCAACTGTGTCCATCGCCGCTGTCGTCAGTAGGAGCTCCACGCAATGCCACCAGGGTTCACCATCTCTCTCTCTCTCTCTCTCTCTCTCTCTCTCTCTCTCTCTCTCTCTCTCTCTCTCTCTCTCTCTCTCTCTGCTGAATTCTACGATCTCCTGTGGCCCTCCCAGACCACTGATCTCAGTGATGTTGGCAATGTAGGATGTTGGTGGTCTGCCTCTGTTCCTTCTGACCTCAATTTTACATTGGAGAACTGTCGTTATCAGATGTATCTGTGTGTTTCTTTTTACATGACCAACATATCGAGAACTGCTCTATTCAATTTCAGCCAGCACTTGCCTTTGCACTGAGAGTTTATCAAGAATGCTTTCATTTGTTCCTCTGTCTGACTCTGAGAAGTGGCCTGTAGAACCACATTTTGATTGTCTTTATTTTCTCTCTTTCCCATTTTCTTAATGTCCAGGCTTCTAATTCTGACCCATACAGCAATACAGGCCAGATTAGTGTTATGACCATTCTAGTTTTGAGATGTTTAGGTATGCCTCTGTCTTTCCTACTGCTGTTTCTTTTCTTTCTTTTTTTTTCTTTTTTTTTAATAACATTTTTTAATTTTTCAAATAGAGTACAAAAAACAATTCAGAAACACACCCCACATGCACACAAATTATTACCACCTATTACAACAAGGAAGACACCAAAACATCCTAGATCCTACTGCTGTTTCACTGAATCATCTTTTGCTTGGCCATACCCATTCCAGCCTTGGCGTCTTGTAGACAGGAGCCATCATTCTCTTTTACAGGGCCTGAATGTGTGAAATTTTGAACGTATTCCAGACCTGTTCCATTGATTTTGATATTCTGAGGGTGGCTTTACTATTCATGTGCATTACTTTAGTCTTTTGTGCATTTACTGATGGCCATCATTGTTACCCTCTGCATCCACTCTGTAGATATCACTGGCCATGAGTGCAGTATCATCCCCCTGCCTGGGGTTAGGGGTGTATTTGTTTCTGCTCATATATATATATATATATATATTATATATATATATTATATATATATATATATATATATATACTTGCAGGGTTTTTTATATAAAAAATACGCGTCCTTTATATAGGTGTAACTGTGTGAACTAGGGTGAAAGTGTTGGCTTGTAATAAAGAACAGGAAGTTTGCTTCAGCTCATAAAATGCAATACCCAGTTGGCTTGAATAACATGCACGGTTTTTATGCAATCTGAAAATCGATGGCGCAACACATCCGGTTGTTTATTTTCCAGTCTTGGTTGACTTTAGACCCATGCTTGTTGATTTCGTTACGTTCGTCTGCTAACTGGTGCATTTTACATAAGAGTTTTATTTTATTTTATTTATTGCCACTTTATGTCACAGCATATTTCTCTGCGTCAAATTCGGGCTGCTCTCCCCAGGGAGAGCATGTCGCCACAAGTGCAGCGCCTACCCATTTTTTTCTTGTTCCTGTCTGCAACTGTATTTGTTTTCCTATCAGAGTGGCTTCTCTCTACAGAACTTTGCCAGGGACAATCCTCATGTTGCCGTGGGTTCTTTTACGTGCGCTAAATAATGATGTGTAACGCACGGGACCTCACCTTATCGTCTCATCCGAAAGACTAGCACCCAGACCACCACTCATGGACTAATGGATGGGGGAAAAGTTTTGGACCCAAACGGGATTCAAACCACCGCACACTCCGACCCGGACTTTTCGCTTTCTTGACAGGCGCGTTTCCTCTAGACCACTGATCTGTTTCAGATTTGTTGGCTTCTCAGGGGGATGATGAAGAAGTTCAGCACATGACCAAAGACAGAGGTAAACCTCCCGTTAGACAAGTTTAGTCTGGCGTGGGGGGGAAAGGTCATATATTCCCCAAGATCTTACCCGGTGGTCCGAATGCTAGTCTTTGACGATAACGAGGTCCCGTAACGAACACGCATTTTACGCATGTATATAACCTGTTGGAGACAAGAGTTAGTCATGGCAATTTTTCTCTCGTGGAAACATTAGTATATAATAAAAAAAAAATTAACACCCCAAAAAACCGCCAAAACAGTTTTATTTTACAAGTGGTTATATCACCAAAAAAAGAAGAAAATGACAAGTCTGCGCATAGAAAAGTATGAAGATGAGTTTCTCTGTATCTGAGATAACAAAGTATTTGAACTGAACTGAATGATTTGAATTGAAAGTATGCAGTTGTAAACTTAAACATACAGAAGGAAAGGGGAAAAAATGGAAGAAAGCAGACGACAAGACGAGAAGAGCAAAGTAGACGGAGAAGAGGAGTGCAGAGGAAACTCCGACCTCTTTTTTCAAAACAGATAAAAAGGAAGGAGAGAGAGAGAGAGAGAGAGAGAGAGAGAGAGAGAGAGAGAGAGAGAGAGAGAGAGAGAGAGAGAGAGAGAGAGAGAGAGAGAGAGAGAGAATGATTTTTTTAATGTGGGTAAATGGATAAACACAATTTGTTTGCTCAAACTTCTTTACCCCATGCAGTCATACCCCCCAAAAGAAAAACTCCAACAAAAAGTCTGAGAGATCTTTCCCATCCCCCCCCCCCCACCCCCTACCCCACTCCTCTGGAAAAAAATCACAAATTAAAAGAAAAGGAAGCATTAATATAAAGTGTGAAAAGGGACTGCTACAGTTAATACAGTTTGACTTGATATCTCCTTCAATTCACTTCTAGAAGAAGGCAGTTGACGTGAAATGACCTGACTTCTTTAACTCCTGCAGGCTTGAGGAGGGCAGTTGAAGTGAAATGACCTGACATCTTTAACTTCTTGGGAAGTCTTGAGGAGAGCAGTTGAAGTGAATTGGTCTGACTTCTTTTACTCCTTGGGAAGAGTAAAAA
>CM060330.1:57117317-57122317 GCA_030674155.1 Stramonita haemastoma
ACCAAGGAGTAAACTAATTAACAACTGATTTACTCAGAAGAAAACCAATTGCCAACTGGATTACCAAGGAGTAAACTAATTAACAACTGATTTACTCAGAAGAAAACCAATTGCCAACTGGATTACCAAGGAGTAAACTAATTAACAACTGATTTACTCAGAAGAAAACCATTTGCCAACTGGATTACCAAGGAGTAAACTAATTAACAACTGATTTACTCAGAAGAAAACCATTGCCAACTGGATTACCAAGGAGTAAACTAATCAACAACTGATTTACTCAGAAGAAAACCAATTGCCAACTGGATTACCAAGGAGTAAACTAATCAACAACTGATTTACTCAGAAGAAAACCATTTGCCAACTGGATTACCAAGGAGTAAACTAATTAACAGCTGATTTACTAAGAAGAAAACCATTTGCCAACTGGATTACCAAGGAGTAAACTAATTAACAACTGATTTACTGAGAAGAAAACCATTTGCCAACTGGATTACCAAGGAGTAAACTAATTAACAACTGATTTACTCAGAAGAAAACCATTTGCCAACTGGATTACCAAGGAGTAAACTAATTAACAACTGATTTACTAAGAAGAAAACCAATTGCCAACTGGATTACCAAGGAGTAAACTAATTAACAACTGATTTACTAAGAAGAAAACCATTTGCCAACTGGATTACCAAGGAGTAAACTAATTAACAACTGATTTACTAAGAAGAAAACCAACTGCCAACTGGATTACCAAGGAGTAAACTAATTAACAATTGAATGACCAAGAAGTAAACCAACGAAGGAAGGACGGTGGCAGGATGGTTAAGACATTCGCCTGCCAATATGTAAACCGTGAGTTTCTGGGTTCGTACCCAGCTCGCCCTTTCTTCCCAGTTTGACGAAAAAATCGAACTGAATGTCAGTCATTCGGATGAGACTATAAGTGTGCGAACGCACGCAGAACATCTTGCGCACACGTTAAAATCCCGTTCCGCCTTTCGGAAGAGCAGGCCATAGTGTGCCGGTAGGAGCTGATGACAAAATTATAATTTTAAAAAACCCAGCATGCACCCAGGCTTTGTGTTTAGACACCATCCCTGAGGGGAAAAAAAATAATGGGTAAGCCCTGCACTTGTGGCGACGCGCTCTCCTCGGGGAGAGCAGCCCGAATTTCACGCAGAGAAATCTGCTTGTGACATGAAGTGGTATAAATAAAATAAATAAATAAATAAACTAATTGGATCATCAAGAAGTAAACCAATCAACAATCGGCATACCAACAAGTGAACCAATTAATTGAATTATCAAGAAGTAAACCAGTTAACAATTGGCATATCAACAAGTGAACCACCTAACAACTAAACTATCATCACGTAAACTACCCACTCTAATTACAACCAAATTATCATCAAGTAAACTACCCTAACCAATAAACAATTGACTCATCAACGCACAAACTAATCAAAAACGGATTGACCAACAAGCAAACACACCTGATCAACTGACCATTCACTGCACTTACAACTATCCAAGAACTGAGCGTCTGACTACTGCACACACCTGTTACTATCTAACTGCCTGTCAGAACTGGTTACACATCAATAGCACCTTTCTCTTCAACGATTTCGTTCATGTGTTCGCTAGTGTGCTCGGCCGGAAGATGAAGATAGTGCGCAGACACGCGCGCGCGGCGCGCGCGCGCGCGTGTGTGTGTGTATGTGTGTGTGTGTGTGTGTGTGTGTGTGTGTGAGAAAGAGAGAGGAGAGAGAGAGAGAGTGCGCGCGGTGTGTGTGTGTGTGTGTGTGGTGTGTGTGTGTGTGTGTGTGTGTGTGTGTGTGTATGCCCTTCAAAGAAAATGATAAAAGCAGCTTGGGTGGAATGGTGAGCCATGTTGACAAAGTCATCCCAGAAAACAGAGACAGAAATAAGGTTGTTAGGGCTGTTTGCACTGTGTGCCGGGCAGTTGTCTGTCGCTTCATCGGTACTCTGGTACTCACACACTCACCTTGAAAGCTGCAGGTCTCGGGATCGAACCCCGTCTGGAGCCTGATTTCCCAGATTAGACCATGATTGGTGATCTGGGTGCTAGTCTTGTGATGAGATAATAAACCTAATTTTGCGTGCATTTAGTACATGTAAAAGAACCAAGGTATTGTGAAACTTGTCTTTTTTTCACTTATGTAAGAACAAAAATGCCACTTATGTAGGAATCGTGTGTGGTTGGGGTGTGTGTGTGTGTGTGTGTGGTGTTGTGTGTGTGTGTGTGTGTGTGTGTGTGTGTGTGTGTGTGTGTGTGTGTCACTGTGCGTATGTGTGTGTGTGGTGGTGTGTGTGTGTGTGTTGTGTGTGTGTGGGACCGCGTGTATGTGTCCGTGTGTGTGTGTCCGTGTGTGTGTGTGTGTGTGTGTGTGTGTGTGTGTGTGTGTGTGTGTGTGTGTGTGTGTGTCCATGTGCGTGCGTGCGTGCATGTGTGTGTGTGTGTATCTGTGCGGTGCTACCTACAATGACGTACTTTCCCAGAGAGACTAACAGGACTATCACGCACAGAAATCTGCGATGATGTGGTGGTGGTGGTAAATGCAATGCGGGGTAGACTAACTGCACTATCAGGCAGAGAAATCAGTGCTGATGGCGGTAAATGCCGCTGTGCCCTGTTCACAATGTCCTCATTATCCGCAGGAAGAAGCCAGCTCCTCTTCGCCCAGCAGTCCCTGGCATAAACAAGGAGACCAATCAAGCAGAACCAACGACGCACAACTGACGTCCCGGTGTCATTGACGTCATACTGGCCTAATGTGACGAAGATTGAATGACCATCGTCTGTCTGGCGGGGCTACCTGCCACTCCGAACATCTGCTGTGTGCATAAACAGACTAGGGGGGAAGAAGAAGAGAAAAAAAAATGTAAAAACCTGTCGTCTGCTGACAAATGCTCTGCTGTACTGCTTCCTAATTACAGCGATGATGTCTGCTGCCATGGTAACTGCCCGGGTGACGTCGTTTTACGGTGGGGAGACATGGCGGTTGTTATTTAACTGTGAAAGGTTGAAGGCAGTGTCGTGCTGACAGATTATGGGTATCAGAGAGGGGTCCAGTAGCGTTGTTTTGGTTTGTTTACCACTCACCGTGATGGCAAATTTCTGGGGTCAAAGCTGGTCGGTCTGTCTGTCTGTCTGTCTGTCTGTCTGTTTGTCTGTCTTTGCAGACTAAGAGCGTGTCGCCACGAACTAAATGCTAACCTTTCGTTTTTTCCTTCTTTTTCTCTCTTTGTCCACCCTGTATCATTTTTTTCTCTAAAAAGAAAAAAGAACAAGATCAAGAAAAAAAAATACCGCAGAATTTTGCCCGGGATAGCTGTCTTGGTGTTCTGAGGCAAACAAGAACACATCCAACAGCAAACCAAACCAAACAAAGCCCAAAACAAGCTGTTGTTATTGTAGGGTCTTTGTTGAGGTTAAAAGAGTAAGTTTACACAACTTTTTTTCATCCAGTCTCCCAGACTATCCACCCTGTCTGACTCACCACACCGGGGAATCGCTCTGACAGTTTTCTCTAGGTGAGAAGGATGCCTGGATGGCGAATACCTCGTCATAATAGGCAGCCATACTACGACTTCGGTGGATAATTGCCCGATGTAGTTCCACTTTCATACGACAACAAGATTTATATGACATGTATAGGCATATACATATGTATATGTCTATGAATAATATATATAATTCACATGATAACACACACACATAGATAGATAGATAGATAGATAGATAGATAGATAGATAGATAGATAGATAGATAGATAGATAGATAGATAATAGATAGATAGATAATACATGGAATTTATATCGCGCTACATCTTGTAAAAACAAATCAAAGCGCTTGCACTCGACCCTCACAACAAACAAGCAACCAATGACAATAATAATTCTAGCAAATTCAAAAGCACACTCACACTCGCAAAACACACACACACACACACACACACACACACACACACACACACACACACACACACACACACACACACACACACACATAGAGGCTATACATTTAGGCAGGGTGAAGGGAGGGACAAATAGGAAATGAAAACATACATACATATATACATACATATTGAGTTTCAACATCACATGTATCCAGGCACACATCAAAAGACAATATCAAAGAATAATATGTTAACAGAACTGTAAACAAACAGACATCGATATCTATGAAAATCAAAAACTTATCCACACACACAATTTAAAATCTGAAGCACAAACGGTTTTTGATTTCTTTCCATGTCCTAATGCAGTATAAAGTTAGAATTTCAGCCTCACATAGAAAATGTCATGTGCAGTATCATTCTTCACAGGCACGCGCGCGCACACACACACACACACACACACACACACACACACACACACACACACACACACACACACACACAACACACAACACAAAACACACACACACACAACACACACACACACACACACACACACACACACACACACACACACACACACACACACACACACACACACACACACACACACACCACACGTTCTCTCTATAATCATATATACCCAAAAAATGTTAAAACCCCGACCCTTTCCTCACACACACACAAATCTTTTCACACTCCCTCACCTCCCCCTACCATCATCATCACAACACGGTGAAGGGGTGAGCCAAACCATACCCCGCCAGATAGATAGATAGATAGATAGATAGATAGATAGATAGATAGATAGATAGATAGATAGATAGATAGATAGATAGATAGAGAAGATAGATAGATAGATAGATAAGATAGATAGATAGATAGATAGATAGATAGATAGATAGATAATAGATAATAGATATATAAATATATATATATATAATATAAAAGAATTATACAATATTATTATTATTTTTATATATATATATACATATATTTTTTTTTATATTATATATATATATATACATATATATAGTGTGTTATATATATATATATATATATATATATATTCATAGATATATAAT
>CM060330.1:57127317-57142317 GCA_030674155.1 Stramonita haemastoma
AACTTCAACAAGGTGCCCTTCTATCTCTTTCTCTTCTTCTCTTTCGTCTTTTCTGTCTTTCTTGTCTGTCTTCTTCTGTCTTCTTTCTTTCTTTCTTTCTGTATTCTTTTTTTCGAGATAATAAATCAGCACTATGTGTTTGGCTTTTTTACATTCAGTCCAGTCCTCTTTTCGGAACAGGCCTTAACCTGTGCACAAGCTGTTCTGAGTGCGTTGGAAACACGAGGCCTCGGTTTATAGTCTCATTCAAGGACTTCAGGTTGTGAGAGAAGACAGGCAATCAGATGGATGGATGGATGGATGGATGGATGGGTGGATGGATGGATGGATGAGTGATCGGGGACAGACAGACAGATGGATGGATAAATGAATGTGAGGCTGAGAAGATGGTTGGACAGACCGACAGATCGGACGGACCAATGGACGGATACCAGATGGATGATGATTGGATGGATGGATTGGATGAGATTGAAAGGGTGGGACGGTGAGTGGGTAGGTGGGTGGGTTTGGGTTGTGTGACTGTAGGCATGCAAACAATCAGACAGACAGACAATTTCTTTATTCTTGTATTGTTTCTAGAACCTGACATTGATATGATAGCAAAAGACACAGACACGCTGCAGGCAGACAAAAAGACAAAGAAACAAACCAGACTAACACACAAACGGAAGGATGGACACTGGAGTCATGAGACAGACAAGACAGACAGACAGACAGACAGACAGACAGACAGACAGACAGACAGACAGACAGACAGACTGACTGAAGAACAAAAAATGAAAGAGAGAGACCAATATTAGTAACAATGACTCCATCAATAACAATAACAATCGCAAGAGGCAGACACATAAACAGATATATTCGTTGTGTCCACACACACACAACACACACAACACACACACACACACACACACACACACACCACCACCACCACCACCACCACCACCAACCACACACAACACAACACAACACAACACAACACAACACAACACAACACAACACAACACAACACAACACAACACACACACACACACACACTCATCTCTCTCCCTGACCCTCCCAGGTGAAAGACTTCGTGAAGCGCTTTGCCCAAAGCTTTGACATCGGACCTCACGGGGTGAACATCGGGATCGCCACCTTTGACACGCACCCCCGAAATGAGTTCTGGCTCAACGACCACACCACCAAGAGCTCGCTCCTCTCCGCCATTGACCGGGTGAAGTACCCGGCAGGCAGTACCCACACGGGAGAGGCTCTGCAATACATCCGCCAGAACGCCTTCACCAGGGTGAGAGGGTAGGGTGTGGGTGTGGGTGTTGGGTGTGGGTGTGGATGGTGTGGGTGTGGGTGTGGGTGTGGGCGAGGCTTTGCAATACATCCGCCAGAACGCCTTCACCAAGGTGAGAGGGTAGGATGGGGGTGTGGGTGTGGGTTGTGGGTGTGTGTGGGTTGTGGGTGTGGGTGTGGATGTGGGTGTGGATGTGGGTGTGGATGTAGGTGTGTGGGTGTGGGTGTGTTGATGGTGTGGGTGTGGATGTGGATGTAGGTGTGTGGGTGTGTTGATGGTGTGGGTGTGTGGATGGTGTGGGTGTGGATGTGTGAGTGTGGGTGTGGATGTGGGTGTGGATGTGGATTTAGGTGTGTGGGTGTGTTGATGGTGTGGGTGTGGATGTGTGAGTGTGGGTGTGGATGTGGGTGTGGATGTGGATGTAGGTGTGTGGATGTGGATGTGGGTGTGTTGATGGTGTGGGTGTGGATATGTGTTTGGGTGTGGATGTGGGTGTGGATGTGGATGTAGGTGTGTGGGTGTGGGTGTGTTGATGGTGTGGGTGTGGATGTGGGTGTGTTCATGTGGGTGTGGATGTGGGATTCAGAATATGTATTGCCATTTAAGTCATGCAGACCTATTTGACATAACAAAACAAACCTCGGTTTAATGATCGTTTTCCCCAGAATGTGGGTGTGAATTTGGGTGTGGATGTTGGTGTGGATTTGGGTGTGGATGTGTGTGTGGATGGGTCGTGAGATGAGTTGTGAGATGAGTTATATTATGGGTTAATGGTGGTTATGTTGGTGGGTAGTGATGGTAGTAGTTATGGTGGTGGTGGTGATGGTGATGATGTTGCTGCTGCTTTTTGTTCTTATTGTCTCTCTTCTTTTTCGTTGGATTTTTTTCCGTCTGTACGGGTTGGGGTAGAGAGGTTGTTGTTGTTTTGTTTGTTTTGTTTTGTTTGTTGTTGTTTTTTTTGGGGGGGTGGGTGGGGAGGAGTGCTATAGCTTTTGTTCTTGTCTCTCTTTGTTTTTTCTCTTTTATTATTTTTTCTTCTTCACATTCATTTTCTTTTTTTCTTTTTTTGTGGTTGGTAGTTGTGCTACTGCTTTTGCTCTTGTCTTTTCTCCTCTCTCTCTCTCTCTCTCTCTCTCTCTCTCTCTCTCTCTCTCTCTCTCTCTCTGTCTCTTTTATTCTTTTTCCTTTACATTCCTTTTCTCTTTTTTGGTTTCTTTTCTTTCTTTTTTTAGGTTTTCATCTTCGCATTGTTTTTCTCCTTTTCACTCCTCTCATTCTCCTACCTGTCCTCTTCTTCCTCCAGTCATGTACATTGGGTAAGACCAGGAGAGAGAGAGAGAGAGAGAGAGAGAGAGAGAGAGAGAGAGAGAGAGAGAGAGAGAGAGAGAGAGAGAGGTATGCTTCATTTTGATTATGAAAACTGCATACTACGCTTTACTCTACTTTACGAAAACTTGCCTAATGTCTAAGTTCTTGCACAAACAAGGGACACAACTTTCACAGACCGGTTTGTAACATCATACGTGTTAAAATGACCTGAATCAACACATCACGATATAATTATTTCGAAACTCCTCTTCTTCCATAACAGTCATTCATAATATATTTCCGGTACATGTATACCCATACAAAACCTGAAGACAACACTCCCAAGAACTTATGTATAGATACAGGCCTGGCTGCGTTACCTATAAACCTCATCACGCCCTGTACTATTATGAGGATGCTATAGTAACAACAGAGATCACGATGACACGCCGGCTATACGTATGGCAGGTTCTCACGTTTCGCCTTTCGTTTACATACTGATCTGACTGCGGAATGGAGAAGACCTTTGAAAGTTCAGGTGATAAGAACCAGTGCCTCCAGTGAGAGATGTTGGGGTCACGTGGAGAGCCAGGAGATAGATCAGCTCTCGCTGACAATGCCACTGTTGCTGTAACACCAATACCGGTGCAGGTTATGTGATCCGATGGGTGATGAAAAGGTCATTCGGTCAGGGGCTCATTAGCGAGAGGTCAAATGTAGGGTTATAATTCTGTAACCTTGATGTCTTTCTGTCCAATAATGCTGTCTTTCGCGTCTAAGTTATAATTCTGTAACCTTGATGTCTTTCTGTCCAATGCTGTCCTTTGCGTCTAAGTTATATCTGTAACCTTGATTCTTCTGTCCATGCTCCTTGCTCTAAGTTATATTCTGTGACCCTGATGTCTTTCTGCCATGCTGCCTTGCTCTAATTTAACTTCTGTGACCTGATGTCTTTCTGTCCAGTGCTGTCCTTTGTGCGTTAAGTTATATTTCTGTGACCTGATGTCTTTCTGTTCAGTGCTGTCCTTTGTGTCTATGTTTTACTTTTTGACTGTGAGGTAGGAGGGATTGGGGTAAAGAGGAAAGGATTAAATAATGCAACTCCTTATTCTTCTTCTTCACTGTCGAACGCTCGACAGCAACTATTGGTGTCTGTTATTGAGCGAAAATGCCTCCCGCTGCCATTAAGTGGCTTACAAGTCCAATGAAGCATCCCACTTCGGCATAAGATGGAACTATTGTTGGCAATAAATTTCCCAGTATTAAGATGCACGTATGAAAACAAAAAAAGACAAAAAAATAAACCAGAAAAAAATCAAAACTACTGTATCCAATCATCAACTATACACTACAAAAAGCAAACAAAAAAACGAATTAAAAACTATATGCATGATTACTTAAATTAGGTATAAATGCTCTTAGACCAGGGAAAATCTAGTTCAAATGACCTACAATAAAACTTAATGATATTGTAATCCACTTTTTTCGAATTTTTTCAAACTATTTTTTAACCTTTGTAGCTGATGCACGCTTTTTTTGTTTCAATACCAGAATAAGCTGGGGGGGGGGGTTAGTTTCTTTCTTTCTTTCTTTCTTTTTGGGGGGAGGGGGGTTAGTAGACATAACATCATTACAAAATTAAAGACACACTTCCTTGTTTATAACTGCAAAGTGTATGCTGGTGGTCGTGTTTGTAGTAGTTACAATAAGCTGTAGAAGTAGCTGCAGTGGTAGTAGTAGTGACATCAGAAGTAGAATAATTGTTCGTTTACATAGCCCACTCTGCTTAGAACTATGACTGCCTTAGAAAAAATAGTTCACACACACACACACACACACACACACACACACACACACACACACACACACACACACACACACACACACACACACACACACATCCCACACACACACCACAGGGTACGTGTACACGTCAAAGACTTGCATCCTAATCGAAATACAGGTCCTTTCCAGCTATTCATAATCTCTTTTTTTCCGACTTTACAGCTGTTTCCTTGCAAATAATTTTATAGAAGTCATGTCTGTGCATATTCAAACTCGCAGCCAATGCATGTATGCTTGTTGTCAGTTTCGCATAGCAACCGGGTGACCTCCCCTCTAAGGAAGGGAAGCAACTGTTATGATCTTGTTTTGGAAGAAAGCAGACGTCAGTGTGTAGCGTTTTTTCTTCTGTGTGTGTGTGTGTGTGTGTGTGTGTGGTGTGTGTGTGTGTGTGTGTGTGTGTGTGTGTGTGTGTAGAAAAATTAGGTAAGAATACAAGTGAGTAACGATAAAATTTTTATTTATTTATTTTTTGTGTTGTTGCACTATAGTACATGCAGTGAAACAGAAATAAATCATACTGAAGGGGTGTAGATTTCTGTGCCAATATTTCCTTTGAAAGTTCCGAAATCATAATTTCACTGGATTGGGTCTTTAAAAAGTAGGGAAAAAGCACTGTCAATACGCACAGTGTAGTACACAAGGCGAAAGCTCTAAAAAAAAAAATTTGAACACAAACACTGCCACAATTTACCTTTTCGATTTTTTTTTTTCATTTTTATTCTTCCACGATGTATGTGGCTTGTTCTGTGCAACGGTTAAAAGAACCACATGACGTTGAAGTAAACTTAAGCTTCACACTGTGGTAAGAGAAAACTTTTTTTTTTACAAACTTAGATATAATAAATAGAGAAAACATTAATTTTCAAACAAGTTAATCAGGCATTGTCACCATTTTGAGAGCTTGACGATGATTTAGCACAAAGGTGAAGTTGTGATATTTTAGTAGTTTATCATGGTCATTTTGGGGACGAGATGTAGCTCCCCTCCCCTGCCCCTCCATCTCTCACCCCTCCTCCAACACTCCCCCAATCCCCACAAGGCTACCACGTGTGCCGGTGGAACAGTGACAGTTCCGATCGGGCAAAGCACATTTGACGTTCCGTTGTTGACGGACGGCCGCTCCAACGACAAGCAGTCCACGCTGCAGCAAGCCGCGCAGCTGCATCACGGCAACATCAACGTCTTTGCCGTTGGCGTGGGCGGTAACCTGGATCGTTCGGACTGGAGGCTATCGCCTCGCGGCCTCAGAACGTCTTCACCGTCACCAACTTCGATGCCCTGGACAGTCTGCAGGCCACGCTGAAGAAGACGGCTTGTGAAGGTAAGGGAGTTTGAGACGGGGGGGGGGGGGGGTTCGTTGGTGGTGGAGTGGGTGGTGATGGTGGTGGTGGTGGTGGTGGTGGTGGTCTTCTTTTTTCTTCTTCTTCTTTCTTCTCTTTCTTTTCTTCTCTTCTTCTTCTCTTCTTAATTTCAGATTCTTCTTCTCTCCTTTCTTTCTTTCTTTCTTTTCTTTTTCTTCTCCTCCTGCTCACTATCTTTAATTTTGTTTTCTCGCTTTATCATCACCATCATCCCTATTTCTTCTTTGTTCGTATGACTGGAGTGGACGTTGCTGAGGCTGATGAATGACTGTAGCCATCTTTAACTCGTCTTATCTCAAAGTGGAGTTCTGGGCAATGCAGTGCACATTGTAAAGATGATGTAGTGTCGTTTGTGATGTGATGTGGTGTGGGTCAGTGCTTATGCTGTATTATTGTTCTTGTCATGTGCTTTTGGGGTGGTTAGCTGGTCAGAGACTCGCTTTCCCCAAACTAAGGTTAAGCAGCATTGAATAAGGTTACCAAGTGGATGGGTGACCGTTTGCACAACACTGACAAATGCAACGGTGTATTCTGACGGCAGTGAACGGCAACTGGAGTCCCTGGGGGTTCTACAGCCCGTGCACCAAATCTTGTGGGGGAGGCACTCAGTACAGACAGAGGACCTGCACTGACCCCGCACCGGCCAACGGGGGCAAAACCTGCCAAGGTCATGGCCGCGAGACCCGAGCCTGCAGCACCAAAGCCTGCCCCACCACCCCGCCCCCCACCACCCACCCCCCCACCCACGCGCCTGTGGCCACCACCACCCCTATCCCCGGTGAGTTTTGGGTGTAGTAGGAGGTGTTGTAGTGTATGTTGTTGTTAGTTGTTGTATTGTTAGAGTTGGGGGTTGGTGTAGTTTAGTTGTTGTAGTGTGAGTTAGTAGTAGCGTGTAGTGTAGTAGTAGTTGTAGTAGTTGTCAGTAGAGTAGTGTCAGTAGCAGTAGTAGTAGTATGAGAGTATGTAGTAGTTGATAGTAGTAGTAGTAGTAGTAGTAGTAGTAGTAGTAGTAGTAGTAGTAGTAGTATAGTAGTAGTAGTAGCAGCAGAGTAGTTAGTAGTAGTAGTAGTAGTAGTAGTAGTAGTAGTAGTAGTAGTAGTAGTAGCAGCAGCAGCAGCAGCAGCAGCAAGTGGTACTTGATGGAGGGGGGGCAGTCGTTTTCGCAAAACTGGTAAAATCACAGCTCTAGCCGAGGAAAGAAACAAAATTATCAAATAATCTGCAACACTTTGCTCCTGTCTTCCCAGGCTGTGGACTGCAGCCCGCAGACATTCTCTTCATCGTGGATGCCTCGGGTTCTGTGGGCGACTCCAACTTCCAGAAGACGCTGGGCTTCATCAGCAACATGACTCGGGGCTTCCAGGTGGGCCCTCAGGACGTGCAGATCGGCATGATCACCTTCGACTCCAAGCCCTACCTGCAGTTCCACCTGAACAGGTTCCACAACAAGAACCAGGTGATCCACGCCGTGCAGAGCACGCACTACACAAAGGGCGGCACCGACACCCACCTGGCTTTGAAGTATGCCGCCGATAACAGCTTTACCGCGGCTAATGGAGCCAGGTGAGAGTGTGTGTGGGGACAGGGGGGGGGGGTATACGCGTGCGTGTGTGCATGTGGGGGGGGGGGATGCCGGGTGTGTGTGTGTGTGTGTGTCTGTGTCTGTGTCTGTGTCTGTCCTCTCTGTCTGTCAATCTTTCTGTGTAGCTATCTGTTAGTCTGTCCATTGCATGTAAAATTAAGCCCCTCTCTCTCTCTCTCTCTCTCTCTCTCTCTCTCCTCCTCTCCTCTCTCTCTCCTCTCCTCTCTCTCTCTCTCTCTCTTCCTCTCCTCCCTCCTCTCTCTCTCCTCCCCCCTCTCCCTCCCTCCCCTTCCTCTCCTCTCCCCCTCCTCTCCTCTCTCTCTCTCCCCCCACCCATCTCCCTCTCCTCTTCTCCCAACAGACCCAACGCCGCTCACATCGCCATCGTGATCACGGACGGGAAATCCCAGAGCGCAGCGCCACAGCCAGGAGGCTCAGAGACTGCGGAACAAGGAGTGACGGTCTTCTCCATCGGCGTGGGCTCCGGCCCCAAGGAATCGGAGCTGAAGGCCATGGCCACCGACCCCGACAACCACACGTCTTCATCGTCAACAACTTCGATGCCTTGAACCTCATCAAGGGCTCTCTGCAGCAGAAAGCTTGTGAAGGTGAGGTGGCCGATGTGTTGTGATGTATTGTTGCCCTTCAGGGGTTATACAGTGGTTTTGTCTTGATTGTGACATTCTGACTGATTTCTGACTTTGTCCACGTAGGTTTGGATACCTTTCTATCTATCTATCTGTCTGTCTATCTATCTATCTATCTATCTATCTATCTATCTATCTATCTATCTATCTATCTATCTATCTTCTCTCATTCTCTTCTATCTATCTATCTGTCTATCTATTTATCTGTCTATCTATTTATCTGTCTTCTGTCTGTCTGTCTATCTGTCTGTCTGTCTATCTGTCTGTCTGTCTATCTGTCTGTCTTCTATCTGTCTATCTGTCTATCTATCTATCTGTTTGTCAATCCCTTAGACTGGCGACTGTGGGGGCACCCCTGAAGACTTGACAACCAGTTTCCTCCATTCCTCTCTCTGTTCTGCCTTTTCTCAAAATTTTGTTGAGTTTGGGATACCTTTACCTTTTTTGTAAGCTGGGGGGGGGGGGAGTTGTTCGTCGGCTAGAACTCCGAGGTTTACCACCAATGCTGATATTGTTGCGTATGCGACCGTTTTTGCCTTCCGCCATTTAGGTAGCTGCGTTCCGCCTTTGGGGATGGTGTCTAAAACACGACAGCTGTGTGTATGCGTTTTTTGAAATTTTGTGTTCCGCTTTTACCGGCACGAAATGGCCTAATCTTCCAAAAGATTGAATGGCCTTTTAACGTGCGCGCAAGATGTTCTGCATGCATTCGCACACGGGGTCTTGGATTATAGTTTCATATTATCCAAAGGACTTTGACATTCAGTTTGAATGTTTTCGTCAAGCAAGGAAGTACAGGGCGAGGCTGGAGAGGCTGAAGTTTTCAGACAGTGTATCTCTGGCAAGCTGAGGCTGACGTAGCCATCCCTACCCATGTCACACATTTTTTATTATACTTCCCAATATGTTTTTACCACATGCATGCCGAGGTTTTGAGAAGAAACCCAGGAATATTGACAGACAATCGTGTTTTGTTTCAGTCAAACCCACCTTGAGTCTGGCCACTCCTCCGTCTACAAATTCTAGTAAGTCTGTTTCTGTCTGTATGTATGTCTGTCTGCCTGTCTGTCTGTCTGTCTGTCTGCCTGTATGTCTGTCTCTGTTTGTCTGTCAGTCTGTCTGTTTGTTTATCTGCCTGTATGTCTGTCTGTCTATCTGCCTGTCAAACAAACAAACACACACACACGCACACACGCGCACACACACACACGCACACACACACACACACGCACACACACACACACAAACGCACACACACACATACACATACACACAAATATACACCATTATCATCATCTTCTTCTTCATCACCATCATCATCATCTTCATTATTACCATCATTGTCAACACCACTATTATCTCCTTCTTCTGACAGCCTCTGTTTCTGCAACACAGAGAGATCCACAGACATGTAGATACCTACCGATAATTACACCTGTATACAGTTAATGTAGGCCTTGGTCACAGACCATGGACATCTCGCTCTCTCCCGGTCCTTTCAGTCATTTTCCATAACATTTATCAAGACACTACATCAGTCCACAAAAATTGTAACGAATCCAATCATTTTGTTTATAGCCCCGCCGACCGCACAGGCCATAGATCTATCGGGGCTGTAACTGTAAAGAAAGAAAAAAAAGGTAAATAAAGAAATCAACATCATTCTTCTAACCTACATTATTGTTATCCTAGAAAGTTTGTTTTCACTTCTTCATTGTTGTTTTATTTGTTCGTCCGTCATGTTCGACGATGACCTCCAAAACAGCAGAGGAGGCAGCTGCTGTTTCGGAAACTGGGCAGAAATTTGATTATAGTGGAAATGCCTCACCCACAGTACATCCCCACTCTCTCGGCCAAGAGGGCATAAGGACAGTGTTAGAGATATTCTCCAAAGGCCAATTAGCCCCCAGGGCTGCAGCACATAAGGACTGTGCAAGTCAAGCCTCTTGGTCAGAGTCATAGTCGATTACTAAAGACTAAGCTGTAAAGTGGAATTCCATGAATGGGAAAGCCACTAGATCATACAGCCTCCCACTTTGCTGTTGCCCCCAGCGTCAATGGTTTAATCAAGAACTGTGATAAAGCCCAGGCGCTGAAGGCACTATTTGTGATGTGATCTCTGTACGAAATGCCGAGGAGTTCACACAACACCCCAGTCATTACGCACGGTGACGGTGTTTGTTGCAGGCTGTGGCGGCAAGGCGGACATCGTGTTCCTGCTGGACAAGTCGGGCAGTGTAGGACAGGGCAACTTCCAAAAGATGCTCGACTTCGTCAAGGACGTTTCCACCAATTTTGATGTGGGCCCCAACGACGTGCAGATTGGCGTGGACACCTTCTCCTCCTCCTTCAAATCGGAGTTCACCCTCAAACAGTTCGCCGACAAGAACGCTCTGGGCCACGCTGTGCAGAGCATTCAGTGAGTGGGGAGTGGGTGGTTTGGGTATGGGTGGGTGATGGGGGTGGGGGAGGATTAATCTGGTGGTTAGAGCTGTGAAGGAGTGATCTGGTGACACAGTGTACAAAACTGCATGCATACTGGGTGTAGATGTAATAAAAGCACATGACTACGTATTTACTATGCCGCCGCGGTAGTCGAGTGGTTAGGGCGTTGGACTCGTAATCTAAAGGTTGCGGGTTCGATCCCAGCTGTCGGCTATGGCGTTGTGCCCTTGGAAAAGGCACTTTACGGCTATTTTCTCACCCCACCCAGGTGTAAAAGGGGTACCAACCTTGTGTTGGGGGTTAACCCTGCGATAGACTGGCGTCCTATCCAGGGGGAGTCTATGACTCTCAGTCGCTTAGCGCCACAGAAACCGGGATAAGCACCGGCCTGATGAGCCTTAGGCTCGGGACAGACTTTAACTTTTAACGTATTTACTATCCTGGAAATGAAAGAATTTGAATTTTTGAAAAAGCGTACATGTATATCCTTGATTTTGGTTCTGAACAAAATCTATGATTCAGTTCACACCATTTCTATAACCGTCACAAATTCTCTCTCACATATCGCACCATATCCATAACCTTCACAATTAATTCTCTCTCACACCCCATCCCTAACCTGCACAATTCTTTCTCTCTCACAGCTACACAGGAGGCAGCACCAACACGGGCGCCGCCCTAACGTCTATGACGTCACAGAGCTTCACGGCAGCGGCCGGTCAGCGGGCGGGGGTGCCGAAAATCGCTGTGGTGGTCACTGACGGCAAGTCCAACAACCACGCCGCCACTGTCGCTGCTGCACAGAAAGCCAGAGCCGCCGGTAAGTGAGGGGGGAAGGGGAGGAGAGGGATGGAAAGAGGGAGTGGGGGATGGGGAAGGGAGAGAGATTGTGAGAGTAGGTGATCTTTGGGGGGGGGGGGGTATGTGTGTGTGAGTTTGTGTATGTGTGAGTGTGTGTGTATGTTTTTTTGTGTGTGTGTGCGTGCGTGCGTGCGTGCTTTGTTGATGGAGATGTTGTTGCAGGTATCCATGTTCTGGCGATGGGCAAAAGATGGAAATGTTGTTGCAGGTATCCATGTTCTGGCGATCGGTAAAAGATGGAGATGTTGTTGCAGGTATCCATGTTCTGGCGATGGGTAAAAGATGGAGATGTTGTTGCAGGTATCCATGTTCTGGCGATCGGTAAAAAGATGGCGATGTTGTTGCAGGTATCCATGTTCTGGCGATCGGTAAAAAGATGGAGATGTTGTTGCAGGTATCCATGTTCTGGCGATGGGTAAAAGATGGAGATGTTGTTGCAGGTATCCATGTTCTGGCGATGGGTAAAAGATGGAGATGTTGTTGCAGGTATCCATGTTCTGGCGATCGGTAAAAAGATGGCGATGTTGTTGCAGGTATCCATGTTCTGGCGATCGGTAAAAAGATGGCGATGTTGTTGCAGGTATCCATGTTCTGGCGATCGGCGTGGGTCAGGGGGTGGACGACAACGAGCTGAAGGACATCGCCTCTGACCCTGACTCCCAGAACGTGTACAAGGCCGCCACCTTTGACTCCCTCAAGTCGCTGAGGGGCCTGCTGGCTGCCAAGGCTTGTGAACGTCAGTAGATCTGTCTGTCTGTCTGTGTCTGTCTCTTTCTGTCTGTCAGTGTTTCTCTGTCTGTCTGTCTGCCTCTCTGTCTCTGTCTCTGTCTGTCTGTCTCTATCTCTGTCTACCTCTCTGTCTGTCTGTTTCTCTCTGTCTGTCTCTCTGTGTCTGTCTCTGTCTAGCTGTCTCTGTCTGTCTGCCTCTGTCTCTGTCTCTTTCTGTCTCTCTCTCTGTCTCTCTCTATCTCTGTCTGTCTCTGTCTCACTGTCTGTCTCTGTCTCTCTCTCTCTGTGAAAGTAAAAGATATGGTACTGAGGCATGAGAAGGATTTAGAGTATTTCAGACTGCTAATACATTGTACTTTCCACTTGAAAATTGATGTCCTGATAAAAAATAACAATGTATTTTGTATTTCTTGTTTCCAGAAGTTCAACAGAAGCCTGCCCAGAACTGTGAGTTAAAATCTACTCTTCTTTCATTCTCTTTAAATCTACATGGATGTGTGCGTGCGTGCGTGCGTGCGTGCGAGTTTGTGTGTGTATGTGTGTATACGCGTGTTCGTGTACGTGTATACGTGTGTGCGTGTACGTGTATACGTGTGTGCGTGTACGTGTGTGTATATGTGTGTGTGTGTGTCTGTATATGCGTGCAACAAAAGTTATCCCTGAAAAAATTATGTCGAAAAAGGTCACTTTCATAGGGGAACAAATATAGTTGCAGACAGAAAAAGAAAAAATAATGGGTGCTGCTGCTCTTGTGGCGATGCGCCCTCCCAAGGGAAGAGCAGTCCGAATTTCGATCAGAGACATCTGCTATGACTTAAACTGGTATACAATACACATGCAATATAATATAATATAATATAATATAATATAATATAATATAATATAATATAATATAATATAATATAATATAATATAATATAATATAATTAATGTAATGTAATGTAATTAATATAATATAATATAATATAATATAAATATAATATAATATACAATGAAATACAATACTATACAATATACAATATCATATACAATTCAATAAAATATACAATACAATCCTTTAAAGTGCAATATACAATACAATACTGTATAATACAATATAGAATACAATACAATGTGCAATACAATACACAATACAATATAAAACACAACACGGCACAATATAATACTGTATACTACAATATACAATACAATATGATACTGTACATTACAATATACAATACAATATAATACTGTACATTACAATATACAATATAATACAACACAATACTGTACAAAACAATATACAACAATATACAATAAAATATACAATACAATAAACATTACAGCATACAATCCAATACACAATATTACCAAAACTCACTGTGTGTGTGTGCGTGCGTACGTGCGTGCGCGCGTGTGTGCATGTGTACGTGCCCGCGTGCTTGTGTACATACGTACATGCGTGCTTGCGTGTGCATGTGTGTGTTGCAGCAGCGTGCGGCAGCAAAGCAGACATCGTGTTCATGCTGGACTCCTCGGGCAGTGTGGGCTCCTCCAACTTCAGACTGCTGCTGTCTTTCGTCAACAGCCTGGCCAAGGACTGGGACCTGGGGCAGGACAAGATCAGAGTCGCCGTGGAGAAGTTTTCCTCCAGACCCTACACCGAGTTCCACCTCAACCGCTTCAACGACACGCAGCAGACGCTCACCGCCATCAACAACATCCGCTACCAGTCCGGGGGCACCAACACGGGTCAGTTTTGGAGGGGGGGGGGGGGGGTACTGTGTGGGTGGGGGTGGAGTGGGGGGATGTTAATGATATGGGAGAGTAAAAGGTAAAGTTGCCCTTTAACCTCTGTGGTCGTAGGGGAGCGAGGCATCAGAGACCTCAGCTTCTCTAGGGACCAGCATATTGAGGGCGGCGCCCATCTTCTCTCCCTCGCTGCTTTACCTTCCCTGACCCTACAGAGAGCAGGTACCCATTTATAGCTGGGTGAACTGGGGGGACTGCACTGAAGCCAAGGCGCGCAAATGGTCACCCATCCACTTGGTAACCACGATCGCTGCTGCTTAACCTTGGCTGAGGGAAAGCTAGGGCTCTGAGTAGGACAGGGTAAGGGAGAATGGGGTAGGGAAGAGAAGAGTCGGATGGGGTAAAGTAGGGTAGGGTAGGTAAGAGTATAGTAGGTAAGGGTACTTTAAGGTGGGGAGGTGTAGGGTGAGATAGGGTAAGGCAGGTGAATAAAGCTGGTTTGGGGCTGTGTTGAGGGTTGTGATGTGGTTATGTCTTAAGTGCTGTGTTGTGTTACCACTGCCCTGTTCTGTGCTGTTTCACTCTCCGCTCCGTGGGATTGATTTGTTTTCTTTTACTTACTTACTTACTTACTTACTTACTTACTTACTTACTTACTTACTTACTTACTTACCTACCTACCTACCTACCTACCTACCTACCTACCTACTCACTCACTCACTCACTCACTCACTCACTCACTCACTCACTCACTCACTCACTCACTCACTCACTCACTCACTTACTTACTTACTTACTTACTTACTTACTTACTTACTTACTTCCTTACTTGACTTACTAATATTATGCATCGTTCCGTTCCCTATCCTGTCTCCTTTTCCCTCTCTCAGGAGACGCCCTGAAGTACATGACTCACACCATGTTCAGCGCCAACAACGGCGACCGGCCCGGCGTGCCCAACATCGGCATCATCATCACGGACGGCAAGTCCAACAACCCCGCCCAGACGCAGGCTCAGGCTCAGGCTGCCCGGCAGGCTGGCATCACGCTCTTCTCCGTGGGTGTGGGGCACGGCATCTCGCGCTCCGAGCTGAACGAGATGGCCACGGACCCGGATGCCAGTCACGTGTTCACCGTGGACGACTTTTCCAAGCTGGCGCAGATCAAGGCGCTGTTCCAGCAGCAGACGTGTGGGGGTGAGGA
>CM060330.1:57149817-57157317 GCA_030674155.1 Stramonita haemastoma
AACAGTAGTAGTAGTAGTAGTAGTAGTAGTAGTAGTAGTAGTAGTAGTAGCAGAAGAAGTAGTAGTAGTAGTAATAGTAGTAGTAGTAGTAGTAGTAGTAGTAGTAGTAGTAGTAGTAGTAGTAGTAGTAGTGGTGGTGGTGGTGTGTGGTGGTGGTGGTGGTGGTGGTGGTGGTGATGGTGGTGGTGGTGGTGGTGGTGGTGGTGATGGTGTGTGGTGGTGGTGGTGGTGGTGTGTGGTGGTGGTCACCACAACAGAAACAGCAGCAGAAGTAGCAAGAGTCGAGGCAACAGGAACCAAAAGAAGATATCTACAGACAGGAATTAACCATAAAATCAGCAAAAGCGCCAGCAGTAGCAATGGTAGTATAGATGCAGTCACGCTTTCCCACTCCCCTCTACCTGTACATACTCTACACTGCAGAGATGAACACCACGGCCACGCCCTGTGTGGACAAGCTGGCGGACTGTGCGGACTACGAGACGACGTCCTGCACTGCTGCAGAGTACAGACAGTGGGCCATGGACAACTGCCGCAAGACTTGTGGTCTCTGCAGTAAGTCACAACACCGCCCTCTGTCTGACTGCTTGCAATACCAAAGTCAAGTCAAGTCAAAAATTCTTTAATCAACCCATGAAGGGCAATGACTTGTAATAACAGACACTCTAATAAGAAAACAAATACAGTTGCAGACAGGAAAAAGAAAAAATAATGGGTGGCGCTGCACTTGTGGCGACGCGCTCTTCCCCGGGAAAAGCATCCCGAATTTCACGCAGAGAAATCTGCTGTGACATATAGTGGTATAAAATAAAATTTTAAAAATAAATAATAAACAAGGACCATGCTGTTGTTCTTAACCCCCGTCAGTCCGCCATTCATTGTTTAATTGTTCCGTTCTTGTCGATATAGAAATAATAATGAATGATAATGATGATGTACAGAATGTATATAGGGCTATACAAATCAAACCGCTTGCATTCCATTCATTCATAGTCATGCAATGCACTTTAGGGGCTGATGGGGGTGGGGGTGTTTGTGGAAGGTATGGAGAGATATGAGGTGTAACCACGGGGAAACAATTTTATCTTAAATTTTAAATACATTGTCTTGAGGATGGACTTTTCATAAGGCTGGATTTGTCTTAAGGCTGAATTTGTAAGTATCTACTGTAAGCTGTCGGGGAATGGAGAGTATCAAACATCCTCTGTACGCCTGGAGAGATAACAAGACAGCGGGGGGAAGGGGGGAGGGGGTGATCGAGAATGCAAAGGCAGCATTAGCCCTTTTATTATTTTTTTCTCTCTATGGTAGAATTAGATCTCATTACTGTATTTGTGGCACAGCGTTCCTGGTATTTCTGTTTTGTTTCCTTCAGTCCAATCTAGCTATGCCGCAAATTATTTTTGATTTTAATGATGCAAACAATACACAGAGTCTATCGAAATCCACAGAAGATATAGCTTTGTGGACTCTCTACAACGAACACAGATTACGAATCCAAAACGTAACCCTGACACTGAATCGCTGGTTTATCACTCTCACACGTACACACACACACACACACACACACACACACACACACACACACACACACACACACGTATACACACACGCAAACACATACACACACACGCGCGCGCGCGCATGCACACGCACGCACGCACACACACATGCAGGCACGCACGCACACAAGTCGATGTACACTTCGATCATATTCTAATGTTCCATTTTCAACTATTTCACACGTACACTCACGCGTGCGAGCACGCATGCACACTTGTTCATGTTTGCTCGATTATATTCTAATGTTGTATTTTCTACTGTTCCAGGTGTGAACACTGGAGAATCAAGTGGTACGTAGACATTGTTTATGGTCTCGGTGTAACTATGCTATAAGTTCATGCGTGCGTGTGTGCGTGCGTGTTTATATATGTGTGTGGGTGGTTGTGTTTGTATGCGTGCGTGCTTGCGTACGTGTGTGTGTGAGTGTGTGTGTGTGTGTGTTCGCGCGCGCGCATATTCACCAGAAACTAGGCCGGTGTTGAAGGTAGCCTAATTATCTGATCTACACATACACTGCATATACACAGAGACCTAGCTTAAACACCACGGTCCTTCCGTGTGCATGCCGGGGGTCTGTCAGTTTAAATAGCATCCTCACTTTCTGGAAATTCTGCACAAGGAATTCCCTCTTTTCTACCCCTCTCTTTGTTTCTGCCTTGTTCTGTTCCTTCCTGTCGCTTCATTCTTGTCTTTTGTCTGCCTCCTTGTTTCATTCTCCTCTCTTTCTTTTTCAAAAAAACTTTAAAGATTACAATTCTCTCCAACGCCGAAGTCTGATATACTGGGTCTGACTTCTCGGGTGCTTAAAATGGCAGTGCAACATATTTTCGCACTTGTGACAGACAACAGTAGTTACTGTCTTAGCGTTCAATGAAGAAGAAGCAGAAAAAGAAGAAGGAGGAGGAAGAAGAGAAGAAGAAGAAGAAGAAGAAGAAGAAGAAGAAGAAGAAGAAGAAGAAGAAGAAGAGAAGAACAACTAGAACAAGATAAAGAAGAACAAGAAGAAGAACAAGAACAAGAAGAAGGAGGAGGAGGAGAAGAACAAGAACAAGATGAAGAAGAACAAAAAGAAAAGAAGTAGTAGAAGAAGAAGAAGAAGAAGAAGAAGAAGAAGAAGAAGAAGAAGAAGAAGAAAACAACAACAACAACAACAACAACAACAACAACAACAACAACAACAACAACAAGCACGACAGAGAATTGTGATAGCTGTTCTAACTGTGGTTTCAGACGTGTGTCTGTACAAGGGAATGGCCTACAAACAGGGCCAGCAGTGGGATGACGGCTGTGAGAAGACCTGTACCTGTGAGAACGCTGCCTATGGTTACTACAGATGCGACAACAAGTACGTCTGTCTGTCTGTCTGTCTGTCTGTCTGGCTGGCTGGCTGGCTGGCTGGCTGGCTGGCTGGCTGGCTGTCTGTCTGTCTGTCTATGTCTGTGTGTCTGAGTACCTGTGTCTGAGTATCTGTATGCGTATCTGTGTGTGTACGTATGTGTGTGTATGTGTGTGTATATGTGTGTGTGTGTCTATGTATGTGTGAGAGAGTGCTTGTATGCATGCATGCATGCATGCATGCATGCATGCATGCATGTATGTATGTATGTATGTATGTATGTATGTATGTATGTATGTATGTATGTATGTATGTATATGTGTATGTGTGTATGTATGTATGTATGTATGTATGTATGTATGTATGTATGTATGTATGTATGTATGTATGTATGTATGTATGTATGTATGTATGTATGTATCCATATATTAGTATGTATACATATGTATATATCTATGTTCTTACACACGCACGCATGTACGGACTACTGACCGAGGCATGCTGGTTATGGCAGGTGTCCGGATTTCTACAACCTGCCCCCGGGCTGTGCCCAGGTGGCTGTGGCGGGCCAGTGTTGCCGTGCCCTGCGCTGTGACTCGGGCACCATCACCGGCTCCCAGACCGTGCCCAACACCATAGGAGGCGTGCCCTGCCCTTCGGCACACCTGTGCTGACACCTGGCCTCAGACCTGGAGCTACCCTGGCTCCCGGCCAGACCCTGCCCCCTTACCTCACTCCAGCCCCCGGTCACACCCTGGCTCCCGGGTTCGTACCTGGACAGACCCTGGCACCTGGAGTGACCATCCCCTGGTACCTGACTCCTGCTCCGGGTAGAACTTACGCTCCTACCCCCTTCACCACCCCCGCCCCCCTCGTGCCAGGTAAAACCCTTCCCCCAGGTCAGACCCTGCCTCCCTACATCACCCCTGTTCCAGGCCGCACCTTCGGGCCGGGTATCGTTCCCGGTCAGACCTTAGCTCCAGGTGTGACGGTACCCCAGTACCTGACCCCTCAGCCCGGCATGACCTACGCTCCTCACATCCTCAACCCTTACGCCACCTGGGGTCCCGTGGTACCTGGACGCACGTTGGCACCTGGTCAGACGCTGCCCCCTTACCTGACCCCTGTCCCGGGACGCACCTTTGCACCTGGCATCCTCCCGGGTCAGACCCTGGCTCCTGGTGTCACCGTGCCGCAGTACCTGACCCCGGCCCCGGGTAGGACATACGGCCCCGCCACCTTCCCCGTGCCTCTCATCCCGGGTATCACCCTGCCCCCCGGACAGACCCTGCCCTCCTACATCACACCTGTACCTGGCCACACCTTCGCTCCGGGCATTCGCCCCGGTCAGACGCTGGCACCTGGAGTCACCGTCCCAGCCTACCTCACGCCCCGCCCCGGCCAGACCTACGCCCCCGACACCACGCCTCGCGCTGGGTACCCCTACCCCGGTCTGCGGCCCGGAGCCACCCTGGCACCCGGGGTGACCATCCCGTCCTACATTACCCCGGCTCCAGGACTCACCTTCCCTCCAGGACTCCGGCCTGGGAAGACGCTGGCCCCGGGTGTGACTGTTCCGCTCTACCTGACCCCTTCCCCGGGGAGGACGTACGGCCCGGACACCACCCAGTACCCGGGAATCATTCCGGGTGGAACCTTGGCTCCTGGACAGCGGCTGCCATTTTACATCACCCCGGCTCCCGGGTACACTTTCGGTCCTGGGATCGTGCCCGGCCAGACCCTGGCTCCGGGTATGAAGGTACCCATGTACCTGACCCCCGGACCGGGTCAGACCTACGCCCCCTACCCCACAGCTAGCGGCCAGAGCCCCGGCATGTTCAGCGGGCTGCAGACACCCCAGAAGCTCAGTGAGTGGATTCTGTGTTCTGTTGATGATGCTTCTGTGTTTGATAAATGAGAAGACAAGTAAAGATTCCCTCTGCCCTATGTTTTAAGGATGAACTTGTCTTGACTTCTGGGTCCAAATAATGAACGTTAGATTGACAGGAACTATAAAACAGAAAAGTAAACATTAAGTGACCGTTACGCTTTAACCGCAATAAATTGGTAATTATAGTGATTTTAAGAGCAGACTCCACTCTCCCCAAAAGTTCTTTAGATGAGATAGATTGAGGTCCGGTTTGCGAACGCACGCAGAGCATCTTGCGCACACGTTAAAACCTGTTCCGTTTTTCGGAAGAGCAGGCCATTGTGTGCCCGTGAGAACGGATGACAAAATTTACAAAACAGCATACACACAGGGACTGGGTGTGAAAAGGTACACGAGTGCTTATACCACTATCCATGAAATAAAAGAATAAAATAGATAAATAAACTGACTGACTAGGCTGACTGACTGACTAAGTGACTAACTAACTGACTCACTGACCGACTCACTGACTGATTCACTCACTCATTCACTGACTGGCTGGCATACTGACTGACTAACTGACTCACTCATTCACTCACTGACTCACTCACTGACTGACTCACTGACTCACTCACTCACTGACTCACTCACTGACACACTCACTCACCGACTCACTGTCTGACTCACTCACTCACTGACTGCTGTGTGTGGTGTGTCTGCAGGCGGGTGTGTGTACAAGGGCAGTCTGTACCAGCAGGGAGAGCGGTGGAGGGACGGCTGTCAGTTCAGCTGTCAGTGTGAGGACGGCACCACAGGACGATACCGCTGTCTGCCTAAGTCAGTGTTTTTATCTCTGTGTTGTGTGTGTGTGTGTGTGTGTGTGTGTGTGTGTGTGTGTGTGTGTGTGTTTTGTGTGTTTTGTGTGTGTGTGTGTTTGTTTGTGTTTGTTTTGTTTTGTTTTGTTTTGTTTTGTTTTGATTAATGTCCTTCACTACTAGGTGATATAGACACACCCGCATTCAAACCATCACCTCTCTCTCTCTCTCTCTCTCTCTCTCTCTCTCTCTCTCTCTCTCTCTCTCTCTCTCTCTCTCTCTCTCTCTCATTATATATATATATATATATATATATATATATATATATATATATATATATATATATGTTTGTTTGTGTGTGTGTTTGTGTGTGTGTGTTGTGTGTACGCGTGTGTGGGGGGGGGGGGTGTTTGTGTGTGTGCCTATGTCTTTACTAAACAAGACCCCTCTCGTTCCTAATACCCCCCCCCCCCCCCCCCCCCGGATATACCGGTGTCTTTACTAAACAACACCTGACCCCTCTCCCCAGGTGCCTGGCCTTCCCTAACCTGGACCCCAAGTGCACCCTTCAGGATGACCCCCATGATCCCTGCTGCAAGACGCCCTCCTGCCCTGCCGGCATCACCGTCGTGCCCTCCACGGGTCAGGCCATGACCGGCTTCTCCCCGGCATTCTACCCCAACGCCAACGGGGGCAGCCCCGGGGGCGCCACTGGGGGGGGCACTGGGGGCGGTATGACCGGAGGCTCCGGAGGTGCCAACCCCCTCCCCGGCATGTCTGGTTCGAGGAGTGAGTTTTGGGAGGGGAGAGAGTGGGGGTGGTTTGTGTGGGGGGGAGGGGGTGTGGGTGTGTGTATTTGTGTGTGTGGGGGGGGGGGGGGGTATTTGCGTGTGTGTTGGTGTGTGTGTGGAGAGAGAGAGAGAGAAAGAGAGAGAGAATGTGTATGTTGTGTGTGTCTGTGTGTGTCTGTGTGCGTGTATGTATGCATGTTTATGGATGTATGTGTATGTTGTGTGTAATTGTGTGTGTGTTTGTATGTTTGTGTGTGGGGAGGGGGGTATGTGTGTGTGTATGTTTATGGATGTATGTGTATGTTGTGTGTAATTGTGTGTGTGTTTGTATGTTTGTGTGGGGGGAGGGGGGTATGTGTGTGTGTGTGTGTATGTTTATGGATGTATGTGTATGTTGTGTGTAATTTTGTGTGTGTGTGTGTGTGTGTGTGTGTGTGTGTGTGTGTGTGAATTGTGTGCAATTGTGTGTGCATGTGTATGCGTGCAGAGGGGTGTGTGTACCAGAACCAGGTGTATCAGAAGGACGCCACCTGGAAGGTGGGCTGTCAGTACTCCTGTCAGTGTGTGGATGACACCACAGGATTCTACCGCTGCACCGACCTGTGAGTGGCAACACTGCAGTACATAGTGGTCATCGTCATCCTCATTATCATCATCGTCAGCAGCAGCAGTATTACCCTCGTCGTCATCATCGTCGTCGTCATCACCATCACCTTCATCCTTATTATAATCGTTGTCATCATCACCACCATCTTCATCATCATTGTCGTCGTCGTCACCATCATCATCATCATCATCATTATCGTCGTGATGGGTGTGTATGCGGAAGGTGGGGGTGTCAGTATTCTTGTCATTGTGTCATTGACTCAACAATAATCAAACCAACCCATCATTCAGTTTCAGACCTTAGCTTGAAATAAGATTTTTAAAAACATTTTAAGGACCAAATAATATGCATTCAAATAACAGACTGCCAAAAGAGCTGACCGCAAGTAACATAAGAGTGCTCTTGTGTTACTTGCGGTCAACGCTTTTGGCAGACTGTTATTTGATCAGAACGAAATGACATTATGGAATCCTCCGTTCGGAGAAAAAAATACACAAGGAACTAAAGTAGGGGGGGGG
>CM060330.1:57174817-57332317 GCA_030674155.1 Stramonita haemastoma
ATTTTCTACGTGTGTTCGTACAGGGGGCATAGGTTTATTGTCTCATCCGAAGGACTGAAATACAGATGAACAACCAAGCAGGAGTACCTTATACATAGTGCTTTTACAGAAGGGAAAGCAATAATTGTCACTTGTTTCTTCATAGTCCTCGTCAAAGCTGTCTTAGTTTTAGCTGTCACATCCGTTCAGATCGGAGGGACTGAATTATCATATTCATCTGCAAAACTGTTTCAAAAATTAGTTTTTTATGTATACGTCTGCGTGCTTGCACACACACACACACACACACACCACACACACACACACACACACACACACACACACACACACACACACACACACACACACACACACACACACACACACATTATGTTTCTCATTGTCTCACCTCCCCCATCCCCTACCGTCATTTTCCTCCTTCCCTCGTCATCTCCACTCCCCCCTCCCCCTTCCCCACTGCCTCCAACCTCTCTTCCTCCCTACTGTCACCACTCTCCTCTGTCTCCGGTCCGTTCTCAGTTGTATTGTCCCGAGTGATGATACATACACTGCTTGCTGGTGTCTACACTCCACACACACCTTTGCTCCTTTCCTGCCCGCTTGTCGAGCCAAAACCGTGAACAGGTTGGTCTGTGTATGAAGATAATAATATACTACTTTGGTGGTATGAGTACCAAATTATGCTTGTTATGATTATTGTTTCAATAGTCTAGTTCTCTCAAATTCTGCGCAGGGGTTTACCTGAAAGAAAAAAAGCTTTAGTGGAGGTTTTGTGTCTTGTTTACAGCGTCTGAACAACTGTTATTTTTGTATATTCCACCAGAAAAAAGGGTTTTATGAAGGTTTCTGTATTGTGTGTTTTTATGTGCGCACAAGTCTCATTTCTAATATTTAGTTGCGATGTCCACTGGAAATACCTTTTATAAGGTTTTAGTACTGAAGATTTTTATGTGGTCTTCTTCTTTCTTAATCAGTATAGTTTAGTATGTAGTATTTTTTCTTTCTTTATATGTAAATTTTGTCATCTGTTCCTACTGGCACAAATGGCCCACTCTTTCAAAAGGCAGAACAGGCTTTTTAAGTCTGCACAACTCTCACTTTAATTCATTTATATAAAAAATATCATAAAGGTTTCTCATCTTGTTGACTCACTCACTCACTCACTCAGTCCCATGTCCCAAAGGACGTAGGGGGACATGAGAGAAGACGCAACGGAGATCTTTTTCCATGCTTCACGATCCTGTGTGGCTAGTAGGAGGCGTTGCAGGGGTTGGGCAGTCCAGTCTTTGATGTTGTCAACCCATGATTTCTTTTGGCGGCCTCTTCTTCTCTTGCCCTCGACTGTTCCTTGCAAGATGGTTTTTGCTAGGGTGTTGTGTCTTGTGGTGTGACCAAACCACATCAGCTTTCTCCTCTTTATGGTGGAGAGCAAAGGCTCTTGGGGGCCCACACGCTTTTTGATTTCTTCTTTCACATAGTTATTGGTCTTGTGTTCTTTGTATGATATTTTGAGGAGTCTTCTGTGGCACTTGTTCTCGAATGCTTGGATTCTTCTCTCTAACTCTGCTGTCAGAGTCCATGATTCACAGCCATATAGGAGGATAGATATCACGAGGGATTTGTAAAGGTGGTATTTGGTGCAGAAGCTGATGTTGTTGCTTCTGATGATCCTCTGGAGTCTGACTAGAGCAGATGTTGCTGTTGCAATGCGAGCTTTCACCTCATTGTTTGATGTGCCATCTTTTGTTAGGATGGAGCCTAAGTATTTGACACGTGTGCATAATTCTCATTGCTACATCGTCCACTTTTAGAGATAATTATCTTTACAAAGGTTTTGAGTTTTGTTTGCTATGTATGCCTGATTCATTTCTGAAGTCTCCTCATATCAAAGACTATCCCTGAAATCGGAATGCGGCTACCTTCATGGTGGGTAAAAACGGTTGCACAAGCAAAATCTCACTATTGGTGAACCTTGGAGCTCTAGCCGAGGTACAAAAACAATATAGGAAAGACTGCACGGGGAAGATTTTCCTGTAAAGAGCTACTTTGCTGGAGCACTTAGGGGAATTTGCTTTTAAAGTGTGGTCCGTGTGTACTTGTGTGTGTGTGTGTGTGTATTTGTGCATGCGTGCGTGCGCGCGTGTGTGTGTGTACGTGCGTGCGTGCGTGTGAGTGTGCGCGCGCGCGCGTGCGCGCGTGTGTGTGTGTGTGTGTGTGTGTGTGTGTGTGTGTGTGTGTGTGCGTGTGTGTGTTTGTAAGTGTGCGTGCGAGTGCATATTATGCGTTCGCGTGTGTGCAGGCACGAGAGGTGTGTGCATGCTTACAGACGTGTATAATAGTTATGCAGTTCGAGTGAGTCTGCATGTCGATAATTACTGATTGCTTGATTTTACCATGTTTGTTCACAAATTAATACGTATTTGCATGTACATTCCTCGGTGTGTGTGTGTGCGCGCGCGCGCGTACATGCGTGTGTGCTCTTATGCGTGTGTGTATGTGTGTGTGCACGCGCACATATGTGCGTGCTTGCATCATGTGCGCGTCTGTGCATACGTGTGTGCGTGCATGAATGCTTGTGCAGCAAAGAACCCAGCACCAGCAACTGCAGTAGCAAAGACACCAGGACCTAAACAAGATGTGTCGGTTGTCGTCGATGATGATGATGATAGATGGCGGTGGTGGTGACGATGGTGATGTTGGGGATGATGGGGAGGGGGTGGAGGGGGGACTGTTGGAGGACAAGTTCACACTGCAAGTCAACGACATCAACATGAAGGCCGACGCCAAACCGCCAGTCTGCATCTCTACCGGCAATGGCGGTATGACCTTGCTGTCTTATACTGCTGTCAGTGTTGTGTGGTGTGGTGGGGTCTAGTGTTGTGTTGTGTGGTCTTGTGTGATGTTTATTGTTGTGTGGGTGTTGTGGGTGTTGTGTTGTGGGGTGTGTGTTGTGTGGTGTGGGGTGGGTGTGGTGTGGTGTGATGTGTGGTGAGGTGTGAGGTATTGTGTGGTGTGTGGGTAGGTGGTGTGGTATTGTGTTGTGTGGTGTGGGGTAGTTTGGTGTGGTGTGGTGTGGGGTTGTGTGGTGTGGGGCTGTGTGCTGTTGGTGGTGTGGGGTACTGTTGTGTAGGGTGGTGTGGTGTTGTTTGTGTAGGTAGTGTGATGTGTTGTATGGTGTGGTGTGGTGTGAATGGTGTTGTGTGGTGTGTAGTGTGGTGTAGTATGGTAGGGTGTGGTATGGTGTGGTGTAGTGTGGTGTGGTGTGATGTTACGTAGTGTTGTGTTGAGCTGAGTGGTGTGGTGTAGTGTTGTGTGATGTGGTGTGGTGTGGTATTGTGTAGTGCAGTGTATCAAACCACCTATGTTTTTTTCGGTCTGTATTCTGTTTCCCTGTGAAAGGGGCTTTCTTTCTACAAAATCTTTCAAGAGAATGACTCACGTATTGCTGTGGGTTCTCTTATGTACACAAACTATGTTTGGCACGCGAGTTCAGTTATTGTCTCATCCGGAAGAGCAGCATACAGGCCACTACTCAATGCCTGGTGGATGGGAGGGGGTGGCGAAGTTTGGGTTAAAACGGGATTGAACCTACGATTCCTGGATTTCTAGGAGGGTGCGTTGCTGCTACTACTACTTCTGCTACAGTTACAACTACTTCTACTACTGCTACTTCTGCTGCTGCTGCTGCTGCTGCTGCTGCTGCTGCTGCTGCTGCTACTACTACTACTACTACTACTACTGCTGCTACTGCTGCTGCTGCTGCTGCTGCTGCTGCTGCTGCTGCTACTGCTGCTGCTGCTGCTGCTGCTGCTGCTGCTGCTGGCTGCTGCTCTACTACTACTACTACTACTGCTGCTACTGCTGCTGCTGCTGCTGCTACTGCTGCTGCTGCTGCTACTGCTGCTGCTGCTGCTGTACTACACTACTACTACTACTACTACTACTACTACTAACTACTACTATTACTACTACTACTACTACTACTACTACTACTACTACTACCACCACCACTCCCATCCACTAGGCATTGTGGCTGATGTTCAGTGCTTCTTGTCTTGAGACTACACTACAGTGTCAAACAATCGCTCGCCCCATCATGTGATAAGAAATCTAACTTTGTTTTGTTTTGTGTGTGGCGGTGCGGTGTCAGCAGGAGTGATCCCCTGTGACACGGACCCCCGGTGTTGCCATAGGGACAGTCCCCGCGTGAAGGGCACCGACCTCTGCTGTCCTCTGGGCTCCTACATCTACCACTTCAAGCGCGGCAAGGACGACATCTGTGCCTGCGCCATGCAGTGATCGGCGCCACAAGAGAACTGAATTAGTGTAATAAAGTTCTGTCTCTGTCTGTATCTCTCTATCTCTCTCTCTCTCTCTCTCTCTCTCTCTCTCCTCTCTCTCTCTCATCTCTCTCTCTCTCTCTCTCTCTCTCCTCTCTCTCTCTCTCTCTCTCTCTCTCTCTCTCTCTCTCTCTCACCCCACACACACACACACACACACACACACACACACACACACACACACACACACACACACACACACACCACACACACACACACACACACACAAACACACACACACACAGAATTTGCTTGGAGAGAAAAAGAGTGTGGATAACGTAAAATCTTTACAACCTCTACAAATAGTCGTTTATTTTGTCCAGTCTTTTTCTCAGAGATCTTTTCCCAACGGTGCAACAAAAAGCCAATCAACCGTATTAAGGGTGGGCTGTTTTGTTTTGTTTTAACAAAGAATGAAATTGCACTGAACCATGCTTTTAAATTTATCTAAGATTGAGATACATGTTTTAAGCATACTTCCTGTTTTTTGTCATTGTTTTCGTTTGTTTGTTGTTTTGTTTTTGTTGGAAGAGGGGGGGGGGGTCTGTCTTCCGCTGGAGCTCCAAGGTTTATCAGTGATGACATTTTACGTATGCAACCGTTTTTGCCCACCATAAAGATAACCACAGCCCGACTTCGGGAGGATGTCTAAATACACCAGTATGCGTGTGTTTTTTCCCTTAATTTTGCCATCCATTTATACCAGCACACAATGGCCTACTCTTCCGAAAGGCGGAACGGGTTTTAACGTGTGCACAAAGGGTTCTGCGTGCGTTAGCACACAAGGCCTCAGTTTATAGGACTTTCCGGGTAGTGGGGTCAGTACTGATGTTATTTCTACGAAAAAAAACCTAGAACGAGTGACTCAGTAGTGGCTCAAACCCGGGCCGTCAGATTGCCACCTCAATGTTCTAACCACCAAGCTGTCCCCCTCCCCCTCCCCCCATCCCCATCATCATGAATAATTAAAGGATGACTTTGTGAGCGATAACAAGTGAACTCATCGAAACCTTCTTCTGTGTCTGGAACTAAGAAAGCAACGTTCCCTTGTGGCATGCATAGGGCATCTCATAATGCAATAAGCAGGGAAGGTAACTACTTTATGTGTTAATGTCAAAAGCATGAACAGAAGTTGCAACTTTTTATCATTTGTTTTTTTTGTGGATTTTTTTTTTTGGGGGGTGCCACTTTGTCAATGTAGTTGTGTATGGCAAAATGTACAGTAGGTAGATATAGTTGACCTGAGAAGAATGCATAGTCGTTTGGGGAATAATGTGGTAGTGGTAAACATGACATCGAATTAAAAATCATTTTCATTGTTGCGGTTTGTTTAGCGTTTTTTGTTGTGGTCTCTTACGTTTTTGTTACAGTTCTCTGTCTGTCTGTCTGTCTGTGTCTATGTGTGTGTGTGTGTGTGTGTGTGTGTTCTCTCTCTCTCTCTCTCTCTCTCTCTCTCTCTCTCTCCTCTCTCTCTCTCTCTCTCGCTCTATCTAACGCAACATTCATACACACATGGTCTCTTAACACACCATATCACACATTCGTGCGTGTGTGTTTATGTACATGTATGCGTGTGTTGTGTTTTCGCATCATTTGTGCATGCAAGCGCATGCACGTAGGTGTGTGTGTGTGTGTGTGTGTGTGTGTGTGTGTGTGTGTGTGTGTGTGTGTGTGTGTGTGTGTGTGTTCTATATCGAGGACAGTGCCATTCATTTAAAACATCTTTTTTCTGCTGCATACGTTCCACTGTAACAAAAAAATAATAATGATGTGTGTATAACTTCAGCCTACTGCTACAGACTTTCTTCTGGTTCGTTTTTGTTGGTTTTGGGTTTCTTCTTGTTGCTTTGGTTGGGGAGTTTTGAGGGAATGATTTCTTTGGGGGTTGCCTATGGAGGGGTGTGCTACCCTGTCATTTGTGATGCTCCTTTCCTACTGTTCCCATGCCGCTTATTCTGAAATCTCCGCCTCGGCCATACCCAAGTTTGCCATGTTGCATCTCAAGAGTCAAAAGAACACAAGGATCCGGGACACAGTTTGGTCCATTTCTTTCAGTTTTGATTGAAGGAGGACGCACAGACAGCAAGTTTTACAATGAAGTATATATCATCAGGTAAGCTGCCGAAATTAGGGAGAAGAAAAGGGAAATAACTAGGGGTAAGGAGGAAGGTGTGGATACAGATTCTCCTTTCATTATTTTACACTATACCTGAATGAGACACGATCCAAGGCAAAGGGTCAGTGGTCCAGAGGTAACGCACATGTCTACAATGCAGTTTCACGAGTTCAATCCCTGTTTGAAACCCGAACTTTCCCCATCCACTAGACCTTAACTGATTGTTTAGGTTCCAGCTTTTCGGATGAGACGATAAAGCGATGTCCCTGTTAAACCAACTATTTGCGCATGTAAAATAACCCACAGCAGCACGAGAGTTATTCCTGGCAACATCATGTTGAAATACCCACCCTTGTAGGGAAACAGAACACATGCAGCAGAAAAAGATGTTTTAATGACTGGCACTGCCTTGTGGCGACATGCTCACCCTTGGTGACCAGCTCAGATTTCGCAGGGAGAAATATGCCGTGACTCCAAGTGGTCTACACTACACAGTAAAAGTATCATTCAAGTCCGTATATTTCACATACTCCTCAACAAAAACACACAATCAGAAAAAAGTGGACAGTGATTTTACTTCTGATTGCCAAACCAATGTCATATAAACAGACATGAAAAGTGATTGTTGTTGTTTTTCAATTGATAGTGAACAAGATCCAGAGCGGTAATACTGATACAAAGCATGACAAATCAACTTGAAGGCTAATACTGGTACAAAAATAAGCAACACCATATGTGACGCTCCACCACATAATGAGACGGAGTGCACATGAGGTCAATTTTTAGTTATTGACATGTTATAAATGTGCAGTAAAGTGGCTATCAAATACAAAAAACAGATTGAAAATCGGACAATTCTGTGCAACATTATTACAAATTGAAATGATAGACTGCAGGATGGGACAAAATGAGAAACGGGCAAGTTTATTGTAGTAACAGGTTGTCAGAATGAGTGCTTTGGTATTTTCAAAACACATTTAAAAACAAAAGAAATAAAAATGATACCTTGATATTTCATTATAAGATAAATAAACAGATCTAGTTTAATAATCAATCTAAATCACAAAATTGACAACTTGACCCCCACCTGCCTTTAAAGGCTCCTAGCGCAAAATTGGGTAATGTGCTAAGCGACTCATTTCGTGGTGGAGCGTCACATATTATCACAGCTTCGCACGAGTGATTCAGAAAGTATGTATAACAAGTTATACTGTTCGTTTGTGTATCGAGAAAAGTAAGATGTCAAGACGCAAAAAGAAAGAAAAACATGACCCCCCCCCCCCCCCCCCCCCCCCCCCTGCTCTACTACCATTTTCCAAGAGTACAGTCCTAAGAAGAGGCGCTGTTTTCTGGTGAAATATCAACTCTCATTTCCACACTCCTCCATACTGTAGCCCATCAGAAAGGCCACAGGACAGGTGACCCATACCGCTCAAAGCATTCTGGAGACATCTTCTTCTTTGCCAAAATTCGTCCTTATGTTCGTTGACAACGAAAACAAAGTAAGATGTTATCCGTTTTGCCTTTAAACCGTGCAGCATAAAAAAATGATCAACCTTGTGTACGTGACATATAATACAATGAACACACAATGATAAAAATACACCCATGAATATGTATATATAACACAACTAACAATGCTGTAGCTTCAGTTTTTAATACTGTGGGGTAGGTAGAGTACACGATCTATGTTGTTGAACATTTTCGAAATAAGCAGGCTGTTTCTGAATACATGCGTGTAATACGTTAGTGGGTATGAAGAAATACTGATTGGTTATTCACAAATATGACACATCATATAATTATTATTGATTCATTCCGACGCTCCATAAAAAGCTTATTCGGAGATGGATGTCTGGTGCTGAAAGTATAGCAGTCTATCAAATTTCTTCTTGTCTTTTTTTTTTACTCTTCACTCTTCACTGCGATTCTCTCCAGACTTTGACATAATGCTCCAAACTATTTTCTTTTCTAAAAACTGACGTTTAACACTACAGGTGACTAAGCATTACCGGATTTGTCAGGGCAACTTTGCACATGATTGTGATCGTCTGCTGATTTATCCAAAAATCAAAATGATCTCTGATTGTACGACCAACGTGTGTGTGAGTGGGAGGGTGGGCGAGGCGGGGACGTGAGTGTGCATGTGCACGAGTAGTGTATGTGTGTGCATGAATGCATGCATGTGTTTGTGCATAGGAGTAGAGGAGGGGGAGAGAATGAAGAGACAGTGTCAATGGCCAGCGGCAGATGAGCACGTAGTCTTGCTATGACCTCTTGCTTAGCGCCAAGTTTCTGAAGCAATGTTGCGGTAATACTTGGGGAAAGGATCTCTGTACCGACCACTGCACACACACACACACACGAACACACATGTAAATATGCATGCATAGATACGCACAGTCGCACACATACACATACACAAGCTTGTACATGCACACACGCGCGGATACACACACCACACGGGGCGGCGCGCATACACGCTGGCACGCACACACACGCGCACACTCATGTTGCCACAGGTTCTTTACGTGCTTGAATGCGTACACACACATATTGCACAAAAGACCTCAGGTTATCGTATCATCCGAAGACTACCCCAGACCACCACTCAAGGTCTAGTGGATGGTTGGGGGGGGGGGGCGGTCGGGATCAAACTCCCATTTCTCACTTTCTGGACAGGTGCTAAACCTCTAGACCACGACGACCACCATGATCATCATTGTCATCACATCCACCATCATCTATGATCTTCTTCATCACTGCTATCATCATCATCATCATCATTCACAGTCACCATTTAGGCATTGTCATCATCGTTATCATCGTCACTGCCATCGTCATCGTGATTATCATCGTCATCATCATTATCATCGTTATCATGGTTATCATAGACATCATCGTTATTATCATTATCGACATCATCGTTATCATCGTCGTTATCATCGTCATCACGTCCTTGATCACGGTCCTGATGATGTGGACCTGCCAGACAACTAAATAAACTGTGGAAAGAGAGAAGAGAAGAGAAAGAGAAGAGAAGAGATGAGACGAGACGAGATAAGGAGGAAAGCAGAGCAAGGAGAGGAGAGGAGAGCAGAGAGAGAAGAGAGAAGAGAGAAGGAAGGAAGAGAAGAAGAGAGGAGAGCAGAGCAGAGGAGAGGAGCGAAGAGAAGAGGAGATGAGAGAAGAGAAGAGAAGAGGTTACTGACTGTTCCGTGGCGGGAGTAGGCTTCTGGTCGTACATGTGGATGTTGGGCTCCGTCTGCAGGGTGTACTGTACACACATCACATCACCCTGTCAGTACAGTCATTAGTCGTGAGTGTGTGTGTGTGTGTGTGTGTGTGTGTGTGTGTGTGTGTGTGTGTGTGTGTGTGTGTGTGTGTGTGTGTGTGTGTGTGTGTGTGTGTGTTTTGTGTGTGAAGTCAAAGTCAAAGTCAATGTCAAAGTCAATTTTTTTATTTACAGATGGTACATTGAGTAAGCAAAACACTTGCTTTTTTTCATCAAGCCATCTACGAAAGAAAATTATGTAAGAAAATGAAAAAGAAAAAACAATAATGACAACAACTACTACAGCATAAAGAGAACTGAAATGATGATTAATCTAAAAATAAAAAAAAAACTAGCAAACTAGCCAACTAGTAGTAGGCATCCATTTAGTCTCGGAAGACTATGGAGTTGCGATCTAGTCTTTAGAGCGCAAAGCCTGGGCAAGTATGTATGGAGGGCAAGCTGTTTACCCATTTCAGTGAGACCCCCCCCTCTCCACGGCACTGGAATGATCCATTGGAAAGGCAATGACTGATACGAATGGTTCCAGTACCGTCGCAGGAGCCACCAGAACGTTTGCCATATACCTACAGTCCCCTAGCCGCTCTGGACTCCAACTCCCCAATTTTTCCTCAGGGATGGTGTCTAAACACGACAACTGTGTGCATGCTGGTTTGTTATAATTTTGTCATCCGCTCCTACCGGCACGATGGCTGCTCTTCCGAAGGCGGAACGGGATTTTAACGTGTGCGCAAGATGTTCTGCGTGCATTCGCTACACGGGGCCTCGGTTTCGAGTCTCATCCGAATGACTTTGACATTCAGTTCGATTTTTTCGTCAAACTGGGAAGAAAGGCAAGCCTGGGTACGAACCCAGAAACTCACGGTTTACATATTGGCAGGCGAACGTCTTAACCATCCTGCCACCGTCCTTCCTAGCCAACTACACACCCTTAACCAAAATTTTAGCATATCAATATGTAAACATTTCAATATTCAAAATACATACATACTAATATACACTTGTTATCGACCAATCACTCACCCATGCCTGCTATTACATATTAGATACCACCAATGTGTGTGTGTGTGTGTGTGTGTGCGCGCGCGCGAGCGTGTGTGTGTGTGGGGGGGGGTGTAGTGTGGTGAAGTGTGGTGTGGTGTTGTGTGTGGTGTTGTATGGTGTGGTGTGGTGTGCGTGTGCGTGGGTGGGTGGGCACGCACGAGCGCGCGCGCGCGCGTGTGTGTATGCGGTGTGTGTGTGTGTGCGCGCGCAAGTGTGTGTGTGTGTGTGTGTGTGTGTGTATGTGCGCGCGCAAGTGGTGTGTGTGTGTGTGTGTGTGTGTGTGTGTGTGTGTGTGTGTGTGTGTGTTGTGTGTGTTTGATTTGTTGGTGTGGTGTGTTGTGGTTGTTGTTGTTTTAGTTGTGTGTGTGTGTGTGTGTGTGTGTGTGTGTGTTGTGTGTGTGTGTGTGTGGTGTGTGTGTGTTTGTGTGTGTGTGTGTGTGTGTGTGTGTTGATTGTGGTGTGGTGTGGTGTGTTGTGTTGTTTAGTGTTGCTGTGTGTGTTGTGTGTGTGTGTGTTTGTGTGTGTGCGTGATGTGTGTACCTGGTGCTTATAGTGTATTCGCGCGTACGTGTGTAGTGTGGTGTATGTATGTATGTGTGTGTGTGTGTGTGTGTGTGTGTGTGTGTGTTGTGTGTGTGTGTTGTGACGTGTGTGTGTGTGTGTGTGTGTTTACGAGTGTGTGGTAGGAACAGAAGACCAATAGTTCAGAACGACGGTTTCCAGGTGCGCAGTACATCAGGCTCAGGTAGCGCACTCCTAACCTGAAAAGTGCAGATCTGCACACACAGAAACAGAAAAACACACATTTTGACACCACCCCATCTCTAATGTGTTATATTCATCACCACCCTTATTTTTGTTCTTATCATCATATCCATCATCGGGTGTTTTTTTTCTTTTTTTTCCTTGGCTAGAGCTCCAAGGTTCACCAATGGTAATATTTTGCGTATGCAACCGTTTTTTTTCCCCACCATTAAGGTAGCTTCATTCCAGCTTCGGGAAAACTGTCATACTCACTGTCCTGATCTCACTGTATAATCAGACACAATGCCAGTCTGTTCAGTTGTGCAGTGTATTCGTTTGGTATTGCAGCTTCAAGAGACTTAAGACTTACTGTAACACCATACTTGGTGAAATGTCTACATGTCTGACAAGGCACTGCATCTGAATTTGCAACTTCTGATTAGAAGAATTGTATAACAATGTAAAAAAAAAAAAAAACCAGGACGCAATACAAACAGCATGATACAGTACAATTTAATATAGCAAAACACATACACAACAGAACTTCACGTAAAAACTTAACGACGTATGCTCACGAGACTTAGACTACAACACAACAAACTCAACAAACACAACTCAACACAACACAACTCATCAACACATCTCAACTCAACTTCAACACAACACAACCAACACATCTCAACACAACACAACTCAAATCAACACATCTCAACACAACACAACGCAACTCAACACAACGCAACTCAACACAACATTACAACATTACAACATTACAACATTACTCTCCAAAACACTCAGTGACCATCCCTACTTTGGGGGTTGGCTTGGTTTTATTCAAGTCCCAGTGGAGCCATCGGATTTAGGGACAGTGCCCTACATTCCTCAACTACCACCCCCCCCCCCTCCCCTCACAGCAGAGCCAGAGGCAGCTGACTCACCCTTGTGGTTGGGCAGTTCAGGCAGCTTGATGTCGTAGCGTTCAGGGCACCGGCACAGGAATTCCGACCATTCCGCTCGTGTTTTCCTGCAATCAGTTTGAAAACAAGTATAATAATTCACCTGACAAAAAGAAATCAACATTCCAAACACGAAATAATTTACCTAATTACTAGTTTATATTTGCACCTAATAAGACGAGATGATGTTTACAAAACAAAATGATTTGCCTATCCAAAAAAAAAGAAAATGAGACTGTCAAAAAAATAAATAAGTTACGTAGTAAGTAAGATGATATTTGCAAAACAAAGCAATCCCTCTAATTAAACGGTCCACTCAATAATTGTACCTGACATTCTGATGAGTAAATAAAAGATAACTCTGCTTTGAATTAGGCTACATAGGAGAGAAAGGATGGTTATTGTTTATGGAAGAAGAAAAAAAACATAGAAGGAAAACGAAAAAGAAATAGGGGAAAAAATCGTTCCTCCTATTTCACCGGTCAAGATATATGTCTGAGCCCCCCTCCCCCAACAAGAATTTTTTTTGCATTGAACTGAAATTGGTTGTAAGAATCTGTCTGTAAACTTACTTGAGTTCATCTGGTGTGGTGTACAATCTGTGATGAGCTCTCCCCATCTCTGAAAGGTTCTGTGGGCACACACACACACACAACACACACCACCACCACACCACACACACACACACACACCACCACACACACCACACACACACACACACACACACACAACACAACACACAAGCAGCAACACACAAATTTTTGTTTAGACAGATACACGGGCATGTACATTATATCTATAACGAAAAGCAAAACAAACATGATCCTAGTGAATAGACTTTTCACATAGCATACTGGGTAAACAGCTTGATAGCACTTGAAAGGTTGATGTGTGTTGACACCATTTTTCCATCACTAACTCCCATGCTACCAAATAGACAGGCAAAATTATGTGTCTTTGTCTCCTTCGCGAGGACCACAGTGTTCCTTCTTGATAACGTTGTAACACTTAGTTCAGCTTTCTTTAAGACAGCTTGATCACTGAAATCACTGAGAACGGTCCTTTTTCACCCTCACCCTCCCTCCCTGGATATGATCTGCACTGAAAAGGACCCCACAGGGGAGTGTAAATACAGGTTTTAGTGTTACTGCTTTTCGCACGTCTTCTATCTCTCTGAGGAGCGTGTGAAACCCTTATCTCAAAACGAGTGGTCCGTCTCCATTTAATTCTCTTGTTTACCACTGCATAATCTTGAGCCATCAAATACCTTCAAAGTATGTTAAACCCTTCTTCTCAAGGACATAAAAGAACTCATTTCATCTGTGTCAACATATTTGATTCTGTTCTGGGCCACTTTTTCTATAGTTGGTCTCATTTGTCTTACCACCGGTGAAATATCAATGGCAAGTCTGAACTCGAAAAAAAAAACCCACCAAACAAACGTAAACAACCACTGAAGAAAAGAAAACACAGGTATCTGAACTCACCAAGCTGGCAAAATGCTGTGCCGGGGGATGGAAGGGGCTGGTCTCCATACGTGCAAAATCCGCTGAAAACACAAAACATGGACGTAAGTGTATCCATCCACAGGCACCCACAGAGAGACTGATGGCCTTTAGAATAATTATGCAGTTGTTAAAAGTTAACTAATCAAGGTCCCATGTGTCTGATGTCACGTATTCACCACACCTAAAGAGATTCCATAGCTTCATGTTGTGTGTGACTTGAAACGGCCATGCTTGTTTGACTTTATTAGTTGTTTCAGTTTGTCCTCAATCTTTCTTCTCCCCCCCCCCCCCCCCCCCCTCCTCCCCGTCGCACAATTGCTGATTTATGTTATTCTCAACATGTATTTGTACCGTTAATTGACAACATGATTCGAATGTATGTCCTACATGTGATGCACACACATAAAAAGTTGTCTCTGACAAAATTATGTAGTAAAACCAAAACACACACACACACACACACACACACACACACACACACACACACACACACACACACACACAATCACTAACACACACACACACACACACACACACACACACACACACACACACACACACACACACACACACACACACACACACACACAAACTCAGCATACATACGCGTGCGCGCGAGCGCACATACACACACTCTCACACACAGTTTTATTTTATTCTTTTATATCGAGGATAATGGATAATGGAGGTCAGTACAGAGAAATCGAAGATCATGGTCAACAGCGCGAGTAATGACAGCACGGAAATAAAGATGAATGGAGAAATATTGGAAGAGGTGAGCCAATTCAAATACTTAGGCTCCATCCTAACAAAAGATGGCACATCAAACAATGAGGTGAAAGCTCGCATTGCAACAGCAACATCTGCTCTAGTCAGACTCCAGAGGATCATCAGAAGCAACAACATCAGCTTCTGCACCAAATACTACCTCTACAAATCCCTCGTGATATCTATCCTCCTATATGGCTGTGAATCATGGACTCTGACAGCAGAGTTAGAGAGAAGAATCCAAGCATTCGAGAACAAGTGCCACAGAAGACTCCTCAAAATATCATACAAAGAACACAAGACCAATAACTATGTGAAAGAAGAAATCAAAAAGCGTGTGGGCCCCCAAGAGCCTTTGCTCTCCACCATAAAGAGGAGAAAGCTGATGTGGTTTGGTCACACCACAAGACACAACACCCTAGCAAAAACCATCTTGCAAGGAACAGTCGAGGGCAAGAGAAGAAGAGGCCGCCAAAAGAAATCATGGGTTGACAACATCAAAGACTGGACTGCCCAACCCCTGCAACGCCTCCTACTAGCCACACAGGATCGTGAAGCATGGAAAAAGATCTCTGTTGCGTCTTCTCTCATGTCCCCCCTACGTCCTTTGGGACATGGGACTGAGTGAGTGAGTGTGAATGGATAATGATGGGTGCGTTCGTGTGCGTGTGCGTGTGCGTGTGTGTGTATGTGTGTATGTATGTGTGTGTGTGTGTGTGCGTACGTGCGTGCGTGCGTGCACACGCGTGCAGAGTGCATGTGTCAGTACTTTCCTGCATTCATTCATAGGTCTATGTATTTGCATGCATCTCAACTTTAGGCGAAACAACCCTTCACCTCACCTACAACAAACAGTCAGACCCTACTCTGATCTTACCATTCTATGGCATGTTTACCAACTAGGCCCTAGTAGTGCCTGCTGAAGCCTAACAAAGCCCACTGTCAGGTCCACACCGCGATATGTCTGTACAATATTACATGGCCGTTATGTAGTCCCTTGGCACACCGGACTAGCTCTGAAAAGCTAACTGGTGTCGAGTGACTTTATCAGGTCATTCAGTCAGTCACGCTTGACTTCCCCCTAGTAAAGCCAAAACAAAACACACTGGTTGAAAAGCAGACTTATTGTACGTAGGCTACGTATCCTCATATTCATTGCCAAACGCGCGGTCAAGCGTCCGAACGTAAAAAAAGCCATTTCAGCTTTGTTTAGATAGCTGAGAACACCATACTTCTCTTAGCTTTCTTGTCCATGGTCATAGGCCATTAACTTTGCTCGTGGGGGGTTAAGTAATAAAGTATAGATTCCTCGATCATCTCTTACTTGAAGGTCTGAGTTTGAGAGAGAGAGAGAGAGAGGAGAGAGAGAGAGAGAGAGAGAGAGAGAGAGAGAGAGAGAGAGAGAGAGAGAGAGAGAGAGAGAGGAGAGAGAGAGAGAGAGAGAGAGAGAGAGAGAGAGAGAGAGAATGAATGAATGAATGAATAATCTTTATTTTTCAAGGGTAACAGAGTAAGTATTACATACTTTTTTTCATCCGGCCCTTGCCCTGATCAGGGAATAAAGCTAAGAAACCCCCTCCCTACCCCTACATACCAGCATCACCACCAGCAGCAGTTCAACCAATATTTTAAAAAAAGAAAACAGAATACATTCAACAAAACGCGTCATCCTAACTGGATACACTTATAATTATTTAAACAAAAAATAGCATAGCAAAAAAATATTTTAAAATAGCAAATATTCAGGACCATGAAACAGACGGCATTACAAATCTATAATGCGTGAGCGGTGTGTGTGTGTGTGTGTGTGTGTGTGTGTGTGTGTGTGTGTGTGTGTGTGTGTGTGTGTGTGTGTGTGTGTGTGTGTGTGGTGTTGTAAGCGGGAAAACAAGCAAAGTAGGCATAAAAGGGAAAGGGAAAAAAACAGATTAAAGAAAACAACAACATAACATCTTTAAACACAAAAAACTGTATGAAAACACATTTCTATATTCAAATGGTAAGAATACAGTTTGAGTCAACATAACAACCAAAACACTCCTCTCCATAATAGTCTAGGATAGAATATGTGAAGGTGGAAGTTGGAGGGAAAGGAAAGGGAAAGAGGAGGAGAGAGAGAGAGAGGGGAGGAGAGAGAGAGAGAGAGAGAGAGAGAGGAGAGAGAGAGAGGAGAGAGAGATGGAAGAGAGAGAGAGAGAGAAGAGAGAGAGAGAGAGAGAGAGAGAAGAGAAGAGAAGGAGACAGAAGAGAGCAGAGAAGAGAAGAGAGGAGAGAGGAGAGAGAGAGAGAGAGAGAGAGAGAGAGAGAGAGAGAGAGAGAGGAGAGAGAGAGAGAGAGAGAGAGAGAGAGCATCCCCAAATTACATCGTCATCAAAACAAAGCAGTCAACAAAAATATTCCAAAAGACTCAGCACAGAAGCAGAGAAGAGAGAAGAGGAGAGAGAGAGAGAGAGAGGAGAGAGAGAGAGAGGAGAGGAGAGAGAGAGAGAGGAGAGAGAGAGGAGAAGAGGAGAGAGAGAGAGGGAGAGAGAGAGAGAAGGAGAGGAGAGAGAGAGAGAGAGAGAGAGAGAGAGAGGAGAGAGAGAGAGAGAAGAGAGAGCATCCCAAATTACATCGTCATCAAAACAAACCAGTCAACAAAAATATTCCAAAAGACACGAGGAGGAGAGAAGAGAGAGAGAGAGAGAGAGTGAGAGAGTGAATGGAGTAGGAGAGAAAGAGAGGGTGTGTGTGTGTGTGTGTGTGTGTGTGTGTGTGTGTGTGTTGTGTGTGTGTGTTGTCTGTGTCTGTGTCTGTGTCTGTGTGTCTGTGTGTCTGTGTGACAGACAGGCAGACAGACAGACAGTCAGACAGACAGACAGACAGACAGACTGACAAACAGATATCAACAGACTGATATAGATGATATATATATATATCCATCCCTCCCTCCCTCTCTCCCTCCCTCCCTCTCTCCCTCCCTCCCTCTCCCCCCTCTCTCCCTCTCTCACCCTCTCTCTCTCTCTCACCTGGCCCACACAGAGTGGTGGTTCTGCTGTGCTCATCCGTCAGCAGCTGGCGGGTGTCGTCCATGTCCATGCGACGGAAGGTGGGGAGGTTGGGGTGGAACACCCCCTCCTTCACCGCCGACAGCTGCACTCGCTTGATGTGCGGGTAGTGGTAGGAGTAGCTGGGCATCTCCATGGCGTGCACCCGATCCACCACCTTCGACCGTACTCCCACTGTCGTCATGGCTGCTGGCTTTTGGGGGGGTTGTCTTTTCTGAATTGGACACACACACACACACACACACACACACACACACACACACACACACACACACACACACACGCACGCACGCACGCACGCACGCACGCACGCACGCACGCACGCACGCACACACACACACACACACACACACACACAGAACACTGGTGGTTATAGGTGGATGAGGTTGGTGTCCCATAACCTTTGTGGTCGTAGGGGAGCGAGGCATCAGAGACCTCAGCTTCTCTAGGGGCCAGCATGTTGAGGGCGGCTAGAGAGAGGCTATGAAGACAGACTGAAAATGAACCATGGTGCGAATAGGTCTGGTGTTTAGAACGTCCTATTCATGATCTGAGGATGAGGACACGAAATCAATTCTGTGCCATAGGCCTACTGCATGAGAGGATTTTCCCCTTGGAGTTGACATGGGAACATCCTCCACCCCTACCCCGAAACTTCAGAGAAGATCAATTAATAGAAACCGAGGTCCCATGTGTGGATGCGTGTAGAACACCTTGCACACATGTTGGTTCATGTAACAACCCATCTGCCTTTCCTAGAAGAGTAGAGCAGTCACTGCCGGCGGGATGGAAGACACAAAAACACCCAACATGCACCTTGTTGTCTGGAGAGAAGAGAACTCCGCCGCGCGCGGACGCAAACAAAACTGATGCTTAATCATTTTAACAAAAACAAAAACTGACTCAAAATTAATAGTGTAGGCTACTCAGCTTTTGACCTAGGTAGTTCATGAACAAGTGTGACATGAGAAACAACAGTACAGCGTTACCATCAAAAGAGGATAACTGTTTTTATGAATAAGAGCCATTATCATTTCGAAACAAGAAAATGGTACTATTTCTTGTTGTGATTTATAATCTTTGCGAATATATATATATATATATATATATATATATATATATATATATATATATATATATATATATGATAATAATAATATTATTAATAGATAGATAATAATTATTAAATATATAATTATATATATATTAATTTTTAAATTAAAATAATATTTAAAATATATTGTATTTAATAATAAAAAAATGATATCTTAAATATATATATATGTGTGTGTGTGTGTGTGTGTGTGTGTGTGTGTGTGTGTGTGTGTGTGTGTGTGTGTGTGTGTGTGTGTGTGTGTGAGTGAGTGAGTGAGTGAGTGAGTGAGTGAGTGAGTGGGGTGTGTGTGTGTGTGTGTGTGTGTGTGTGTGTGTGTGTGTGTGTGTGTGTGTGTGTGTGTGTTGTGTGTTGTTGTTGTTGTTGTTGTTGTTTCTGTTTTCGCTACATATGTGTGTGAGTCAGTGCCGAGTGGGAGGCTCGGCGCGCGTGCACACGCGCGCGCGCGCCGCGCACACACACACACACACACACACACACCAGCGCAGCGCACGCACGCCGCGCGCATGCATACACATTCATACATATTCAGACCGTCTGCAGTTGCACTCACTGACGCAAGTATCTAAGGCTCAGCAAAAACACCCATTAGCCTATAACATAGATAGAATCTTGGCTGTGTCATTCATAAACACTAAAGTTAGAAGCACTGGCAAAAGCCGACAAATCCGAGAAAAATGCCACTCAATGAGAAAGGAACCTTGCACAATATTAGATCACCATTGTCAACGGTTTTAGATTTTCTCAGTTTCTGCATTGCTAAATAAATTGGATACCTATCCAGGCTACTCTACAGCATAATGAAGATCAAAGCTACATTCGTCAACCTGAAAAGCACATCGCATACCCTATTCGTGTTAGAAAACAAACTTACCAAGCACTGATCAAGATCAAAAAGAATTTGATCCGATGAAAGCTTGAAGAAGCAACACGGGAGGAAAACTGAAGCAGACGACACAAAAAGAACAGACGAACGTTTTGTAAACTGGAAGTGTATGGGACTTCTGTCGTTGCTACCAGCAACGCCAAGACGAGGCTTGGTAGTTTTGGTCAGCTCTATAGTTGAGAAGATCTAAAAAAATTAATGCACAAAAATGCCTACTATTCTTCCTTTCGTCCTTCATTCGTCAATGTTACTGTTGTCCGCGGCCCAGCTACCGAATAGACTATGGCTGTTATACATCATATAAAATCTGAGATTGCGCCATGTTAAACAAGGACACTAACATTGGTCTGCAATCTTAGTAAAAGCAAAACAAAAGAAGTGTGTCTTCGATTTTACGTCTGTTGGCATAATTGTGAATAATCAAAAATGGTGTGTGTGTGTGTGTGTGTGTGTGTGTGTGTGTGTGTGTGTGTGTGTGTGTGTGTGTGTGGTGTGCGTGCGTGCGTGTGCGTGTGTGCGTTGTGCGTGTTGTGAGCGTGTGCACGCGCTCTGTGTGTGTGTGTGTGTGTGTGTGTGTGTGTGTGTGTGTGTGTGTGTGTGTGTGTACATATGTTCACTCTTAGTGAAATCAGACGGAGGTAGGAAGGGGAAGGAAGGGGGAGTAGGATGGGATGTTGGGGTGTCAATGGAGGTCCTACTAAAAAGTGTGTGTTAAAGAAGCAAAAACAAAAACAAACACAAAAAACCGAATAAACCATACAGCAATATAATTTTAACATGAAAACAAAGAATGGACACGAACATTGGTCTGTCAACTTCTGAGAAGAACAAAACAACTCGGAAATATTTGTTCTTCAGTTGAATACCAATATTTTCAGTAAGTGATAGACAATGATGAAAGCAAAATGCAAACAAACAACAAAAAAAGGAGGTGTGAGAGAGGGAGTCGGTTATGTGAACTTATAGAACTTTAAAGCAAATATTTTAAATAGATAGATAGATAGATAGATAGATAGATAGATAGATAGATAGATAGATAGATAGATAGATAGATAGATAGATAGATAGATAGATAGATAGATAGATAAAGAAAGAAAGAAAGGAAAAGAAAGAAAGAAAGAAGAAGAAGAAGAAAGAGAAAGAAGAAGAAGAAAGAAGAAGAAGAAGAAGAAGAAGAAGAAGAAATGATGTGGTTATGTTTCATGAATTAAACACTGAAGACTGGAAAAACCAAACACCCCCAATGAGAGATGAAGGAACAGAACGAATTTAATGAGGAGCGGTGGTGGTCCTTCTGAAAAAAAGTGTATAAAACGAGACCCCCCCCCCCCAAAAAAAAAAAAAAAGTAAACTAACAAAACATACAGCATTAGAGTTAGCACTGGCAAAAGCTGACAAATCCAAAAACAAAACAAAGGAGAGAAACCAAAGAAAACAAAGAAAGGAACCGTTTAGAAACAAGGCAAAGATCTAGTGATGCCTTGTTATGCAGAGTTGAATGTCTAGATATATCTGAAACCACCACCACCCCCTAGCATTGCAGTGGGCTTTTCTGTCTTCGAGGTTTGATGAATATGTGCTACTATATGTAGCTGAAATGCTGATTATTTGCGTCTTTGAGGGGGGGGGGGGGTGGAGAGAGAGAGAATTGAATTGAATTGAATTGAATAAATTTTATTAAAGAGGGTAATGGCATAAGCAAACATGCTTTTTACAACACAGCCTCTGGGCATAAAAGAACACAAATAACAACAATCAAGAAAACCAACCTCTCAACCAAACAATGAACAATTTCTTTTTTGAAGAATACGGAGGAAAATCAAAACAAAGAATATATTAGGAATACAAATTTAAATACCAGACAGGAGGAGAGAAGAGGAAGAGAGTGAGAGGAGAGGAGAGGAGGAGGAGGATGAGAGAGAGAGAGAGAGAGAGAGAGAGAGAGAGAGAAGAGAGAGGTCAGTTTTATTCCTAGGGCTGCAGATAAGAGGTGTGTTTTTATTGGCTTTTGTTTCTTTTCTTTCTTTTTTCCTTTCTTTTCTTTTATTGTTTTGCTGTTGTTGTTGTTTTTTGGTTGTTTTTTTTTGTTGTTTTTTGTGTTTTTGTTTGGGGGGGTTGTTTGTTTGTTGGGTTTTTTTGTTTTGTTTTGTTTCGCTTGCTTGCTTGCTTTTGTTTGTCAGATGAGAGACAGCAGGCATGAATGAAATCGCACGGAAAACAGATAGTGTAACGAAAAGTGTAGCGAAAACTGGAAGAACCCCCATTTTCTGGTGTAGGCCTAACTTCGGTACCTCTTTCAGCTGCCTCCTCTCTTTTATATCAGACCTTGCACAATATCAAGGTTACCTCCATGGAGTGATTTGATTAATATTTGCTTATTTTTAAGTGTTCTTGGTGATTAAAAGGTTCATTAAATTTCTGTTTACGTGATTCTAATCTTCTGCATAATCAACAGTGCCGAGCACCGCTGTAACTGTCTTATCTAGCGGATAGCCTAGTGGTCAGAACATTGCGCTGGCAATTTGAAGACACGGGTTCGAGTCCGGTCGAGGAAATTTTCTTCCTGGAGTTAACATCAGTGCTGACTCCACTCTCCCAAAAGTCCTTCGGATGAGACTTTAAACCGAGGCCCCGTGTGCGAACGCACGCAGAACATCTTGCGCACACGTTAAATCCTGTTCCGCTTTTCGTAAGAGTAGGCCATCGTGTGCCGGTGGGAACAGATGACAATATTTACAAAACTGCATACACACGGGGACCGGATGAAAAAAAGCACATGATTGCTTATTCTGTTATCCTCGATATAAAAGAATAAATAAATAAATCTACATTTTATTTTTACCTGTATACCAGCAAGGTGAATCTGTGTTATTTTTTATGCATGTCCTTCAAGTGGGACTTATGAGAACACACACACACACACACACACACACACACACACACACACACACACACCACACACTTAAAACTAACCAATGATGTTGGGCCTACACCTAGCCTATTACCTTTTGTTTTTCGGAGTAGGCCCTTGACCTTCGCGGACAACTTTTCAAAAGATAGGCCTATCCTAAGTACTCGCGAGAGGTCGAGAGAAACCGCGTGATTTCAACCGCCAATTTCAAACATTGGATTTCCGAAGCAGACTGGAAAGACAGTGTGCGCAGAGACGTGCAAAGCGGATTAATATTAGTGTCTTGAGTGTATTATCCACTTTTGTTGAATCAGCATGGACGCAGAGACGGAGGTAAATTATTCGAACACCATGTCTATTGCTATGATCGAAGACTCTTAATTGATTTTTATTCTTCATAAGATCGCCTGATTGTTGTCACACCCATTCCTTGAGTAATTTCAGTTTGTATCGTTAAATTGTGCGAGTCTCCTATGACATCGAAATATTTCGTTTACCGTCTGATTATTTCTTTTTACATAAAAATTCATGTCTAGATTCTAGATAAACTTTTAGGCATCTGTCATATTGGAAAGTGAAGGCAATGTTTCAAGTCTTCGATCGTGGCAGTCGCTGCACTAGATAGTAGATGAGATCAATGCATTTTTATTTTAAAAATAAATTATGGCCATTAGGCCTAGGCCTGAGTAATACTATGTAATTTTTATGGAAATGTTCTCTTGTAGGCTTAACTAATGATATGTGATAAACCATCTTGTCATGTCAGTTATCGTGTTTCACTTAGTCAAAAGTGAACCACAAATATTTTTTACTTAAAATCTTCAAGAACTACCAGGCAGCAGAGATTTTTATATTTAAATATTTATGCCCCGCCCCGCCCTAACAGAGCACACACACACACACACACACACACACACACACACACACACACACACACACACACACACACACACACACACACACACACACACACACACACAACACACGCACGCACACGCACACACACGTGTGTGTGTGTGTTACATGTACACACACAGTGACACACACACACACACACACACACACACACACAGTGACACACACACACACACACACACACACACACACACACACACACACACACACACACACACACACACACACACACACACAGGCTTAGAGGAGGATGAATGTTGGCATCTATAGACCTATGGGGATGGGATGGAAGTATCTGTGGTTGATACTATGATATTCTTAATTTCAATTCAATGCATCCTACAGCTAGAAAAATAAAAACTTTTTGAAGTTGCTTGAGAAATGCTACGACAATAAGGTGGGATTTTAGTAATTATGGAAGATTTTTTTCAGGTGATGATAATGTATTATGAAACAATAACATTTATTCTTGGTTGAATAATGCATAAAATTAATTACTTTTCATTTTAGTCTAGAAAGTGGCAGCCATAGGTTGTGTTGAACATTGAATGAACCTGTGGTGTAGGGAATATGATAAGGATGTAAAGTCTTAAGTTTTCCATGCAGGCCTATATCAGTATATATTGCAGTCTCCAAGTTGAGAACATTCCTTCACGTTCACCATGGCTGTGGCATGGTCTAATCAAATAATGTTATTGGTCTCTCCCAAGTTAATTGTCATCTGGATCATATTTATAGATGATCTATGTCCTTGCATGCTGCTGTAGAGGACAGTCACACTTGTATTTCTTGTTCCTAGTGCATGCTTTTAATGTTTTATTGTGATTTTTTTCCTTCCATTTATTAACATTTTCAGTATTTTTTTCATCTGTGTAATAACTAATAAAGTAATATATGCTATACTAACAGTAACACTGCTAAAGTTGCACATTTATACTGTGGAATGGGTTTGTTTGGGGTCTTTTTTTGGGGGGGGAGGGGGGTCTTGTATAACACATCCTTGACCTTTTTCTTACTGAAATTTTCTTTGCATTTGCAAAGTAGGCCTATAATGGCTATATATATATTGTAACTTAAATATGATCTGTGGGCCTAAATGAAACCCTCCACCACAAAATGGGTTGCATTGCACCTGACCCACTTTTTCGCTAGGACTAGGAGCCATTTAATTATTTTTTTTTTTAATAAATAGGGACAGGTAGTCAATTTTTTTTAGGGCTTCGACTGGCTAAAGTTTTTTTCTACCTTGTACCAAAATATCACATTGTAATTTTGTTTCTTTTTGTTTTAAAAACACATCTAAAAACACCCAGCCCATCATCCTGACCAGCTATTGGCATATTGCTATTACTGTATTAGTATTATATTTATAACGCAAAATTTGTCAATTTCTCATTTTGACACATCCTTGAGTCTGACATTTAAAGAACATGTATGATTACATTAAAATTATAAACTCACCTGATTTAGTGATTTTCCATGTTGCCTTTTTGTCATTGAAATAATTTGTTTGGGGGGGTTTCTTTTATTTTAATAACTTTCTTTATTGGAGAGAAATAACATGTTAACTAAAAATTGACCTCAGGTGCAACATGACTCGTGTGGTGGAGGGGTCACAAATTATTTAACTTATTGTATCAATATTGAAAGAAATGGCAAGCTAAGTAAGCTAAGGCCTGTTGAAGGTAGTTTTGTGCTATGATGTGGTGGTTGGTTTCTCACACTAGTTACAGAAATGATTTGGTATGTTAGTATAATTTGTATACATGTCTAGTCACTGACCATGGCTTTGTGAGAACAGGTGGCAAAAGGAGCGGAGGGTGAGAATATGGACACTGATGATGGTTTTGACACATTGGTACGAAAAGCAGTCACTGTCAGTCAGGCCAATCTGCCCCTTGCCACCATCAACAAAGACATTGATGATATTGCCCATGCCTATGCTAAGGAAAATGACCGTCCAGATAATGCCCTCGGGGATGATGTTTTGGTAATCAATTCTTTTCTTAAGCTTGTACTTGTAGTGCTATTTTAAGTATTTATGACTGCACCCTGAATATGTACTCCTTTCACTAAGAATTAACTAAAAACTGTAACCCACTTCCAAAGTATCATTTCACTTGTAAAATGTTATCAGCTTCACTTTTTTGTTTGTTCTTGTCTGTGATTTTTTAGTTGATTGATGTCATGGTGAAGGTGAAACACCACTTCCCCTACCCCCTTCCCTCCACTCCCCTAGGCTAAAGGCTAAAGTGTTGGTGGCTGTTGAGGTCCTGTACTAGTTTTTCATTTTTATGTCATATAATGATAACAAAGTTGATTTTAAAACCAGCTTTCTTTCATTAATCTTTTTTTTTTATGTGTGTGACAATTTAGGCATATAATGATATATATAATATATAGTATCAGAAATTTTTGTATCATGTGTAGCTTTTGAGACAGGTCAGAGTAAACATTTAAGATCAGATAGATTGAAATTACATTTTTAAAAACGAATGGGCCAGCATATTAAAAATAGTTGGTTGAATGAACCTGTCTTCACATTTGGACTAGAGAAAAATTTACAAGATGTACCTGGCCGGAAACATGAGTGATTAGTCATTAACTCAATAAGATGAATTGTCAATAACTGATCAAGGCTTTACCTCATAAAAATGATTACAATACCATTCAAAATACTTAAATAGTTGTAATGTATTAGCAAAAAGTTCCAATTTTTTATTCATATTTTTGCATACCATCTTATTCTTATTCATATTACATTATAAATTATATTTGTAATGATGTACACACTATACAATTCATTAGTAGACTAAAAGTTTATAAATTATAAAGTACCTTGTTCATTCTTGTGTGTAATCTTTCTCAGTTTCTGCATTTTGTTTTCACCCTTATCTGGATTACTTTTTTCTTTTTTGTGTATTTATTAACGCTGGGGTTTGTAGTTTTTCAGAACTGTCTCTGCAGAGTAGAAAAGCTCTTAGTTTTAGTTTCAAATAGCTTTTTAAAAAAAATATAGATAGAAGTAATAAGACCCACCATGAAGTATTTTCTGTTAGAACTTAAAGCCAATAAAGGGTAATGGTAAAGGTGTCCCATAACCTAGGCAGTTGTAGGGGAGCGAGGCATCAGAGACCTTAGCTTCTCTAGGGCCCAACATATTGAGGGTGGCGCCCATCTCCTCTCCCTCACTGCTTTACCTTCCCTGACCCTAAAGAGGGCAGGTACCCATTTACAGCTGGGTGAACTGGGGGTACTGTACTGAATCCAAGGCGCGCAGATGGTTACCCATCCAACTGGTGACTACACTCGATGCTGCAAAACTTGACTTGTGGAAAGCAATGTTCAGTTAGTGAAAATATAAGCTTGGAGAAGAGAAAGAACAATCTCATAGTCATACATGATTTTTAACTTTCAACAATTATGGCTCAGTTACTTGACTATACAGAAAATGAAAATGCACTATGTTGATATCACTTTTTGAGCATTTTAACTTTGACTTTAAAAGTCAAATAAGGGGTGAGTGGTTGATTTAGAATATTAGAAGAGAAATGCAGTTTATCTGTAGAAACAAAAAGAAAAGCCCTCTTTTTTTTTCCAGCGACTTCTTGAGAGGACGAGACAGAGGCGTGAACTTCTGGACCAGCACATGGGGAAGGTTCCAGAGGCTGCACCTCGAAAACGGCGTTCTCCCCTCTCTGAGGACTTGGCGGCCAATGTCGGAAGTGGATCAGTCCAAACCGAAGGTAATTCAGTTAGAACACTGATTCTTTCTACTGTCCTTCCCGGTCACTGTCTGGTGTTGTGCATAGTACTGGTAGTTTGAAAGCCAGAATAAATAAAATTGTCTGACATAAAATAAAATCATAGTAGTTTTAGTTAATATTCGCTATTTGCTATCAAAGGGTGCTTCCACATGCATATAATTATCTATATTTCACAAATTATACATTTCTCTCAAACTCTTTCTGTCTGTCTCTTTCTCTTGCCTACTGCTTCATTCAAAGAACGCCAGATGTTACTATTGACAGTATGAGTATCTCTGAACTCTGAACGTTGAATCTGAAGTTATGTTAAGGCCTCTTAGTAGCAAATAAGCAAGAATGGGTGCTGTGACCAGTACTTGCAGGCATACGCAGATCTACCTCAACATAAAAAACACACCTCTCCTTTTTCTCAAAAAATGTCTGCATGGCAAGTCCAGCTTGCTGTATGTATTCTGAAAGACAATCATAATATTATGTATTGCTTTAAACTTTTTGAATTGCTTCTCTCTTGTCCTGTCATTATTATTTTTAAATATGATCACAGTTGTTGCATATTTGTTGCAGACTCCCCCAAACGACAGTGTGTGCGTGAAAAGGAATCTGCCATCAAGCCGGACACCCCGGCCATTGCTGGTGTGAAATCTCGCCTCCAGGCTCTGTCTGCCCAGCGATCCCACTGGGCAGAGGAAGGTGCAGGTCAGCATCAAAGGATCACCTCATTGGCATTCATTTTGTTCCTTGAGGAAAATGGGGGGGGGGGGAGTTCTCTCCCTGTCGCTTTGAGAACAAATTTAGACAAATTAGTTTGATTGAACTTCAAGAAATTCTACCCTTTTATCCTGAATCCCCATAGTTTTATAACACATATTGGTTGTAAAGAATCACCTAATCTGTCAAATGTATGGGTTACGTAAGAGTTTTGAGACCTTGTTTGTTTGGGTTTGGTTTTTTTTTACAACAAAACCAGTGCTCGCAACTTTCCATTTCTATAATGGGGAAGAAAAGAATGGGGGGGAAAATGCTGGGAGATAACATCATTTGCTAGATAACATGTAAACAAAAGCATCATTTTCTGAAGAATTTTAGAAAAATAAAAAGGAAATTATTGTAAACTTTAGATAACAAAGCCCGACCCTTTTCTATGAAGTATGTTGGGGGGGGGGGGGGGGGTTGTTAAAGTTTAAGTCATGTGTGGTAAACTATAGCTTTTTTTTCTATCTCTGATTACATAGCCTTGCATGTGTGTAAAAATACATTGTGTTGCTTGCATGCCACTCCTGAACAGACATGAATACATGCAAAATGCTAACAAAGAAGAAGAAAAAAAGAGTGCATTTTAATTTAGATAGTGCGTAAGCAATAGTATAACTACTAAGGTAAAAGCTAAATAACACAGTAGATTTTCTTCTCTGTTCTGTTTGGTTCCAGAAAACTTTGGAGAGTGCATTTTAATTCAAATAGTGCATAAGCAGTGATAACCATGCAGGTAAAAGGAAAATAACACAGTAAATTTTGTTCTCTGCTCTGTTCCATACCAGAAAACCTTGAAGAGCCTTCTCCTGTGCCTACACCCAGAAAAAGTCTGTCATCTCCATCCAAAGAGCAAGCCAAGCCAGTGGATGTGCAGGGCGGTGTCCAGCCTGGCTCTCAGCGCAAAAGCCGTTTTGCCCAGCTGGCCAGCAACATCAACAGCTGGGAGGATGACCTCAGTCACCCCACCATTGTGTAAGCATTGAGTCGAGTTCTGTTATGATAAGGTTTATGAACAAATGTGGCGCTCCACCACGAAATGAGTCGCTTAGCACATTACCCAATTTTGCGCTAGGAGCCTTTAAAGGCAGGTGGGGGTCAAGTTGTCAATTTTGTGATTTTGATTGATTATTAAACTAGATCTGTTTATTTATCTTATAATGAAATATCAAGGTATAAATTGTATTCCTTTTGCTTTTAAATGTGTTTTGAAAATACCAAAGCACTCATTCTGACAACCTGTTACTAAAATAAACTTGCCCGTTTCTCATTTTGTCCCATCCTGCAGTCTATCATTTCAATTTGTAATAATGTTGCACAGAATTGTCCGATTTTCAATCTGTTTTTTGTATTTGATAGCCACTTTATTGCACATTAATAAGATGTCAATAACAAAAAATTGACCTCATGTGCACTCCGTCTCATTATGTGGTGGAGCGTCACAAATATGAAAAAGACTTCTGTTGTTTTTTTTCATCATGCCAAGGTGTAAAATGAATATAGTGTGGAAGAATGGTACACAAAGTGTGTGTGTGTGTGTGTTCATGCATGTTTACTGTTATTTTATTTATACTTTTTGCCCAAAACATTGCCTGCTTGACTTTGATATTAACAATGCTTCTGTCGGAAACGAAGACTGATGATAAAATTAATTCAGAAACATTTGATCAAAATTGATGTGATGTTGCTAATGATGAAATCTTTGATATGATGATGGACAGTTTATCTACATTAACTGTAATGTAATAACTGACAAAGTTAGCAAAAACAACCAATTGAAGTACAAACACACAAGAAGTACCAAATCTATTTTGCAGATTTGCTTTCCATGACTATGTTTCCACAGAAATGTCAAATTTCATGTGTGTTTGTATTGAAGGATGCCATAGGAAAAAAGGTACCTAATCACCCTAAATTTTCTGATGGTAACTTCAGGTTAGCAGAACAGCAGGCCCAAGGCAAGCCCAGACCAGAGGTGTTAAGAGGCTTATTTGGCATATAGGAATGAAAAGATTGACTGCCAATTTTTGTTATATATTTCTTAGATAAAAACCATGAAGTGTGTTAAGGTCAGCCTCTGTTAAATATTTTAGATCAGTGATTTTGATTACGTTAAAGAGGTATGGTGAAGCTGCCATATTGCCTTTATTTAATTGTGAACAGTGCTTCCTCATGAGTTTGGCTGTATTGGGTGGTCTTGTATGATTTTCAGGAAAGAAGAAGAGAAGAAACCACGGTGGCAGCCTCCTAAAGCAGAAGGAAAGTCTGCCTCGGCCCAGTCAAGCTCTTCCAGATCTTCCCATGGCCCAGTCCCAGCTGCAGCCAGCAGTAGCAACAAGTCACCCAGGAAGTCTGCAGCTTCGGCATCATCACAGCCTGCAGGTTCTCCCAGGTCTTCTCCAACCAAACAGGACAAGAAAACAAAGAGCGTTGCTAGTGCTGCCCCAGCTGGTCGGTCTCCAGTGAAGTCTTCCAGATTGGACCGTAGCAAGGGAGCAGAGTCTTGTGGTCAGCAGGAAACCAGAGAGCAGAAGAAAGGGGCTACAGCTGAGAAGCAAGGTAAAGTTCAGGACCACAGGTCTTCTAACACCAGTAGAAATGTAAAAGAGAAAGAACAAAATGACGTAGAAATGCAAGAATGCTCTGCTGCCAACAAACCAGAGATCAGAAAAGATGCAGTGAAGACTGGAGACCCCAAGAAAGGAGGAGCAGAAACGCCAAAAGTAACCATGCCTCCAACTGACCGACCACTGTCTGCCCGCCTGGCAAACTGGGAGCAGAAGATTTCAGGCAGCAAGACTGAAGCACCGGGCACACCCAAATCCACCCTGACTGCTGCTGGAAAAGGGAAGGATGCCACTGCAGCCCACACTGTCGGCACTCCAGCCATGGAGGAGTCTGAACCTGTGCAGATGAGGCCCAAAGCACGCAAGACTGTTGAAGATGAACCCACGGCACATTCCGTGTCAGCACGCATGTCAGCCTGGGAACATATCTCTTCAGCTCAGGTCGTCAGCGACATCAAGAAAGTCAAGCCAGGGGACTGCACACCGGTCAAAACTCCAGCCACCCAAAAATCTCCTGCAAAAAGTGGCACGGTTATCCCAGCCAAGGCGACCTCCCAAGATGGGATCAAGGACCGCATTGCTCACTTCAACACTCCTCAGAAAGCCAGCGGTACCCCCAGCAAGACTGCGGCTGTGGGGTCAGCCACCAAGTCGGCACAGTGGCAGCTGGCCCAACAGTCCAACTCCACAAGTATGGCTGAACGCTTGCGACAAGACGGATGGCTGAACTGCAGGGTATCCAGAATCGCTGGAAAAAATGGCATTCTCCGTGATGACAAGGATGGGGGCACAGAACAGGTGAGAATGAGTTGTCAGCACAGTCAGTTAAAGGCAAAAATAGTTTTTTCAGAATAAATAGCTTTTTTCTTTCTTTTTTTTTTTTTTTTTTTTTTTTAGACCTGAGCCTTGTTTAAGCAGGTGTGAACTGAAGTGGAAGAATACATTTGAAAAGACTTGATTTATTGAACAGCTTCAAGTGAGAGCCAGAGATTTGTAAAAGTGCTAGGGACATTCTCCGAACACTAATGCTAAGTTTTTTGCTTGGGATTTTTGTGGGGGGGATGGAGGGGGGGGGGGGGTGGAAGTTTGTTTTGGGGGTTGTTGTTGTTTTTTTGTTTGTTTGTTTTTGGAATGGCAATTAGGAAACCATTCCCTAACTTTTACAAGCAGTGTTTTCAGCCAGTTTGTTGTGTTGCCTTTGTTTTCTATCTTTGCTACTCTGGACCATAGTTCTGCACTGTTTAAAAGATTCTCACTTGACAAGGGTTATGCACGGTGCAGAAAGCATGTTTGATGTCATATATATAATGTATCCATTTATTTTGAAAAAAAAATGTTGGTAGCATATATGAAGATCAAGAAGCTTTGAAGCTAAGAATATTTTTCCTCAGTCGGTAAAATTAGATTTTCAGAAAGAATCAGATTCTAAAAATGTCGAAAAATAAATTCATGCTGTCATTTTTGTGTGTGTATGTTCCTCGGCTAGAGCTCCAAGCTTCACAGATAGTGAGATTTTGTGTATGCAACCATATTTCCCCCACCATTAAGGTCACCACATTCTAACATCAGGGATTTTCTTGTCTTTAATTGTAAACTTGATGCAGTTAGTAACAGTGATGACTTGTATTTTCAGCCACCAGAACCAGGGATGTCAGCCAAGAAAGAAAAGAGAGAAGCCATGAGGGACAAGGCTCGTGCAGGTGAGTTCAATGCTCTGAAAACGGATTGCTCAGATTTTTTGTTAGTGACGGTTTTGGAGGCAGTAAACTTATCCCAGTATCCTTGTCAAATAAAAGCACAGTGCAGCAGCATAAAAAAATTATTGTGGTAAATGGTTCCTGATTCTGGTTTTTCTGTTGGAATTTGTAATTTCAATTACACAAAAATCATTTGGAAACTTGATTGTTGTTAATTGTAGTTCTGCAAACAAATTAGAGTCAGTAGAAAATCAGGCAAACACAACTGATGATGAATAATGCTTTATTCTGATGAAGAAACATATCACCTAAAATATAAAATATAAAACCCAACTAGATCATACAGAGGAAGGTATAACTGAAGCTGAAAGTGAGGACCCTGTTATTCTACTGGGTGATTCCAGTGTTGTAGATGTGCACATATATATGTGATGTTTGATATACCTAGTATTTGATACCTCTTCATGATGTATATGTGGTGTACTTTTAGATCAGTGTGAAGCAGAACCCAGTGTTGTCAGCTCAAAAAAAGACACTTCCAGCAATTCAGACGATAGAAATGTTGAAGTGGAGAAGATAAGCAAAAGCGCAGCAGGAAAAGAAAAAAGGGACTCTCATTCTCAAGTTGCAACAGCCGTTGAACGAAATGCCCCAACAGTTGAAGGGGATTGCACAGAAGAAAGACAAGACAGAGTGAGTTTGGAGTCAAACACACTCAAACGGAAACATGAAAACTCAGATGAGCCCATGTGTAAAGAAAACACTGCAGTGCACATGGTCAAGTCATCTGCACATTTGGGCATTAAGAAGGCGAAAATTGAACAAGAAAGCAGTAATCTGAATATTCCAGAGCAGTACCAAGAAACTGCTAGTGTTCAAAAGATGACTATAGATCAGAATGAAGCTGCTGCAAGAGAGCATGAAGAGAGAGGTGGTGATGAGTGTTCAGCAAGACAGGCAGGCAGGCAGTCAGAGGAACCAGTGGGCTGTACAGACAACAGCAAGGAGATCACAGGTATAGGTGGCCTCCAGTTAGACAAGACAAGTGAAGCTGGCAGTAAAAGGGACTGTATTGAAGGGAACGAACATGAAGAACCACTGTGTAGAGGTGAGAGTGGGTCTGCCTTTGCTGAAGAACAAAAACACAGTACCGGGGAACTTCCTAAGGAATCTGAAAACAGGAGTGAGTCTACATTTGATTGTTAGCCACTTTGATTTTTTTATGGTTCTGAATTAACTTTTCACCATGATCATCAGTTTTGGAAGATTTGAATACTTCTGACCCATTTGAGTTTTTTTTAGTTTTTCCTCAATGGTTTTTTTTTTGTTTGTTTGTTTGCTTGGGGTTTTTTGTTGTTTGTTTTGTTTTGTTTTGTTTTTGTTCATACTCACTTCTAATTACACAAACTTCCATATTTAACAAGTGCACAAAAGAAATACTTGTGGGAAGCAAGTGAAGCATTTGTTGGACACAAGTAAAGCACTTGTGGAATGCAGCGAGTATGTTTATTACTTCTGCCCTTTTTTTTCCTTTTGCTCTGAAAAATTACATTGGATATCTGTCTGTATTGTTAAACTTAAGACTATCACAGGTGGGTTTTTTTTGTCTTTCTTGTTTTTAGTTGTTTTGGAGCGTACTCATTTGTATTTTGCACTATACTGATCAGTTTGTTTTTGCTTTTTACTGAATTAGATGTCTATTTCAAACATGATTATTTCACTACTTATAGTTTATCTCTGTTTATTTTCCAAGCTGTTTTAATCAGTGCCTATTTTTCCTATGGTTTTATATCACGTCACTTTTTTTTTCTTGAATTTAAGTACTTATGTTTAGACAGCTTCGAAAGAATTAGGATTTTTAGGTTATAGCTCATTACAAACTTATATTGAAAAAAAAATTTCTGTGTATGTGCACCCATAATTAGCACTGTAATTGCTACTGGAGAGTTTATTCCTTTTTAAGTCATACAGTCATTAAGAAATAAGTTGTTGCTTTTAAAATTATATACACATGCATGTGCATACACACACCTTGTACACACATTACACGTTCTACTGTTTGGAAGAGTAGGCCATTGCAGGGCGGTGGAAACAAGTGACAAAATTTACGAAAAAGTATGCACACAAGGACTGGATAGAAAAAACGACAACAGATGAGTGCTTATCCTTTAACCTCGAAATAAAAGTTTACAAACACACACACTAATAATTCTTCTTAGTGACAGAAAGCAATGTTAAAGCTGTACTGATAGGGAACTTAGTCATTCAGAACAATTTTAAACAGGCATGGTACATCTCCGCGAAAAGAGAAAAGGGGGGGGGGGGGAATTTAATGAGTATGATCTGGTAATGGGAGTCATGTATAACAAAGAAAGTGAATGTAAGAACTTTTGCCAAAAGAAATCAAAAGTCTAGCCCTGTGTGTATGTGTTTTATGTTTCAGACTTTGAAAATAAGCTAGCCACAGCAGGTCTGGATGTGTGTGGCAAAGACAAGGCCGATGACTGTGAAGGAACAGCAGAAGGTGCAGCCAACGCGGCAACAGCCCCTTCCTCTTCCCAGCCCGCACCAAAAGCCTCCAGTGCCGGCAGTGTGGTGTCTGGCAAACCCCCCGCCCCACCTCTCTCTTCTCCATTGTCAGCCAGCAGAAAGCAGAGGCTGCAGCAGCGGCAGCCACCAGTTCCCCCAGACCCGTTTCTGCAGCAGCCACCAGCAAGGCCTGTCGCAAAGTGAAGTTTGATGACAGCTTTGAGGACGAGGAGGAAGACGCCCAGGCCCCTCTTCCTAAAGTACAGGCCACAGCCCATACAGCTGAATCCTTGCCTGTGGCTGAGGAGGACAAAGCAGAGGATGCACAGGAGGAGGAGGAAATGGAGGTGGTTCTGAGGCGGCCCAGGCCTGGCTCACAGCAGCAGCAGCAGCACTCTAAACCATGTGAAGAGGATGACGTGAGTTTGAGCGCTTTTGTCCCACGCTCTGTGCGCTTTGAAAGCATTCTACCTTCAGAGATGCAGGGTGTGCAGGATATGGACTCCAGCATCAACAGCTTTGACAGTTTCGAGGCACCTCCAGGTGTGTTATGTTATCAGTCACAATGCTTGTTGTGTTTTCTATGGCTGTGGGTTTTATATTGGCTGGTTTCATATTTACTGAGATTTTTAGTAGATGGAATATCTGCCACATTGGGTATACAAAAGTGCACTTTTTAATGTTTATTTTTCACAATATCTATATGTTGTTGCTGTAAATCCTCTACAAATGATCGAAGCAGCAATTTTGAAAGTGCTGTTTCAAAGGTCCCACTGAACTGTTGAAGCGGACCTTGCTGTTTCAGCAAAATAAATGTTATGTGGTTGATTTGCTGGGATCAATAGTATTAACGTAGCTTGGGGGAGGCGGTTATATTGTTGATTGTTATAAAGATTAAGCAGATAGCTGATTTTTGTGTTGTGTCATTTCAGTCTTGGGTATCATTAGAAAAGTGACCACACAAAATTCACAAAAAATCTCATGAATCATCACAGTGTAATTATAAGATTATGGAGGCTTCACAGTACATCCGTGAAGTAACGTTTGTTACCCTCTGATCACTTTTTTTCCAGCTGGGGGTTTTATACTCACAGACCATTTGCGTGGATGAACAGGCTTGTGTATATATGGTTTAGAATATCTGTGTACACCCATTTTGAGTTTTACACCCATTTTAAGTTTTAAACAGTCAACATTCTTACAATAGAAACTTGTTCTCTTCCATGACATATGTGTATATATATATATATATATCTCTATCTCTCTCTCCTACTGATTTTTTTGTTCTGCCATGTGTGCTGTAGGTGCTCCGCCAGACTTCCACAAGAGCACCGTGGACCTGGTGAAGCTGGGTCAGCAGTACGCAGACTCTGACAGCTGCAGCAGCCTGAACACAGCAGACCCGCCCAGAAGCCAGGCCCCCGCCAGGACATGGAGGAGTCTGTGGATGACAGGGACGCCATTGGAGACCTGCTGGACGAGGCCATGGACTCCGACACAGAGGAAGCGCCATCAACGTCGGATAAACCTCCCTCTCCTGTCATGGTCAGTAGTCACTTTGAGTGAGTGAGTGATGCTTAGGTGTGGGACTGACTCGACTGTTGTGAATTGTAGTGCATGTTATGCTGTAGTATCTAGATATTGTGTCTGAAGTAAATGTCTGTTACTTTTATGTGTTCACAGTGCAAACTCCAAAACTGACTTTTTTCTTCTTTTTTTTTCTTTTTAATTTTTTTTTAAGGGATAGGTGAAACAGTCATACATATGAGTGTGTTAATACTGTAACTGCTTGTCTCTAATTTTTTTTTCATGCCCACAATCTGTTCATTCAATCAGAGTAGACATTCTTCACATTCATTCAGTCACTTGTTTATATTCATTCACTCCTATGCTGCATGCAGTTGATGACATGTATTCAAATACATCTGCGTTCACATGGAAATAACACAGACACAAGTGGACTGATGTTGTGACCAGAGTTGGTATTTTTATCTATTTTTTTTATTTTATTCTTTTATATCGAGGATAATGGAATAAGCACATGTGCTTTTTTACGTCCATTCCCCGTGTGTATGCAGTTTTGTTTATGTCATCTGTTCCCATCGGCACACGATGGCCTACTCATGAAAAACGGAACAGGATTTAACATGTGCGCAAGATGTTCTGGATGTGTTCACACACAGGGCCTCAGTTTATAGTCTCATCCGAAGGACTTTTGGGGAGAGTAGAGTCAGCACTGATGTTAACTCCAGGAGAAAAATCTCCTCGAATGGGAATTGAACCCAGGTCATACACACCATGATGTGGTTTTCCTCTTTTCCAGCGTAAAAAGAACATTCAGAGAAAGGCCACAGGCGCTGGAGGACTTCCCTTCAGCATTAACGAGTACAGAGCGAGCAGGTGAGTGTCTTGTGTAGTTTCTTTAAACTGTTAGCAGGAGACTTTGGGGGGGGGGGGGGGGGGGGGGTCTTTCAATGTATTCTAGTGTGTAAGGTGATGGAAAATATTATAACTGAAAAGTTTCTTTGTTCTTCTGAAGTCAGATAAAGATATGAATAATCTGTTGAATTTCTAGAATCCAAGTGACAATGCCCATGTTTGCTGTGATCTGTCAGCTTTCTCAACCCATTGGTCTGAGGGATCTCCTCTTCCATCTTCTAGAGAGTGAAATTATGTGACTCTGTGTACATGTTTAGCATGTTTACCTTGTTGTTTGTGTTCTGTGTACATGTTTAAGTGACTGTATTGTTTGTGTTCTCTGTGCATGTATTGCATGTTTACCTGACTGTGTTGTTTGTGCAGAAACATGCAGATCCAGGAGGTGAAGCAGACGATAGTGCGGAACAGTCAGTATGTGGGGATGACGGTGAAGGAGGAGGATGTGGAGATGCCCACCTGTGCCCCCGTCTCTGCCCCACGACGCTCACTGCAGGACAGGATCAAGGTGGGTAACACGTCACAGGGGAGGTCAATGTATTCAGAGGAACTGGGTGACTAGTTTCATTGGTCATGGTCAATAAAACACATTGCTCATGCAGATCATACGCTTTGGCAAAGTCATTGGGTGGGTTAGTGTGTGGGGTGGGCCTCTTTTGGTTTTTCTAAGTGATAGATTGGCATACTTTCAGTCATTAGGAACTTTGTGAACTAATGTGTCCAGACCTGGTGTTGGTGTACTGATAGTGTCACAACACAAAATCCCCAGCGTCCAAAAAGGACGAGGTTAGATTTTCTGCTGCAACTAGCTCGTTAAAATTCGTCCGGAAAAGGGGTGGCGGTCACAGCAATCTTCCAAAGCACACTCAAAAGGCAAAAATAAACATTTACAAACAAGACGCTTTATTTCACTTTCATACACATTTAAACAATTCTAAGCTAACATGCCCCTTTTCCCCCCTCCGCCCTTCCTAACACCCCTAACCCTCTACACAAATATATGTAAAGAAGAAAAAGAAATAAATGAAAATAATACTCTCTCACACACGCATTCTCACAGTCAGTTCACAGTGGGGGGAAAGGCATCAGGACGGGAAACGTGGGGGGACACTCAACTTTGGAAAATGTCACAGTGCTGACACTGAGGCGCTGGACGCGTTGGACGTCAGAGTCCAGCTCAGGCTCGCAGCATGCTGTGGAAAGTCCCCGCTCCACTCGTCATCCTCTCTGCTGAGATGACCCGGAGAGGTCTGCTGGAATGCCGGGTGCGGTGTTCTGCCCGACACGCTGTCCAGACCCGAGGTCTGTCCCACCCGACATTCAGTCCCGTCTGCCCCAAAACACAAACGGCCCCTGCTGCCGCCTGCCCACACACAAACAACAACAAGCTCAGACAGCTCGTGTGGATAACATCTTGTGCCGATCGCGGCACCACCACTCCTGCGTCGGCAAGGAGGTCTGTCCCTGCACCTTGGCTACCGAGCACAAGGTGTCCCCGGGGTGGCATCACGACAGGCAATATATATGCCGGCTATCACCTGAACTCAGGTGAGCTCTCACCCCGGTTTCGGCGGAAAACCCCGCCACGCACGGGCACCTCGTACGCGGCCACTCAGGGAGTTTTACGCATGGCTACACAACATGTTACATAAAAATCCCATGCGCACGCTAGCCTGCGCTCAGGGTTATGGATAACGAAAAAAAACTAAAGTGGGGAGGGTGGAAAAAAAAATGGTGTGGAGGTAAAGGACCTCCCGTCAGTCCCCTTAAAACCACACCTCTCCCTCCGTGTCCAGGGCGCTAGTCCTTCACCCTGGCGGTCAGGAGAGGTGTAAGTGGGGTGGTGAAGGGGTGTGAGGATTCGAACCTGGGTCGATTCGTGACAGATAGTAATCTCTGTGGTGATGCTGATGTGTGTGTGTGTGTGTGCAGGAGCTGCAAGAACTGGTGCAGCAGGAACAGAGCATCATCATGCAGACCAGCAATGCCCTCAACCAGTGCTGTTCCTCCGCCTCTTACTTTGCTGGGTCCTCTGAACAAGTGGAGTGCAACCGTATCCTCCTCCTCGCCTGTGAGTGTCCACTCATTCTACAGTCTTGATCTTGGAACTGTGTTTTTAGAGTATAACCATAGCTGCCAGCCATTCCTTTTTTTTTCTCCCCAGAATTTGTCCAATATTTAGTGGCAGTTCTGGTTTCTGAGAAAATTTTCCTATTTCCAATATTTCAAAAACAAAAAAGCAAGGCTGAAACTGCATTAAATGATGTATAACTGATGAAAGCAGAGTACAGAGACTAGATTACCAACCAAAGTAGTAACAAACATCACAAGTGTTTTAGCTGAGCCTGTGATAAATAGTATTGACCTGCCAGCAGAAGTGGACAGATGTGAATCTATGTACAGTAAGTAGAACATTACCTCTATGGATGTAGTGAGATATGTAAGGTTGGACAGCCAGGAAATTTGTGCAGATAGAATGTTCAGAGTAATGAAGCTCTAGTGTTCTTGTCATGCTGACCACCACTGATTGTTTGACCAGTAGATAAGTACTGGGGGGAGGAATATGAATAACAAAGGTGTAGAGCTTTTTCATGTAGAGTAATAGAGCTCTGATGTGAACCAACAATGAGATTTTTGCATGTGCAACAGCTTTCCCCCCACAATTAAGGTAGCCACATTCCAATTTTCATGCAGTAGGGAATTGAACCTACCAGTTTTGCCAGGACAGTCAGGGGGCTCCTCCCTGCTGTGTCTGATTTTCAACTGTCATAGGTTCTTTTGACATGCACAGGTCTTAAAGCACACAGGTCCAACTGGTGTAGAGTCTTCTCCAAAAGACTAAACATTCACTTTGATTTTCCCATCAAACTGGGAAGAAAGGACTAGGCTAGTAATTGAACCCAGAACCTCACTGTTTACTTGTTAGGCAGGTGAACATCTTACCACCTTAGTTGATTTTTATCTTTTCTTCTTTTTTTACTTTGTCCCCAAAATCAGATCATCAAAAATTGCTGTTAGTTTTGTGATTCAGTTTTAGTATAAGATCAAAATGACTGCATAATATGAATGGAAGCCAAAGTGGGTGTCAAAGACAACAACTGTAAACTGAAGGATCCTGTTGGCTGTTGTTGCTCAGGTCAAAAGCGGCAGGCGTACATGACGGAGATCCAGCGACTGAAGGACAGCAAGGTGATTGACCCCAGTGGACCTGGGCCCAAAGGCTCCCTCACCATCAGCGACATTCGGCTGCCCCTCAAAAAGGAGTTTGTCACCAAGATTGGAACGTCACAGGGTAAGAACATTTTAAACACACACACACACGCACTTGTGACCCTCCATCACAAAATGAATCACATTGTACCAGAGATCAATTTCCTATTGTTGAAATGTTATTAATCTGCAATAATGATAAAAATAATTTTTAAAAATTAAAAGCATTCAATGTATAAAAAAAAAACCTAAATAATTTTTTGAAAAGTTATCATAAACTGAAATGCTAGACTGCAGGAAGTGACAAGACCAGAAATTGATTAATTACTTTTGTATTTTCAGTACATGAGGCATGGGTTATGTTTTTGCTTGTTTTGTTGTTTAGAATTGTTAGTAGTGTGTAAATGACTGGACTGTGCAGACACCATGACGTACTACTTCATTCTGCTGCTGAAGAACGGCCCCCAGGTGATCACCACTCAGATGCTGTCCACCCATGACCCCATGATGCGCGGCAGTCTGGACTTCCCCAACCTGATCAAGATCAACGACATCACCGGCTCCTTCCACATCCAGATGGACATCTACTGCATGGTCAGTCAGTCAGTCACTGTCGGGGGGATAGGGTGGACAACAGGGGTAAAGTGCAGCCTGGAATAGAGTCTGCAGCACCTAACTATGCACACACAGCCAAACAAACGAAAAAGAAGGAACATTCGTTTACATGCTGGTGCAGTTATTTTGAACCCTCAGACACGTTCATTAAAAAATTAATCTAATTCATATCAAACTAGATTTGTTGTACTAAATAAGTGGAAATTATACAGAAGTGGTATCGTGTAAGTTTGTTTTTTTAAGTATTGCTCCAAGCAAATTTGCAACTGTGGTTGAAGCTAAGCTGTCGTATTTGACATTCCATTTTACTTTCACTGTAAACATGATAATGCTGGTACCATCTTTTTTTTCTAATTGCACTCTTCTCCTGTCAGTGTTCTCCCTAGTAAGAAGGAATAATGAATGCATGATTTATCAGGACATAAATATCTCACACTTGATACAAAATCATTTTGTAGAAGAGTTTCTGACAGCATTAAAAATGCTAGGCAAGAGAAATAGATTCATGAATATACACAAAGCTATTTCTACGTCAGAAAAAAGATGTGTTGCAAAACAAGTGCCATGTGGTGTTTTTATACAACAGTTTTGTCTATCGTATATTTTGCTAAACAGTACAATACCACTTAAGATTGAAATGAGATTTTAGAGTGTATGGTAGAAAATGCTTGTCAAAAGAACAAAAGGAGGATGTAAGTGAGAGAGGAACTGTTTTGATTTTTTCAATTTTGGCATAAATGATGACTTTGTATCTGTAAAAGATAAGTTTGTGGGGGAAAAAAGAACCATTAGCTATACTTGTTACCATCATTTTATTTCCCATGACTGAGTGTTATCAGACTGTTGTGTTGGTGACTTGCAGTCCGTGTCCTGTGAGGCTTCAGGCAAGGACAAGAAGAAGAAAACCCCAAAGAAGATCAAAGGCAGTGCCCTGACAGGTGAACCTTTCTTTATTTCACTTAAATTTATTTATTTGCTTTTTTTTTTTTTTTATTGTTTTTAGTTGTATGTGTGGTTTCTTTTTTTCTCTTTTTTATATTTGGTTTGGGGTTGTTGTTGTTTTTTTTTTTGGGGGGGGGTTACAGAAATATGAACAAATTTCAAGCTGTTCTCTTTAAATACAGTGTACAATTCTAAACAGATTCAAGTATTGGTGGCTATTTTTTCTTCTTATTTGATTTTTTATTTCAATGTCTAAAATAAAAAATATTTAAATACATACAAAATCCTATTTCAAACAACAACAAAAAAGAAGAAGAAATAGCAAAAAAGTAAAACAAAATGTGAAAGTTTTGGATTGAAATGATTTTAAGATGTTGTTCAATTCAGTCAGAGATGTGTGTTCTGGATATACCAGCAGAATGAATCACTTTTGGAGTAGTACATAATATGGTTTTCACTTTATTGTTCTTGTGAATCTGCAGTATTGATGCCATGACATTTGAAAATAGCAATTTCAAAGCACCATAGGCATCAAGGTTTTGGTCAGACAAAAGTATGTAGTGACCAAGAAAAGCGGTATTGTGTGTGCAGTGCAAAGTCCTGGCGGTCCCTTGGCAGTGCGGACAACTTGTTTTTCCCAGGTGACCACTGTCCACCTGACCATGAAGTCGCTGGACAAACGCTGCTTTGGCCTGGACAGGGTAAGACAGACTGGCTGCTTCTTCACCACATACATACCTGTGTGTGCAGATACCTACATGTATGCAAATAACAACAACACAAGAAAAGAAACAACAACCAGAAAAGCCATCAGCATTCACCCTTTAGATTACATTGGCTCTCTTCTGTGGCATGTAGACAGGCCTTCTTTATTGTCTTAAAATATAAAGATTAGAGGTGACCATGAAAGCCTACTTTGACAGGCCGGGGCATTGTAAAGAAGAGACATGACAGATTTGGACAGTATCAGAGTTAGATATATCAATGAGCTATTTATACTCCTAAGAATTTACCAGCAAAGTTGTTAAAAAAAAAAAAAAAGGTTTATAATTTTTCTTTTAACAAACATGTAGGAACATTTTCTTAAAGGCAGCTAGAAGAGTTTGTTTCCAAACCTGTTTCAGTCACATCATGCTTTTTATTTATTATTGTGTTGACTTTTTCCTTTTTTTATGTATATTTAGATATGTTGTGTTTGATGTATTCAGTGTTATTAATTGTCTATGTTTCTGCCTGAAGAGTGTAATCAATAGACAGTGGTGATGTTTACATTACAGCTGTCTCACCTGTCTCCCCTCCACGGCAACATCTACATGAACCTCAAGTGTCTGATGGAAGCCAATGTGGAAGAGAAAGGATTTCTGGTGAGTTGGTCGCACTTTGGGGAAACCCTTGTCAGCCTGGAAAATGAAAATGCTGTATGCATCATGTAGACTGGCTCAAGATAGGTATGGGGATCTATACGTCAACCAATAGTTCTATATCTGTATGCACTGCATTAGTTGCTGGTTAGACTTGTGTGTGTCAAATTTTTCTGTCATTTTTTGGGCTCTGTGTTCTAACCGCTCAATATGTGATAGGTTGGAGGCAACATGTGCTATTTGACAGTGCATACAGTAGCTCATTGCAAACCCTGGTGAACTTTTTTTTCCAGCTGTTAGACTTGATTTTGTGATAAAGTCATGTGTCTGGTATGTCTGTTTGCAGAAAACCTCCATGTTTTGTTATTGTTGTTGGATTTTATCTTATGAGGTTTTAATGGACTTCTCATATTTTGACACAAGTGTTTGTATATAAAATAGTACACATACTGTTATGCTACCTTGAAAAATTGAAGCTGAGTTAGGTTTAAATGCAAGAAAAAGGCTCCAGCTACTTTTAAATTTAAAAAAGGCATGCATTCATTATCTTTTCTGATAGCTCTCATGTATGTGTGAGCATGCACCTAGTACTAGTGTAGGAAAAGCACTGCCCTTTTTTTTTTTTTTTTTTTTTTACAAATTTAACACAAAAAGGCAGGCTCCTCTGTAGGCAGCACAGTTACTCAACATCCATTATGTACAGTAGTACTTGAGTTCATTGATAATGGGTAAAAATAGTCGCATATGCATAAATCTCACCATTGGTAAACCTGAAAGCTCTAGCAAAGGAACTAGACAGGGGGGGGGGGGGGGGGGCTTTTTTTTTTTTTTTTTTTTTTTTTTTTTTACGGAAAAATCCCAACCTTCATAACACTTAGAAAGCAGGAACTTGTTACATTCATGTGGTCAGATGATGATGTAGGCAAAACCTTATCATTAATGCTGCTCCCTGTGTTCCTGCAGACCATGTTTGAAGATGTCAGTGGCCTGGGATCGTGGCATCGTCGCTGGTGTGTCCTCAGCAGTAACACCCTGCAGTTCTGGAAGTACCCTGATGATGAAACAAAAAAGGTAAGTACTGTTTTATCGTCCTGGATGGCTCCTTGTTCTGTGCACTTTACACACACCAAGGAATGCATGTTCCTCTTAACTGATAGATGATGTGGCAATCTTTAAATAAAGTGTACATCCCCTTTTTGACAAGGATTTGATTTTTTTCCCATGTATAAACTTTAAAAGCCAAATTTGTAGACAATGACTTTCTGGCATCTGTTTTTACAGGACTTTCAAATGATAAAATATTGTCTGGAAGTTTAAGTGGTTCACTTTCAGACGTTTTAAATAGTATGTTGATAGTGTAAGACAAGTTGTCTGAAGCAGTCACTTTACTTCAGTTACATGTAATCTACCCTGGTGGAAACACATTTGGGCTTTAGTTGGCTAGCTTGAATGAAGTATGAAAGATGTCAGTCAGTCAGCTGACAGAGAGCGTGCTGTGTGCCCCAGGACCCCATGGGCTACATTGACCTGAAGCGCTGTGTGACGGAGAAGGTGGGCCTCATTTCCCGTGACGTCTGCGCTCGCCCCCACACCTTTGAGCTGACCTCGGTGCGACAGCCCCGCAAAGGGGAGAAAGACACCCTGGTGTCCAGGACCTACAGCACCATGACCACCATCAGGTAACACAACTCAACTCCCGGCCATGTTCTGCCTGCCTCTCTCTCTCTCCTGAGAGCTTGTCTTGCTTCATGACTGAAGACACTTGCAAATCCAGTCTAAAGGCACACTTATTTTCTACCTAGGATTTTACTCCAACATTACTCCTCACATCTGTCCCTATTTCCATTCATCTCCATCGCCTTGCGTGTGTGTGTGTGTGTTTTTGTTTGTTGTTTGTGTAAATATATAATTTGTTCATTTTATTTGTGAGTGGTTGCATGCCTGTGACTGATTTGAATGCAAGTGCTTCAATTTGTTTGCTTTACAAGATTTAGCACTATATAAATTCCATATATTATTATTAAGATAATTAGCTCTGTGCTTGCTTTGGTGTTGAAGTTTGGTGACCACAGGTTGTAAAGAAAAAGGCATGTTGCTGTCATAACCTGTGCCCTTGTCATAACCTGTGCCCTTGTCATAACCTGTGCCCTATCACAGAAGTGCCGTCTAGCCCTGCCTCATTGCTCTCTCTGTCACATAGAACTGAACATTTTTTCAGTAGAAAAAAGACCCCTCCATGCCAGATAGGAATATTCATAGCGCTTGTCTGAGCACTACCTTCATCCAATAGTTCCTGAATGACCACATTTCCCATAGGCTGACAATGCAACAGGATGGATGTATCTCAACGCATTGTGGGATAGTAAAAGTATAGTTTTCCTGCTGTTCTGCTGGTAAAGATGGTAAAACAGGTCTTCTGTGTAAGTATGCTTTCGGTAGTTTTTCATATTAAACTAGATTATTTTCCACAGTCATTCCAATTCCCAGGTATCATTAGTTATGGGTCATCAAATTTCTCATCATTTATTTTAAAACTTTTATCTCCTGCTCCTCATCACTGCCTCAATAATTGATGTCCTCTTAGAGTAAAGTAATGTGTTATGTGTGTGTGAATGTGCAGACACATGCTATCGGCGGACACCAAAGAAGAGCGCATTGTGTGGTGCAACAAGATCAACCGTGCTCTGGCCACCATCCGCACCTGGCACGCTGATGCCATACGACCCATCCCCAAGTGAAGGAGAAGGAAGGAAGGGGCAGACTGATAGAAAGAAGTGACTGTGATGGAAGGCAGGAAGGAAGGTGCTGAGTGCTGGTTGTGATGGTGAAGTTCTGGCCTGATGTGCACACAGCTAGTGGATACATTCATTCATTCACTCAACTTGCCTTTGTGGGCTGTGACAGCATAGTCGTGGCCTTGTGATGTCACAACTGTTGGAATGATGACGGAAACAGAAAGATTGATGGTGGTGACAGAAATATTTATAGTAGTGAGTGCTTCTTAGGTTTTGTACTGCTGACTTTATTTTTGTACAGTATAGTCGTGATTGACTGGAGTCTTTTGTGCGATGAAATTTATCTTTTGATGTCCAATGCCGTATCATTGGTAGCTTTAATCCATGTGTAGTATCTTGCAACGGGCGGGGGGGGGGGGGGTAATTGTTGAGACGTGAGTATAATTGACACAAGTGTTATGGGAGATTTGTAGTACATTATGAATGGTTGAAAAATGCTGATATATGTGTAAAGTGATCAGTCAGCGTTAAGAATATCTTGTTGAACTCCGTTAGATCAATACTCAAACTGCCACAAAAGATCAAAATGAAAAGGTTAGATTTATTGGTGTGTGTTTTTTTTTCTTCTTCTCCTTTTTGATGAAAACAATGTGATTGTATGATTCCCCTTATCAGAATTAGCTCTGCTCAGTGTACATAATATGTAAACATGACAAACGCATGTGATGTCAGCATTACCATACTGTCTTTCTTGGTCTGAAAGTGATAGCACTTCTGCACCACATTATGTATGTGTCTGATTCATCTTTTCTATGCCAAAACTAAGCTCAGTTTTCACCTTGTGCAGAGTAAGAGAGTAGATTTGTTTTCTTTCTATCTTTTCCTGTAAGAGAAAAGTTATGGTTTTGCTTTCGCTGCATTACTCCATCTCATATTGTTTCTTCTTTTCCAGCATGTAAGATCTTTCACAGGGATCATTGCCTGCATCTTTTTTTAATGTAATAATTGTTGAACTGTCCAGTGATAGCCTCCAAAAGAACAGGGAAGTTTGGGTCAAGTCTCTACACACATGCAGACGAAATCAGACTAACGGCAATCATATTCTATGGAAAAGGAAACACTCAAGACATATTCAAGCAGATATAAATCTTGCATTGTGTACTCTGTTTATCTTCAGCAAAAGGAGATTTTTTTTTCAGAATTTGTTCTTGAATAACCTATCAGGATTGAGTCTGTTGTTGTTTGATAATTTATCAGGAATGTGGGCATGAAAGGATACACACAGAGAACTTTCACATCTGACAGATCTACTTCATGTGGCTGCGGAAGCAGCTGGCTCAGAGAAAAAGGAGAAGATAATGAGGAAGTCATACAAGACACCAGAGAACCAAATGAAGAAATGTGTTGTGTTAGCTACCCTGAGCATTGTATCTGTCTGTGACTGGCCAGCTGAATGGGTAGTGGAAGCAGTATTGTCTTTATAGTTGGGTGCCTTTCTCTATAAACCAGTTTTTGTCCTTGCTCATTATTGGTAAACTTTTCTGCATGACGTAGATGCTACTGTACTTATTTTGTTTTGTACCCAGTTTTTTGTTTTGTTCAAGAGTCCCATGATTCAAAGAGGATTGAACTGAAAAGTCAGTCAAACCTCCAATGTTCACCATTGGCTCTGTCTCCACATCTGCTGCAATACCCAGATCTTCTGTTGAGACACTGCAAACCTATATGGCAAGCACTACATTTTGTTTTGTTTTCCTTCTTGAAGACTTTTGTTTCAAGTGTGCTGGCTTATGTGTATTTTTCTGTAAACTGTAAATAATTGTTATAAAGCAATAAGTTAAGAGCTTCAGGTTGTGATCAATGTGACGTAATTATTGCTATGATGTACATGATATTCTTGTCCACCCAAAAACATGTAGATAGAGTTTAGTTGACTGTGGTATTTATTCACAAAACGGGGGACATGGGACACAAAGTACTCAATGTATGGGAAGCTTGGATCGTTTGAATCAAATTGTTAAAGCATACCTCAAGTGTTCAGACAAATAACAGCAATGATTGTGTATATGTGCGTGTAATATGTAACTTTGTCGTCAGCTTCATGCATAATGTATTCAGCATAACAAAGTACAAGCTATGTAGCCTTCTGTGTAAAAGAAAGAAAAAATTATGAAAGTGGTTGGTTAAGCAGTGACATGTAAATGTTTAAACCCGGTAAGGCTGTGTGTATCCCAGAAAAGTGGCCTTCCTCTTGATTGTCAGTGGAATAATCAAGTGTAAAATTGCAGGCATTGGTGACTGAAAGTGAAGACTTGGGCAGTGTGGGGAGAAACTGGCTTTCTTTTTTCTCCTTTAAAAAAAAAAAAAAAAGATTTTTAGCAAGAGAAACACTAAACCAGAGATGTAACACATTTACTATGAGTGACGGCAACACAGATGTGAATTACTGCAACTTGTTACTTTGTAACAAGCAGTGTTACAGAGGCATCATTCCACTAAGCTTACATTTTTGCTCTTAATTTAGTTTTAGATTGTCTTTTCTGTTATTTTGGCCTCATGTAGACAGTAGTCTGGGAAATGAATATAAATACCGTATTTTTCACACTGAAGAAATTCATGTATCAGGTTCATTGAGATAAACACCTCTGTGGTCAAAAGCGCATGCTATGCTCACCACATACTGCAGTCAAGAATCTTGGAGCATGGTTGTTTCATGCAAGGCTGAAGGGGTGACCCTGCCTGCACCTTGGCTTCAGCAGTCTCCCCTTCACCCCGCTAGCTGTACATGGATACCAGCCCTCTTGAAGGACTGGAAAAGTGAAGCAGCAAGGGAGAGGAGATGGGCACCGCCCCCAATGTGCTGGCCTCTGGAGAAGCTGAGGTCTGATACCTTACTCCCCAACAACTGCATCAGTGAGGGGACACCGTACTTAGCCAGACAGTAGAATGGCGTTGAGCTGCTTTTCCAGGACTTTTATGTTTTAACATTTTCCAGCCATGCCATCGTAGACAGCAAATGTGGTGGTGACAGAGACTTTCATCATGTATTAATTGATTAAAAGCCAGTATTGTGTGAAAACAGGCAGAATGACTGAATGAAAGTGGCAGTAAAACACACAGTCATGATGATGAAGGTTACGTGGTATAGAGAGAAAGGTGAAATGAAATGAGGGCTTTGGGTAACTGTCAGATGGAAAGGTGCTTGTTGATATATGCTATAAAATGTAAAAACTGATAGCTCAGAAATGCTTGTGACAGTGGTGGTAAGAAAAAGTTCTTTTTTTCTGGATTTAACACACGTGACTGGTCTTTCAGGACAATAAAAAGCAAAAGAGACAGCCAATGTTTTGTTTTGGTGTTTTATTTCTGTTAATTTGGTCTTCACTTCTGTTAATTTTTTTTTTAACATGTCTATAAATCAATATCACATGTTCCAAACTTCCCACATACAATCTGCATGCTGTCACAATTTCTTACTTCATGCATCTCAAAAGCAAAATAAGAGGGAAAAAACACTCACAACCAAAAAATCAAGGCACATGCATATCCATAATCGTGTATAAGCATTACTTTCCACACGTGCAAAAATAGAACATGAATCACATTTTCACATGTATTTCAAATGAATATTCTTACAAACTGGTGCCATAATCTCACTGATTAGTGCAAAGCAATAAATAATCTCCTTCCTTATTTACATGCCATCTATCAGGAAATGCACTATCTGGTATTAACAACCTGACCAAAAGTTGTTGCTGTCCTGAATTGCACTCTGAAAAAAAGAAATGTCAATTGAAAGGGGGCAATTTCTTTCTTTTTTTTTAACATAACTTGAAAGGTATTTGACCTTTACAAATCCATCGCTTGTAATTGAATTTTTGGCTTGTCACACTTTTTTTTGCCCGAAGTGAACTCTAAGTGTTAACACCTTTGATGAAAATCAGAAGTAAAATATCACCAATGATACAAGCTGCATAATAAAACTTTCTGTAAGAACTAATATTACTGTAAGGGATTCTCTGATTGTCGGAAAGAACCAGAAGCTAAAAGTCCATGTGGGGATTTGTCTTCATCATAGTATACAGACTGTTCAAAATAGTCTCTTTTTCACACAGCAAGACAGACAAGATCCTAGTCTTTAAGTAATAAACAGCTCTGCCCTATGCTAAAAGTGCAAAAGTATTCAACCACAAGGAAGACTTTTCCTCAGAGTGTAGTTCCTTGGTAATAAACCAACAATATATGGCAGAGGTCAAAACAAAACAACATGAAAAGGCAGAAACAAGACATTAAAACAAAATCTCAAGCTCAACATTGAACACTGACAAGTGTTTCACTATAGTATATTTATTACAGGAAAACAAACCAAAAAATATTCGAGTGAACTATAAATAAAACAGTTCAGAGCGACATGAAAATATATGTAATAGCTCGCATTCTCTGCAAAAGAAGACTAAGAAGGGGGGGGGGGTATCAATTTTTCTGAGGAGTCCAAGTCATAGGTAAATGGTTGATTTACACACCCAAACACTTTGGTGATTGCCGTGAAGAATGCTAGCTAGGTTGATGTTTTCACAGCTCACTGTATGCCAATATGAATTAATAGATGAAGAGAAGTTCAAATAAAATGATTTCATTCAACCTGTGAAGGCCAAGTACAGAGTAAATACTGACAGGCACACAGCTCAAATACATGTTTGATCTTTTCCCTGGGGTTTACAAGAAAGAGATCAACCACAGGCAGGCCTGCATGCAGGGTGTGCTAGGAGGCTGTCAAAATTCTACCCATACTTCACCAGGAAGCGCTAAGACACAAACTACACACATGGAGATTGCCAGGATTTTAAGTGGAGGACATCGCCTCTGCACCTTCAAGATGTAGACAACAATGCCTGCCTGTCTAAATGACAGAAGACTAGTGTCGGTTGTAACGTTGACTCTCTGAACATTTTGAAAAGACTAAAAGACAGACACTTTCACACAACTCTGAAGCCATCTACACAGTCCACGGTTCCCTATAAAATATAAGATGCTAGCATATTCCAGTGAACCACAGAAAAGCGTAAGACTGAGCCACAGTCACCTAGGCCTTGATGAGCTGCTGAAAATGAGATATGGAGACGAGGCAGACTTTGTCCTACTCATGGACTGAAGATAGCAAATCACCGAGTTAGGCAGAGAATGAAGTTATCATAAATGAAGAGAGAAAAATAATCCTGCATGTTCCATGCACTTTTTGTTTATCTTCAACTAAAAGCGCCACACCAGTACAAAAAAAAACAACCTGAATCTACAGGGAGCAAAAAAAAAGGATGCAACCAAATTCTCTAAATAAATGGTTCTGATACTTGACAACATCCTTTTTTACATCCAGTCCCTGTGTGTAGGTGATTTCGTAAACTTTATGATCATTTCCACTGGCACACAAAGGCCTACTCTTCCGAAAGACAGAACAGGCTTTAATGCGTGTGCAAATTGTTCTGTGTGTGTATGCATGCGTGTGTGTATGCATGCGTGTGTGTATGTGCAATAACCCATCTAACAGAATGTGTGTGTGTGTGCGTGTGCATTTAACAGAACATCTGGCTTCTGCCCTTAGATTATTTATTCCAGTCTCTAGAAGAACCTATGGAACAGAGGGTAAGGAGTTTTACAGATTTTCCAGGTCAACTACTAACTATGCAAAACGGCCATTCCTGTGTGTTGTCACATACATTCACAGTTCTTTTCTGTCTGGTTGTGTGATCAGTTATAATAAATACTAAAAAAAATCAATATACATATATACAGAATACCACCAATGCACACACACACACACAAACAAACTGCAACCACATTCAAAACACAAAAAAAGAATCCCATAAACTTTCAGTCAGGCAGCTGCTCTCCACTACCTTGCAATGAACAGTCAGTCTCACTGACACACTCCAATAGCATCAGAAAGCCACCTCTCTTTACCATGAACAGTCTGTCTCACTGACACACTCCAATAGCATCAGAAAGCCACCTCTCTTTGCCATGAACAGTCTGTCTCACTGACACACTCCAATAGCATCAGAAAGCTCTTTGCCATGGCCAGCCAGTTCTATGATTGTTCAAGCATACTGTCCACCTTAGCAAATAAACCATGTACAGCATTCAGTGTTCATGACAAGACTTTCAACTACACACTACCTGAGGATTCACACTGTTTTTTAGTCACAGGTGACAATGTCAGTGGAAGAACACATTCTTCCTGTATCTGAAACACTCTTTAAATGCAGCTCGTCCCCCCCCCTTCCCCCATCCCCCCACCTACAAGAACACATGTATACCTTGCACACTTAATACCCATGCATGTCTGGGTTAGACTGTGAATGATCTGCATTAACATAATGCTCTTTTAAATTACTTTATTGACACTAGATGACAGATATAAAAAGTATTACAAAATACACTACATTTGACTGATTTTTCAATAATTCATAAAGGCATGATACTCTATTAATCATGTGCAACAACAATGAAAAATTTTGTAGCAACTAAGAAGTGTTAAGCTGTCTGCATCTCTGGTACTGTGTTGGCTGCTACCCAGAAAGGATTCTCATCCTCCCTCAAAAAACAAAGAATACTAAAAGGTAAAGGTGTCCCATAACCTGTGTGGTCGTAGGGGAGTGAGGCATCAGAGATCTCAGCTTCTCTAGGGGCCAGCATATTGAGGGCAGCGCTCATCTCCTCTCCCTCGCTGCTTTACCTTCCCTGTCCCTAAAGAGGGTAGGTACCCATTTACAGCTGGGTGAACTGGGGGACTGTACTGAAGCCAAGGTGCGCAAACGGTCACCCATCAAGTTGATAACCATGCTCAATGATGCTTCACCTTAGCTTGGGGAAAGCAAGTGCTAAGAACACTGGGCTACCCCGTCCCCTAAGAACACTAGAAAATGTTAACTCACTCACTGCTGTTGGGCCAAGGCTTTAGCACACTGTCAGCTTAGTACGACATATGAATACTAGAAAATGTTAACTCACTCACTGCTGTTGGGCCAAGGCTTTAGCACACTGTCAACTTTGTACGACATATGAATACTAGAAAATGTTAACTCACTCACTGCTGTTGGGCCAAGGCTTTAGCACACTGTCAACTTTGTATGACGTACTGAAGCTTAAGCATCAACAACAGTTTGATTTTTTTCCAAGACTGATCATGCTTCCATCCTAAAAAAGCTACTTAGACACTGAGATCAATCATCATTTTTCTTATGTAGATTCCTTTCTTGTTGACCTTGAACCCAATCAGACTGTACTTGAACATAGCTGTTTGACAGCACACCAAAAGCCACAGTGTGTGCAATGCCATGAAGATTTTTCATCTGTAAGCAGTGTGTAGACTAATGAATAACTTGAAACTGATTTATAAGACCAATGGAATATTTCTTAGGTGTGAAATCCTTTCGTTTCTTAATGGATCAGGTTGTTGATATTAAATGCCTGCCAACATAAGTACAGACATGTTTCAACATTTTCCTGATTTGTGTTTTGAAGAATGACACATACAAACACTGCATGTAAAATCAAAAGTCGAAACTATAAACTTCTTAATCATACATAATTAGTGCGCTATGAAAAACTGCTTAGTCATACATAATTTGTGTGATGCAATAAACTTTTTAATCAATACATAATTTGTGTGCTTTTATCATTTTGTATAAGAAAGTTGATTATTTTTTAAATATGGCAACAATTTGTTGCACAAAAGCAGACAGGCTAATTTTACCATAACTCCAATCAGTTCATTCAAAACCACCACAGGATTTTGCCAAATTGATTAGGAACAACGATTCATGCAGTACTGTAATGGTCACTTTTATCATCACTTACTAACTTCAGTCTTGAACCATTCATGTGCCTATTTGGGCTTCATTTTCACTCTCAAAGGGACAAATAAAAAAAATATATAAAAAACACCTGAGACGGAGTAAGTAGCAAATGTAAGTAAGCGAAACCTACAACTGCTCAGACTACGCTTGGATCTATAATGAAACTGGCTTCACTTCCCACAGCGCACAAATCCAACATCACTCAGTCAACAGTGCTATATTTAGCGCACCCTTTTCTTTTACCTCATGCAAGTGTGGACAGCTCCTGCTATAAATAGCACCAGCTGGGCCCATCAGGGTTGGGCAGGGATGGGATTTTATTTATTTTATTTTATTCTTTTATATCAAGGATAATGGGATAAGCACTCTTGTGCTTTTTTACATCCAGTCCCCATGTGTATGCAGTTTTGTAAATGTCATCTGTTCCCACCGGCACACGATGGCCTACTCTTACGAAAAGTGGAACAGGATTTAACATGTGCGCAAGATGTTCTGCGTGCGTTCACACACGGGGCCTCGGTTTATAGTCTCATCCGAAGGACTTTGGGGGAGGGTGGAGTCAGCACTGATGTTAACTCCAAGAGAAAAATCTCCTCGAACGGGAATCAAACCCAGGTCGTCAAATTGCGAGCACAATGTTCTGACCACTAGGCTATCCCTTCCCCCCATCAGGCCTCATCCCTAAGGTCAGGAGTCCTCGCCGACCCAGTCCCAGGGAATGCAGATCTGGCCGTCCTGCTTCACAGTGTAGTAGTGGGAGACGCGGAGACGACATTGGTGCAGGGACACGTACAGCCTCCAGTGCTGCTGCACCAGACGGTCGCAGCACTGCTGCATCTGCTGCGGGGTCACTGTCTCGTCCTTGCTGAGCTCCTGCACCTCCAGCGTGGCCACGCACCTCTCCACACTCTCCCTCTCCTGCCTCAGCTGTCTGGTGTCAGCCACAGGGAAAGATAGAGAGGGATTGGTGAGTGGGATTAGGATGGTGTGGTGATTATGATGGTGTGGTGATTATGATGGTGTGGTGATTAGGATGGTGTGGTGATTAGGATGGTGTGGTGATTATGATGGTGTGGTGATTAGGATGGTGTGGTGATTATGATGGTGTGGTGATTATGATGGTGTGGTGATTATGATGGTGTGGTGATTAGGATGGTGTGGTGATTATGATGGTGTGGTGATTATGATGGTGTGGTGATTATGATGGTGTGGTGGATTTGATGGTGTGGTGATATGATGGTGTGGTGATTAGATGGTGTGGTAAGATTTATGAGTGTGGTGATTTGAGTGGATGTGTGATAGTGGTGTGGTGATTATGATGGTGTGGTGATTATGATGGTGTTGGTGATTATGATGGTGTGGTGATTAGATGGTGTGGTGATTATGATGGTGGTGATTATGATGGTGTGGTGATTATGATGGTGTGGTGATTATGATGGTGTGGTGATTATGATGGTGTGGTGATTATGATGGTGTGGTGATTATGATGGTGTGGTGATTATGATGGTGTGGTGATTATGATGGTGTAGATGGTGTGATTAGGTGGTGTGGTGATTATGATGGTGTGGTGATTTGATGGTGTGGTGATTATGATGGTGTGGTGATTTAGATGGTGTGGTGATTATGATGGTGTGTGATTATGATGGTGTGGTGATTATGATGGATAATGTTGGTGATTATGATGGTGTGGTGATTAATGATGGTGTATGGTGATTATGATGGTGTGGTGATTATAGGATGGTGATGATATGTGATATATGATGGTGGTGATTATGATGGTGTGGTGATGATATGAATGGTGTGGTAGATGTAATGATGGTGTGTAGTGATTATGATGGTGTGGTGATTATGATGGTGTGGTGATTATGATGGTGTGAGGTGATTAGGATATGATAATATGGTATGATGATATGAAATAAGATAATGAGGATGATGATAATGAATAAGATAACAAGGTATGATGATAATGAATAAGATAACAAGGTATGATGATAATGCTTCCTCTTGAAGGTAAGGAAGGTATGATGATAATGAATAAGATAACAAGGGATGATGATAATGAATAAGATAACAAGGGATGATGATAATGAATAAGATTTTAAGGTAACTGCATTTCGACTTCAGGGATACAATATCTGATGCTAGTCTAGAACATTTAGACCAAAAAATGTCAACACCTGACAGCCAAGACTTCCACCTTTGGAAAGCGTTCTCCTCTAATACTCATTGGAAGATTTTCTCCACATGCTTTCTAGAACACGCCTCATTCATTTTCTGTTTCGTTCCTTGGCTAGAACTTGAGGTTCACTAATGGTGAGATATTTTCTTGTATGTGCCCGTTTTTGTCCACCATTAATGCAGCTGCATTCTGACTATGGGGAATTTTCAAATTTAATCTCGCTTTCTTCGTGTTTTCTCAGAACCCTCAGCTACAATGCATGCCTAGGAAACAGAATTCAAGATGTGGTGTGTTTTACAATCAAACACAACAACTTGGACCGCATTATCCACGCATGCAATATACTTACTTACAGGTTGCATCTATGAGAAAATGCAAAGAAAACTGCTAGAACAAAATTGAATGAGACATACTGGACAACTCATCACAAAAAAGTGCAGTAGTGACAGAGGCCTTGCAGGCAAGCTGTGACCCCCCCCCCCCCCTACACACACACACACACACACACACACACACACACACACACACACACACACACACACACACACACACACCCTGTCCATTTCTGCACAGACAGTGAGGGCCCTCTCCCTGTTGGCCTGAATGTAATCCACCACCAGAGTTCCCGGCACTGAGGCAGGGATCAGGAACACACCTGTCCTGGTCAGCGTCATGGGGGCGTTCTCCCTGAAACACAAACCAGGTGTGTTACTGCTCTCACCTTCTCTGTGTGTGTGTGTGTGTGTGTGTGTGTGTGTGTGTGTGTGTGTGTGTGTGTGTGTGTGTGTGTGTGTGTGTGTGTGTGTGTGTGTAATGCTGGAAACTGTACCCCACCACCCTGCTCCTTTGTTCTAAACATTTTCTTTGTTATTAGTTTGCTTTTACTAGTCTGTATCATTATAGAAGGCTGGATGTAAAAAAGCAATTGTCATGCTTATTCCTTCAGTTCTGAAAATAAAATTCAATTGATCAATCATAAACTGTACCCCTCCACCCTGCTAATTGCAATTAGTTCTAACACTGACACATCACACTTGCTTTCAGCCATACATTCAGAGGTCAGTGAATAATGAAAAAAACGTAAGCTTTCTTTCTTTCTTTCTTTCTTTCTTTCCTGCATCATCATCATCATCATCATCATCATCATCATCATCATCATCATCACCATCACCATCATACTACTCCTCGTCATCATCACCATCATCACCACCACCCTCATCACCGTCATCACCATAACCATCATCGCCATCGTCGTCGTCGTCGTTGTCATCATCATCATCACAACCACCATCACCACCATCATCCTTGTCACCACCACCATCATCACCACCACCATCACCACCACCACCATCATCACCACCACCATCATCACCACCACCACCATCACCACCACCATCACCACCACCATCACCGCCACCATCACCACCATCACCACCACCATCACCACCACCACCACCATCACCACCACTATCATCATCATCATCCTCATCACCATCACCCTCACATCCTCACTCACCCACCACCACCACACCACCACCACCACCACTACCACCACCACCACCATCACCACTACCACCACCACCACCCTCCTCATCATCACTCACCCATCCACCACCACCTGCAGGGAGGACAGGTCGCTGTCACCGAAGGTTCGTGACACCTGGTCCTGGCAGCGACGCAGTGAGTTCAGCAGTTTGTTCAGCAGCAGTTCATAGTCCTCTGCCATCACCTGACACCACATGACACAGTGACGTCATCATAAGAATGACATGATATTGTGACGTAATCACCTGACATGACATGACACTGATGTCATCACCTGGCATGACATGACACTGTGACATCATCACCTGCCAGCATGACAGCACCACTGTGACATCATCACCACTTAATTAAAACCATCTGACTCTTCACAACCTGCCAGGGTTAAAAACATACATGACCTACTTTGTGAAAGACACCCTGGCATCTGCACAATGATCATCTGATTACTTAAATGAGTCACTGTCTCATCAGCACCAATCCATTCCCCTGAAACTCCTCTGGACAAGACTATAAACTGAGGTCCTGCATGCACACACAAACACTGAACATCTTACGCACGTTAAAAAACTGTTCCACCTTTCAGAAGAGTAGGCCATTGCTTGCCGGTAGAAACAGATGACAAATGTTCATCTTTGGAAAAAAACACACACACACACTGTTGTTACATTTAGACATCATCCCTGACATTGGAACGCAGTTACCTTAGTGGCAGGTAAACAGTGCATATGCAAAAACTCACCATTCGTCAACCTTGGAGCTCTCACTGAGAAACAAACAAAAAAAAAGAAGGAAAGAGAACCAAAGTTGAGAAAACAACTATTTGACCAACAAAAAAAACACAGGAAAAAAAGATGGAAAGCAACATACGTGGCTGTGGGTCTTTTCTTGGCGCACAATGCGAATGTTGTTCAAAAGTTCTGACAATTTTTTCTCCATGGACGGCAATCGTTCAAGCACTGCGTCATAACTGCCCACTGATGCTAACAACTGAAACAGACACACACATTACCATCACTCATTTTGAAAAAAAACACAACCATAGAACAATCTATGATAAAAAAAAAAATTTTAATATACCATTCCCCCTCCTCCAAAAAACCCAAAGTTACCCAAAATTTTTTATTTATTCATTTTATTTATTTCATTCTTTTATTTGGAGGATAATGGAACAAGCACTCATGTGCTTTTTTTTTTTTTCACCTCATGTGCTTTATTACATTCAGTCCCTGTGTGTATGTACTTTCGTAAATTTTGTCATCCATTCCAAACAGCACACAACAGCCTACTCTTCCAAAAAGTGCAACAAGTTTTAAGGTGTACACAACATATTGCTTTGTGAGCTAAGGCTTACAAAAATCAACTGAAATAAACAGTGAAAAAAAAAACCAAAAAAACCCCTCCCCCCAAAAAAAGAATAGTAATAAAGTCTAAAGTTCACCCAAATAGTGTAACGTTACCCAAAAAAGTCTAATGTTACCAAAAAAGTTAAGAAAATCAAACTGCTTTGCTAATTAAGGTTTACGATAGTGGACTGAAATAACCCTTGTGACAAAAGCGGAACAGGAGGCAGGCCTTACTTACTCACCCTCATCCATGAGGTGGGAACGTCCTCACTGCTCAGCACGATCTCTCCCAGACGTGTGACACCTGTCGTGTTGCTGAACAGCAGGCTGCGACCTGACAGTACACATCCCCCCATGTCACACAGTCGTTCTTTTTAAAATTATTTTCTTTTATATCGAGGATAATGGAATATTATAAGCACTCTTGTGCTTTTTTACATCCAGCCCCTGTGTGAATCTTGAATCTTGTGTGTGTGTGTGTGTGTGTGTGTGTGTGTGTGTGTGTGTGTGTGTGTGTGTGTGTGTGTGTGTGTGTGTGTGTGTGTGTGTGTGCGCGCGTGCATGTGTGTGTGTATGTGTGTCTGTCTTTGTGTGTATGTGGGTGTCTCTGTGCGTGCGTTTATTTTATTTTGTTTTTTTTTGTTTTTTTTTTATTCTTTTATATCGAGGATAATTGGATAAGCACTCTTGTGCTTTTTTACATCCAGTCCCCGTGTGTATGCAGTTTTGTAAATGTCATCTGTTCCAACCAGCACACAATGGCCTACTCTTACAAAAAGTGGAACAGGATTTAACGTGTGCGCAAGATGTTCTGCGTGCGTTCACACACGGGGCCTCCGTTTATTGTATCATCCGAAGGACTTTGGGGGAGAGTGGAGTCTGCACTGATGTTAACTCCAGGAGAAAAATCTCCTGGCCCGGACTCGAACCCGGGTCTTCAAATTGCCAGCGCAATGTTCTGACCCTGTGTATCTGTGTGTGTGTCTGTGTGTGTGTGTGTCTGTGTGTGTGTGTGTGTCTGTGTGTCTGTGTGTGTGTACATATGCATGCATGCATGCATACATGTGTGCATGCATGGGTGGGTATATGTGTGCATGTGTGTGTGTGTATACATGGAAGCCTGCGAGTGTCCATGACAACCTTGCAGAGCGGAGGTGATCAGGGCAGGGTGCTGGGCGTACAGCCTGTAGAAGCTCTTGAGGCAGCCCCTGAAGTGGGTGACCCCCCACACGTTGTCCCAGCGGATCTCCTGCAGGCCCAGCGCGTCATGCAGCATGCTGCACAGCCGCCGGATGTCCTCCTCCACGCTGCGCATCGCCTCCTGGCACTGGCGAGACTGCGCCATGTTCATCTGCAGCCACGATCTGTGGGGGTTTTGTGGGGTTTTTTTTTTTTATTATTGTGATAATGATTATCATCATGATAAAAACAGTGATTATGATGATGATGATGATGATGATGATGATGATGGTGATGGTGGTGATGATGATGATGATGATGATGATGATGATGATGATGATGATGATGATGATGATGATGATGGTGGTGGTGGTGGTGGTGGTGGTGGTGGTGGTGGTGGTGGTGGTGGTGGTGGTGCTGATGATGATGATGATGATGATGATGATGATGATGATGATGATGATTGATGTAAAGATTTTTCAGGACACCCTACACATTTTCAATGACTTTGGTGGGGAAATCAAAATGACTGGCATGGGAACAGCTGAATGGGAAGCCCACAGAACTTGAGGCAGCAACAAATACAAACCAAAAATTTAATTTAAAAAACCCAAAATATAACAACAAAAAACATATGCATCTCAAATAAAAAGTAAAACCACATGTACACACTAAAATCAAACATGCCTTTGCCCTTTTTCAAATAAAATTCACCCTTAAAACAACCACCATACCTAAACAGCCTACATAAACATTGCCATCACACAGCAAACATCAGACAGCCTAAAAACTTGCCTCAACATTATCAAACATTCTTAAAACCTCCTAAAAATAATCTTCACACCTAAAACAGCCTTCATCAACAACAAAAACTGACATTGCGACATACAGCAAAAACACACTGCCAAAACTTGCCCCAACATAATCAAATATTCTTAAGACTTTCTCAAAATAATCATGACACCTAAACAACCTTTTTTTCTTTTTAACCCTTTCGCTACCATCATATTTTGCTAAGACACATGCTGGATGAAACAGAGAGAGCGTTGAATCATGACGAACAGCGATTGTCAAATGAGCACTGCTGGTGATGGTTTCTATGACGAATGCTGTTCCTCAACAGTTCAGTAAAAAGGTTAACTGACACTGAAATACACATCAGAAACACACAGCCACACAACTCACCTGAGCATGACCTGGGGGCGGGGTTTATGGAACTGCTGGTTGGGGTCCGTCTGCCCGGTGGCGGTGTAATAGGAGGGGTGCCAGTGGATGGGGCGGAAGGGGGTGGAGACCTGGGCAGCAGGGGTGGTGGGGATGCTGTGGACGTAGTCCTGAGGCAGGCCACAGCGCTGCAGCACCGTCAGCACTGCCCCCCTCAGACTCTGCTCCTTCAGGGCCACCCTCACCTCCTTCAGCCCTCCTGGTACAGCGGGAGGGGGGGGGGGGGGGGGGTAAGTATTGTCATTGATAGAGGCTTTAGCAGAAGGGGGGTAGGGGGGGGCAGGGTGACTGACAGACACTATAGCAGGAAAGAAACCAAGAAACTCTGTGAAGACTATATAAAAAGTATATTATAGACTTATTATTATTATTATCATCATCATCATCATCATCATCATCGTTTTTATTATTACTATTATTGTTGTTGTTGTTGTTGTTGTTGTTGTTGTTGTTGTTGTTGTTGTTGTTATTATCATCATCATTATTGTTGTTGTTGTTGTTCTTATTACCATCATCATCATCATCATCATCATCATCACCACCAACATCACCATCATCATTATCATTATAACAACACAATACTTTCATTATTACTTGCCACTGAAATTGAAGGACTGTGTGGCGTGGTCTTGCTGGCGGATGAAGAAGGTCAGGTGAACGGGTCGGGCCTTCCCGCTGACCTGCAGTGACCTCACATACTCGCTCAGCTGCTTCAGGGAATCCTCATTCACCGCCTGATCACACCATCAAATTCGTTTCCAGCAACACAGCAACAACGACAAGATAATACAGTATAGTATTGTTTGGTTGCGATTTTTTGTACATACCAACACTAGAAACTTTAAATACAAAATATAAAAAAAGAATTTAAGAAAAATCTAATTTAAAAGATTTTATTTATTAAAAAAAAAAACACCTCCCCCCCCAAAAAAAAATTTTTACAGTAAATTTATTGTTAGTTTCTGTTTGCTACCTCATCATACCACAGGACACTACTTTTAAAAATGTCTCCCTTGTTCCTCCTTTTTTTTTCTTTACAATGTCTTCATGACAAAGATTAACATACATATAAATGGGCAAGTATTCATTATCCTTGCCCCCGTCATTTTGTATAGGGGTTTTATTTAACATTTAGCAATGGTTTGAGAAGCCGCCGCTGTAGTCTAGTGGTTAGGGCGTTGGACTCGTAATCTAAAGGTTGCGGGTTCGATCCCAGCTTTCGGCTTTGGCGTTGTGCCCTTGGAAAAGGCACTTTACGGCTATTTTCTCACCCCACCCAGGTGTAAAAGGGGTACCAACCTTGTGTTGGGGGTTAACCCTGCGATAGACTGGCGTCCTATCCAGGGGGGAGTCTATGACTCTCAGTCGCTTAACGCCACAGAAACCGGGATAAGCACCGGCCTGATGAGCCTCTATAGGCTCGGGACAGACTTTAACTTTTTTTTTAACTAACTAATGGTTTGAGAAGTCATATTTTCTTGTTGTACAATCTTCATTTTCATTAATAAAAAAACCCATCTTTTCTACCTTTCTTATAAAAATGCTTTGACCATAAGCAATAAAAATGTTCTTGAAAGCTGAAAAGCACACATTCTGTTTCAAGGTTTGACCTTCTTCTTTTGATGATCTTCTAAGTTCTAGCCTTCACCTACAGGCACTCTTAAATCAATATTCATAAATGCCCAAATACATATATATATATATATATATATATAATATATATTATATATATATATATATATATTTTATATATATATATATATATATATATATATATATAATATATATATATATATATATATATATAATATATATATATATATATATATATATAAAGTACATGTATGTATACACTTCCACATACACAAGCATGCACGAGTACACACACATACTTGATACACACACACAAGCTCAAACATACACAAAAATCTCAAACATACACAAACACACACGCACGCGTGCGCACGCATGCACGCATGCACGCGCACACACACACACACACACACACACACACACACACACACACACACACAGAAGACAAAATACCCTTTCATTGGGGAACTGCCCAAAGAGATCTGGATGCACAATGAAATAGAAGGGGCGAAGAGCTGCAGACACTTCTTGAGTTGTGAGGTATCGCACCACACCCACGCATGCTATACACTTTAACAGTTTGCATGATTTCCTGAAAACAAAGCACAAAACCGATCACTGAAAAGACTAACTCAGTAACTTCTTCTGTGTGATGGAAGGAGTATTAAGTGTGAGACATTGCAACAATGAACCATGTAAAATCAATTTTAAATATATATACCATAACATGTAGTTTTTATTATTTATAGGTTCTATGTTATGCTCTTTGAGTGTTATCTGTTTTGTTTTTTTATATATAAAGTGTTATCTACAAAGAGTGACCATTATCATTATTATGACTATTATTCTTATTGTTTATATTAACTATTATCATAATCATTATGATAAATCATAAACCTTTTGGAATCATTTCACTGACTACTCTTTCAAGTCTTTGTGATCTAACTCATCATAAATCAGCTACAGTGTTAAATCGTGAAACACAGAGAGAACTTTTTAAAATCAGGGGATGTTATCTTTGTATTCCTGACTCTACTGAATTTATATACTAGACTACAGAAGTTGTTCTGACAAACTGTAGTGTAGGAACTGAAGACAATTCCAGAATACAGTAAAATATTCTGACACTAAAATAAAATACATTTCTTGCACATGATCCTCAACAGCCAAAGGCCTACAGTACAGTCTATGACCACTCAAAGTAAAAATATTTTGACTATCTTATATCTAGATTTGTTCATCACACAAATCGCTCTCTCTCTCTCTCTCTCTCTCTCTCTCTCTCTCTCTCTCTCTCTCTCTCTCTCTCTCTCTCTCTCTCCCTCCACACACACACACACACACACACCCACACACACACACACACACACACGACCCACAGTGACACACACACACACACACCACACATACACAGTCCACACACACACATCACACACACACATTCACCACACACACACACACACACACACACCACACACACACACACACACACACACAACACACACACACACACCATGCACACAGCACACACACACACATTTATGAATTATACATGCCACAATGCACCACACACACATTGAAAACAAGATTCAGAATGAGAAAGGTAATGAGAAAAGACAAAAATTGATTTCACATAAATTTATGTTGTCTTTACTGAAAAAAAAATATGAAAAAGTAATGCCTGTGTTTGAGCTTAACAGTGCATGTGCAAGCTTTAAAAATAACATAAAATACAAGGCCTATCAGTATTAGTTGTATAACAGGTTTATTGTTAGAGATTAAAAAACAACAACAAAAAACATTCATATCTAATTCAGTAATTGCAACAAACACAAATGAAAACTGGTAGAGTACTCACCTGAACAATTTAGCTGGCAACATTTCCAGGCTCCCTTTTTAGAGCAACTTATTCATTTTCTTAACTTTATCTTGCTAACATGACAATCAGCACATAGTCTTGAAAACATGTGGGCCAAAGTGATCTTGTAGAACTTTGCACAAAGTGTAAAACATCCTTCCAGAACAAAAAATTGTTATGATCTTGTAAAAATTATTATATGCAGCTCCTTCAAAGAGCCCTGTGTCATTTCTGAAAGAATGACTGCATATTATCAATTTGTTGGTAAGTCAGTGGCACTCTGGTTTTATCTGTTCAATAGCATACTGAAACACATTTGAACAAGGTCGACACTGCAGCACTTGTAGCCCTTCAAGGTTAACTCCCTTGACCCTTCTCAAATCTCCATCGACATGTTTCTGCTCACAAGTTGTCTGAATGCGCTAACTGCTTGAAGCTTTGCTTTGAAATGAAAACATATCTGGAAACAGAAAGCCAAATTCACAAAATAAGTTCTTCTAACAGCTGTAATCAATTTCTGTAAACCAAGACCTTTCTTTCACAATGGTCACGAAGATAGTCTGCTCTGATTCTTCCATTTCGTCTGCTACAATTGTGTGTTTGTAGTTTTTAACACTAAAGAGTTATTTAGAATTCTGATTGGCCACCGTTTTGTTGGAAGCCAATCAAACTTCAAAGAAGTAAGAAATAAGTGTCGCAATTTATCTTCTTTCGTGTGGACATCTGTAGGTCATACAGTTTTATTTCTGAACTTCGAACGAATTTGATCGGTAAGTATTTGTTTAGATCATCAAATATTCTAGTATCGAAGGTGTCTTTTTTTTTACCAATAGTCACTGTGGTAATGTTTGTTGAGTAGAGAGCATGGAGAAAATACCAGAATGTTGAATTTGTTGTGGGCTGACACGACCAAGGGAAAGAAGTCGAACTGTACCCAGAAACGAAAGCATTGTTGAGAGTGTAAGCAAACAAAAAGTGGCATCAAGCGTGTAGTCACTGCAGTGACAGGGTGATCATTTTTCCGTCGACGTTGTGGCTCTTGTTAGCTGTTTTTCTGTAGATTTTAAAGGAGCCGAGAGTAAGACTACATAATTTGACTACTGTAGTACCGTGGTAAGTACTAGCCCATCTTTAACTGTTAACTTCAAGAAGCAGGTTAGACTTAATGAAGTTATTATTAATATGTCCCTGAAGAATTGAAAGTATAATTTATCGACTAAACTTCGGAGGATTGAGTTACAATCGTAATGGAATCTACGCTACCAAAGTCAGTGCAAGCGATATTTATGGAGATGTCTAGTTCTGACAATACAGCAAAATAAAGGGTGTGGTCTGCAGAAAGTGTGATGCTGCCAGCCTGTGGGAATCTGGCTTACAAAATCATCATTACCAGAGCTTCTTTCAATGACAGCAGTTTTCTCAGTTAAGAAATAAAGGCTGCTGTTCCAGAACATGTTCCAGGATAGAGTACATCACCACTTGTGCAATGCCAGTTTATTATCTGATTAATAATCGTATCCAAATTAAAGGCTATGCCCAGTCTACCACATAATAATTATGGTCCAACTTCAATCAGAAATTGAAACCAAAACCTCTTGCTTTCTAGATGAGCATTTGAAGAGCTCTGCAAATTTAGGTAACAAAAAAATGTTCTCAGTGTCTGTTGTCTTCAAGTTCTACTCTAGCCATTCTCATTAGCTGTCATACTTTGATCCTGTTAATTGTCATGCTGTAGTATGACAAAATAGTGTTAGCACTACTACTAGTGATGTTGTGAAATCCCAAGTCAGAAGGTGTTCTCAACCTCTATCAGGGAATGAAATCAGACAGTGTTGTGTTTGTTTAATATTTTTTTCTAACACAAAAACAATGAAAGGCTGAATAATTCATCAATTCTAGTAGTGGTAGTAGTACCAGGTTTTGTTTTAGATCTTTTTTAAAGAAATAGTTCATGATATAACTGTTTTATCCTAGAAACCTTATCACTATATTATCATATTTTGGGATTTTGGTTTTCCCAAAGGAGTGTCACAGCAAGTGGAATTCTATTCTCTACACCACATTAACCACTTGGCCAACACTTGAGTCCACCAGTTTTATCAGTGTGTTAGTAAAGCCTTAGGGGCATCATAGATATGTTTGTGTAATCCATATTTTTAGCCGTAACTGGCCTACTTTTTCACTAAAATGACTGTGTGTGTGTGTGTGTTGTGTGTGTGTGGTGTGTGTGTGTGTGTGGGGTGTGTGTGTGGTGCATTTAAGACCTCAGAATGGTACTGTTATTGTTAACATTATGGTTTTATCTTCATTCAGTGATTCATTCAGTGATCACTCCGGTCATGAAACTCCTTTTCAGAATTCTAAAATTCAAGGATTGCTGTAGTGTAAGGCATACTTCATTTAAATATGACCACTTGCCAGAACAATGTCATGTGGATTTTTTACTCAGAGCAGTTTTCCATTGTGCAATATATTTCAAAACATATACTTTATAATAATAAATCATGTGAAGTTACAAGACCAAGTCATTTGATTAAAATCAACAAAAACTAATTACTATGTGTACAATTTGAAGAAAAATATTTTCAGACGATAGTATAGAAATTACAATGTGAAAACTGATCCATTACACTGTAGTACCCAGGTTATAATGTTGTAGTCTAATTTTCTTTCCTGTCTTCTCTGCCCACTTTACTTACAATGTTTGTATTGTTCAACTTGATCTGCCATAGCAGTACCTTGATTGTTGTTGAGATTGTTAATATTTCCAGATACTTCAACAGTATTACATGATGCATCGCATGCCATGGGGTGATTTGGTTGGCCCACTCTGAAGGGAAAGTAAATGACTAGAAAATCACTGATCACTTGATTAATTTATTTATCATTGAGCTGTTTGTATGTTAGGCCCTTTTACTCTTTCAAAGCAGGTTTTTGTTAGGTTGGTGTTTGGTTGTTTGGTTGGGTTTTTTGTGGGGGTTTTTTTTGGGGGGGGGGTATTTTTTAAGGAAGTTTTCTTCACTGTGTTTTTTTAAAGCTCTAGTACATTTTATGCTTGATGATATTAATTATTAGATTTTTTAAATATAGTCACGTAATGTGTTATTGCATGCTTGTGTGTAAGCAGATTGATTTAGGTGGGGGCTTTTTTTTTTGTTGTTTATTTTTCATTTCGATAAACCCAGGCCATAGAAGAATGTAAATTCAAATCATGCATTGTGATAAGCAGCTAGGGCAAGGACAGTCACTCTCTTGACCTTATCTGAATTGTTCATCCTGGGGAAAATCCAGCTTTGAAAGAGATACAACATAAACATTGTCAATGGTGGAGGTGATAAATCTGTCTTTTTTTTTTTCCTTTTTTTTTTTTTTGATTGTTAAGTAAACCAGACAAGGTTGTGGTGAAACTGTGATGGTGTAGAACAAAAGACATGCTTAGACAGGCTTGCCTACCTTTTCTGTTTGTTAACTTTTTAAGTTATTTCTTTTGCATGATATGTCCTTTGTTCTTTATATAATTTTTTCTCAATACTGGAATGATTTTTTTTTCAGTCCATTTGTTGTTCATTTTCTAATAATTCCTTTTTTTAATCCATTTGTTTGTGTTTGCAGCCTTTTGTTAGGTTTAAGCTCAAACATTTGCATTAATAATGGAGACTGAACATCTTTTGGAAACCAATCCTGTTGAGGTTAGCATGCACTGGTTTTGTTTTCTTCATTTTGCTTGGATCATAACCCTTTTCTTTTATTATTTTTTCTTCTTCTTCGCCCGTCTTTTCTGTTCTTTCTTTCTCGAAACTGCTAGCAATTTTCCTCTTTGTTTTGTCTTTCAAGTAACATCAATGCAGCTAATCTTGATTTCTGTGTCAGCATTGTGTACAGATGAATTTCAGCGTTGGTGTGTTTGTGATTTCACAATGTTCAACAAAACAAAAGCAAAAAAAAGTGCCTGTTGTGGGTAGTTTGTGTTTGCAAAACATATAAATTACACACAGTGACACATGTGCTTATTTACAAGTATTATATTCATTGTCAACAAGTCAGAGCCTTTTTGATGATCCTTACTGTTATGTACATTGTATTATGTTTCATAAATCTGGTCATGTAATATGTATGGATAGATCTAATAATATCAGTGCTTTGACTACAGTCAGGGAGATTAAAACTTATAAATAGATAATCTGCGTTGTTATGTGTACATGTAATGTATCACATCATATTTCATTAATTCATTTTTGTGTAGATAAATCTAATAAAAGCAATGTTTTCACTACAAATCAAGGTAAACTTACTAAAAGTAAAGTGCTTGGTTAATACTAATAGGTTAGTCTTCTATTTCTTGTATTCTCCCACATTTTTATTATTGAGACCTCTCTTCTCCTTCCTCCCCCCTCCCCTCTACTGGCTCTACTCTGTGTTTTTTTCTCACCCATTTGCTTTCCACCTTGCCAATCTCATCCTTCTAACTCAGTGTCATGAAACATTTTTCCATTTGTCTAGACTATTTTTTTTATTAAAGTTTTTAGTGCAACAAATTTTAGCTGAAAATGTTTATGAATAATGAGTAATATTTTGACTACATTATACTGATAAAGTGAATGGGAACATGGTTATTCAGACATTGTTCAGCCATATTCAGATTAATCCTTCTTTTGTAAATTATGTCAGATCTACAGTGTCTTTAAAATTTCACAGAAACAAAATAATGAAATGAAGAACTTTATCAAGTGAAGTAGTAAATCATGTAGCATTCAGTAGACCCTCAATTTGACATCTTTGGTTGATGAGTGTTGACAGGATCAGTAATGGTGGGTGTTTGACTGCCTGACTGACTAGTGACTTACTGCCTTCTCCCAAAACTCCTTCAGAAGTTGTTGGGACACTGCACTGAATTTTTCTCAGGCAGTGTGTCAGTGACAAATGCGGCTTGACAGGACCTATCCCTCTCCAGAGAGCAGGGTGCTTGCTGGGTATATCATGTCATCCACTCCCACCAGCCATTACTTGTTAGCTTTTAAAACTAGGAAAAGTAGATGGGAGAATTAACATCTGTGCAAGATTTTCTGGATGTTTTTGCATATATATGGGATCTTGGTGTTTGGTCTCGTCCAAAGGACTGTCAAGGAAATAGGGTCAGTACCATCATTACTCCAGGTATTAAGATCCCCTTGAATGGATGTCTCATGGAAGACTCCAACACACGCTTCCAGCCTGTATTGCATGACTGGCCAACTCATTGACACAGACAGAGACAGACTTCACCCAAGACAGACTTCATTGAACTCCTTAAGGCGATGTCAACCACTAGGTTGTGATTTTCTTTAAAAACCACTGGAATGTTTGCCATTGTCTTGGACAACATCAGGCCCAAGTTTCAGTGTTTTCCTGTTTGGTTTTCTGTTTTTCCACATCCCTCTCCTCCTTTTTCAAGCTTGCCTTCTTCCATCTTTTCTCCCTCCTTTCTGTCCATCTTCTTTGTCGTTGTACCCATGCCCCATCCCCCTAGACTTTTTTGGCTGTAATCTTTTTCCCTTTTTTGGTTTTTGTATTTTTCTTATTGCGTTTTCTTTCTTTGTAGAATTTTTTTCCTCATCAGTGTTCCTTTCTTTCCATACAAAGTTCTAGGCTGATAGCTTATTTTGGTTTGGTTGGTTTTTATCTTAAAACTCATCTTTTATCCTTACAGTTACATACATTCACTAGTTAGTATTTTATTTCAAACAAAAGCTGAGCTTTTCTTGTATGTTTAGTACTTTTTTTATTTTTAACTGTATTGAAACATGTAAATGTGTTCAGTCACTGAATGTGTGCACTTGTGTCTGTGCCTCTGTGTGTGGTGTGTGTGTGTGTGTGTGTGTGTGTGTGTGTGCTGTGTGTGTGTGTCTGTGCCTGTGTCTGTCTGTGTCTGTGTCTGTGTGTATTATAAGAGACAGAGAGAGAAAGGGAGGAGTCATGTTAAGAGACTAGAGAGATGACAAGATGGAGATTAGCTAATTCAGAAGGCCAGAAAAAAAAAAAAAAAACATCCTTTGCTTTCTTTCCTGACTGTTGTGTTATGAGGAAACCGTTGTTAACCTCTCCCCTCTGCAGATGTTAGTGACGTGTTCTGCCAAAAAAAAAAGAAAAACACCCAGCAGTGATGGATGAGGGGCTAGGTGATTTATGTTGTGTGTATGTATACAGGTATACATGAAGGTGTAGTGAGTAAGAAAGGACTGTCACGGGGAAGGGCTTCACTGGGCTTGCTGGGATGAAGCACGGCTGTTTCCTTCTCTTTTTTCGCCATCCCTTCACCCCACCCACCCACCCCGTCATAATCCTGACATGTCCCTCCCTCCCCTTACTGAACGCTTGAAGTGATGGTCTTGTGCGACCAGCCAAAGATCAATGTTGTGTTGTGTTGTGTTGTGACTTGAACTTCAAGCTTGTTCTCCAGTTAAGGCACTACATTTTGTGTAAGTGGCGAGGTGGCACGAAGAAAGTAGTTTTTTATGGGGGTGATATCATTTCTTTGTTGGTTTTTCATTGTATTGAATATAGAGGGTGGCTTTTTTGTGGTTTATTCTTTTGTTTGGTTTTTCTTATAGCTTTATTTGTCCAGGCATTGATATTGGTGTGGGTTGTTTTTCTTTGAATATTTCTTGTGCAGGTGGCTTGTATTCTTCTTCTGTGTTTTGCTTTTTTTGGTAGTAGAACAGTAAAATCTTCTCTTTGAGTGTTTTGTAACCGCTTTTCTTTGTGCAGTGTTTTAGATTTAATATATAATTTATAATGACGGGGTTTTTTACAATCATGTGTCACTATGTGTGTCACAGAAAGTTGGTGTATTAATTTGTGTGAGGAGTGTTTTGAAATTCATTTAGAACAATTGAATATAACATGTGCATTTTGTGTGTTGTTATGTAGATGAAATAAAGACAAAAATTATTTCCATCAGCTTTTTACACATGGTATGATGTCAATGCTGATTTTCCAGTCAAAGATCATGCTCAAGTAGAAAATCTGTTTAGCAATAGAACATTGGATGATCGTTAGGTTTCACAGGTAAAGAGTTAAAAAGTATTATAATTACAAAAATTGGTTTTGTGTCTCAAGCTTGCAAAGGCCTGCAGCTGTAGATGTACATTTTGATATTTAACAGTATCATTGTGATGATTTTGCTTATTCTTCTCATTTGTTACATTTACACTAAAATGTGATTGTATGTTAGAGATAGCAGAAAGTCATGTGTGGAAAATAACTATGATAGCATACCTTTGCTTTGGAGGTAAAATCTTTTTAGAATTGTACACCCTTGCCTTTGATTCTGGCTAATTTCACAACATATCTGAAAACATGTGTCAACATATGCATGCGTAGATCTACAAATGCATGCTTTCTCACACACACACACACACACACACACACACACACACACACACACACACACACACACACACACACACACACACACACACACACACACACACACAGGAAGTAGTCTGAAGGAAAACATTTCTTATGCTGTCATACCTCATGAGAGAGTTTGTTATTGGTCAGACAAGTTCATGAATACATTGTACGAATTTTGATAAAAACACATGTGAACGTGACAGTTTATTTTATCTCTGACCTCATTCGGCCTTCAGACAGGGAATGTTTTTGACATAGGCTGAAGTCGAAGTGGAGAAGAAGAAACTTAAAAACAAACTGGTCTTCTCCGTGTATTTATTCTGATTATTCTTTCATCTGCGTGTCTTAGTTGTTTTTATTCTAGGGTCCGGTTTGTTTGTTTTTTTTAGAGGGGAAGGGGTATTGTTTTTGGTTCCTCAGCTAGAGCTCCAAGGTTCACCAGTGGTGAGATTTTTGTGCATGGTACTGTTTTTTCCTACCAATAATGTAAATCTGCATTCTGACTTCAGGAAAGCAGTTGGGAATTGGTTTTGATAGAATTGTTTTTTAAAGACTCATACATTCATACACATTTTTTAATTTTTTATACACACATGTACAATAGAGCAACAACAAGCCGAAACCTTACAAATATGCCAAACAACAATGACAGGTTATGTCTTTACATTTGGCAGCTGGGAATTGAACCTACCAGTTTTGCAAGAACGGTTGTGAGGTACCTCCCTGCTCATGTCGGTTTTTTACTGGTGTGGGGGTTTATACACAAGTCCCTAAGCACGCAGGTCTGACTGGTGAGTCTCCTCAGAAAGACATTGCATTTGTCAGTTTGATTTTCCTGTCAAACTGGGAAGAAAGGGCAAGGCTGGGAATCGAACCAAGACCTCATGGTTTACATCTAGGCAGGTGAATGTCCAAACCATCCTGTCACCCTCCTTCATAGGGTCAGTTTTGGTTTCTACCATTTTAGTTTTCACACAGACACTTGTGGTATCAGTAGTACTAGTACCTTGTCCATATAGTTTTTAATGATTTTTTCCCTGTCACACAGTAAAGTGCTCAGGAAAAAGGAGGGTTGTTTAACGCCTGCCTGAAATGACCTAGTGGAAAAGTAGGTCAGGTGCAAAGGGACTTATTTCGTGGTGGAGCGTCTGGCTGCCATTCAAATGCAATCATTCATATGTTGAAAGGCAGTGGAAATTCCATAGAAAAGTTTCAAAACATTTTTCCGTTTAGTTCATTCTCATGCATGTTCAAAAGCATGCACACACACACACACACACACACACACACCCCACACACACACACACACACACACACACACACACACACACACACACACCAACACACACACACACAGATCAAAAGAGTGTGAAACGTGTATTGACTTTAAAACAAGGTCATCACCACTTCAGTATACTATCTTTTGAAAAAAAAAAAATTTTTAAAGAGGGGGAGGGGTGAACATTTTCCTTTGTTTAACAATACTACCTTCAGCCACATTCCCTCACTATACATAGAGCTTGAAACACACATCACATCACATCACAGCCAGTCAATGTACAGACCAAACTGTACAAACCACTGGTGACTGTTAAAACTGCACAGAATTGTCACAAGGCACAGATTTCATGTGAAACATGAATTTGCTGAAGGGTCACATCAATCCAAAGATGCTTTTTCCTCATTTTGCTTGTTTATTCATGACTTAATGATGTAGATTTGTCTATAAGTTCAAATACAGTCACTTTATCTTTTTTTTTTTAATATTGATGAAATTAATCAAAAATATAATCTCAAGTTTGATTTTATCTTTGTATGTGTCAAAAGAAACATTCGGATAACATCTAACTGATGCTTTTATAGAGTAAAGCTTATTCATATGCTTACTGATTACTTTTCGCTTTTTTTGTGCTTCTTAAACTGGAGCATGTAATATCTGCCTCTAAGCCTTTTTTTTTAAAAAATTATTATTAACATGCAACTGTACGGCATACATATGACATTATTATCATCTACCCTGTCTGCTATCTTTACTAATGCTATGATATCAGTCTTTTTTAAAGTCTTTAATTAGAAGAGAAAGGTGTTTTTTTTACCAAACAATCCAAACTATGTACATTTGTCACCTTCACGTGATAAAGGACAATAGACTGCACTACTTTAGTTGAATCGGATAATTCAAGAAGGGTCAGTTTTGTTTCCTTAGTTTTGGTTTGTTATAATACTTTTGGCAGTTTTGACGGATCTGTACATTTCTCTGTTGCATTTACTGTTTAGCCAGTTATTAAGTAACTATCACTGACTGCATGTGAGAAGGGTTTATCAGCAGATACTGAGGTAGCACTTTTTTTGTTGCTGTTGATTTTGTTGTTTATTTTTAAGTGTATTTTACATATTCTAATATTGCATTTTTTGTTTTGTTTTTATTGTTTATTTTTAACTGGTTGTGAACAGATTTAGAATAGATATATATAGCCTACTCCTTTTCTCACTTTCTTTTGGTTTTGGGGGGGTGGGGGATTTTTGTCATTTTGTGGAAAGTGTTTAGAGAGAAAATGAGGTGGTGCAATCTTGTGGTGTATTGCATTATGATCAAGCAGATTTCTCTGCTTGAAATTCTGGACTGCTCTTGTGAGTAGTCAGAAAGAACTGCATATGGTATTGGTTCTGCCGGAGAGCCCTGATAAAGAATTGGAAAGAGTGTGAATGTTGCACATGAATTCTTAGAAACAACGATGTGTTGAGTGAAACAAACTTCTTTCATCTTTCCTCTGTCAGACATAATCTGCTGACATGGGCGTTGACGTGTTGTGTGTTTCACAGTTGTATCTGAGCCAACTGAATCAGTTTTGAATTAATTATGCTGTGTTTTGTCTATCTATAGTATAGCACATAAACATGTAAAGATTGGCTCTTCATTGGAAAGTGACTTATTGTGATTATGATCGGCAGGGGGGGGGGGTTGGGGGAGGGGGGGTTAAATGTTGGTCGCAGACACATATTGCAAACTACCGTTTGTTTGTGTGGCTCTTTGTCTACAGACCTGTACACAAACAGAATCAAATAAGCTGCCTATGGTGAAACAGGTTCTTATGACACTTACCAATACACATTAGCTGACTACAATATAGACCAGAGAGGTAACAAACTGAACTGGCAGTACTTAACTAATCCACAAGCTTGAGAAAGAAAGTGTGGCTCTGGGTGTGATTGGAATTTCAAACCTTTCACTTGGAGCTTGGTGGGTTTGCCTCAGTCTGTGCCAACATACACACTGTGCTGCTAATGATCAGGTATTGCAGAACCATACAAAACTAGTCCAGTAATTACAGAATGTGGGGGGGGGGGGGGGGGGTATATGTGTGTGTGTGTAACATTTTTTGCAAACTACTCAAGTAATTACAGGTCTTATCAATATGTTTGAGAGTGTGCATGTGCAAGACAGGGAGATTAGGGTTAGCAAAAAAACTACTGCAGTAATTACAGGTATTAGTTTGTGAGAGAAGCTACAGTTTGAGAAGAATCCTCCTACAGAGCAGTGTGGTGTTTGGGTTGCAGGGCAGGACCATGGAGAAACTGACGGACATTGAGCTGATGAGCATCGAGGCCACTGACCCCAAACCTCGTTCCTTCGCCAATGACGCCACCGCCATCCTCATTCAGGTGAGTGTGGCTGAAGTCTGGGGTGAGGTGAAGGCATTCCCATGTTTAGAGTGTTTCTTCAGCCTGATCGTGGCAGTGCTTTACTGAGAATGTTCTGCAGATTGATGTCACAGTTTTTGGGGTGGGCATACATTGTGACAGGCATGAAAGAAAGAAATATAATCAAATATATATACCATGTTATTTTTTTCCTTTGTTGTGCAGGAGGATGACATAGAGACGCCCTATGGCAACATGCATGTGGCAATTCAGGGAGATCGTTCCAAGCCCGCCATCATGACTTTTCATGATATTGGACTCAACCGTTAGTTGACAGAACTGTGCTTTCTTTGTGTGTGGGATGTGTGTGTGTGTGTGTGTGTGTGTGGGGTGTGTGAAATGCTGTTTAGTTAGCGCCATTGTCATGTATGTGTATGATTTTATCAATGCCAATTCCATGGTACTCTCTGTTTGTTTTTTTGAAGAGTTGCATAGGAAAATATGTTTCAGATGTTACGTCTATTTAGTTCAAATATTTATATGGCTGTAATGGTTCAACAGATCATGTATTTGGCTGTGATGGTTCAGTAGATCATGTATTTGACTGGAGTGGTTCAATAGATCATGTATTTGGCTACAGTGGTTCATAGATCATGTATTTGGCTACAGTGGTTCATAGATTATGTATTTGTCTGTAGTAGTTCAATAGATCATGTATACAGTAGTTCAATAAAGTATGTATTTGGCTGAAGTGGATCAATGGATTATGTCAAAAGAAGGTTAAAGATTGAACATTACATTTCTTATCAACACATAAAGGGCATGTTTGCGCATACCAAAAATTTTCAGGATTGTAGTTATTTCTAGAAGAAATGTTTTGTAAAGTTTCAGATAGTAGTGATTACAACTGAGGAAATGTACATGCAGTTTGTTTTTTAAATGTCCATTAATAACGAAAATCATGCATGATTATTGAATCCTCATTGACCAGATCCTGATCATGACTTTGCACATGTGTGCCTGTGTGCAGACGTGACGTGTTTCCAGGGTTTCTTCAGCTTCAGTGAGATGCAGCCCATCCTGCGTCACTTCTGTGTCTACCACGTCAACGCCCCGGGGCAGGAGGAGGGGGCCCTGTACCTCAAACCCGAGTAAGTCAGGGCTTTGGCAGTCAGATGTCCACATCGCACTGTGGTCCCTATGTCTGTGCTTCAGTGATGTCAGGCCCCTGTGGCAGTCTGTCCTACCCACTCTAGTGTTGTGCCCATTTTTTATGTCTGTTTTTTAGGGGTGGGGGGGTTTTATCAATTCAACTTTGCCCAAAATGATTATTTTGTATCACTAAGCTCAGAACTACGCTTTAATTGCTAAATTGTTATTTATTGCATATTTTGTATGAATCCAGGTTGTTTTGATGAGTTAGAGAAAAATGTGTTCAAAGAAATATTTTCATGGAGAAAGAGAAGGGAAAATATGTTTTTGTTTTAATCAGTATGGCAGCCATTAAAGGTATTGTTATTTTTCCTTCAAATGGTATTCTCTGCCTGTGTTAGATGTTTGTTCCCTACAAGTTGAAGAGAAATACTTGAGCTTGATATACCCCTGTTGATACAAATATGTAACAATCATGGATGCAGCTGAAATTAACTGTGTGTGTAAGAACTGGTGTAAGCTAATGTGCATATGGCTCCTGGGACAGGGGTTATAATGGTGGAACCCTTTGTACTGTGTGTATGGGTGTATGATAGGTGGAGCTGGTTGTATTGTTTCCCCGGTAATAGCATTCACATGGGAATAATTTGTGAAATAAATACCTGTATGGTTCAAATGGATGAATGGCAATAAATTTGATCATGACCATTATAATGTGCATGATGTTATACTAACAGATTATGATTAACCTTGTGTCGATGGTTTGATCATTGCCAAGTTTTGCGCATTTGTTATGTTGTCATATGTTCTAACTTCACAGCTTTTTCTTCTGTTCCTTTTTTTGTTTCAGCATTTGATATTGCATGTGTTGAGATTTGGAAATGTTTGCGTTGTGCAGAAACCTCCTTTTCGCAGGAAATGTTCAAATGAGATTAATTAAAGAAATGATGAAAAAGAAGACAAAGGGGCATACTAGATCAAGTGGACTTTTGCAAGATGTATTTTGATTTTAGAGGGACGAGTCTTGTAAGAATATAGAAACAATCAAGCAAGTAGTCAGATCAGCATTCCTGCAAGAAAAAGATGTTTTGATCGAGATTTTTTTTTTAATGGCAGGAAAATATTTGGTTGGGGAAGGGGGGGAGGGGGATTTGCTGGCACAAGGAAAAATTGCTTGTTTTCAGTTTCCTATTTACAGGAATATTCACTTTCAGTACTATAGGGGGTGGGTAGAGTATATTTACACAAAGCAAAAATGTAACTTACTAGTTTAAAAAGAAAAAAAATCAGCAGGAGTTTTTCTGTTCAAAGATAAAAGTATGACTTGGGTCAGTTTTATTCATTTTGTATTCATTTTGGTAAACTGTCTTAGTTTTATGTTGGAGAGACCATGTATATTTGTATCAGAAGAAAAAAGTGAAAAGATAAAGCATTCCCTAAGCTGGATCAGGAACTGGGGTGACAAGTAAAGAGTACATGCCGAGAAGATATTCCTAGCTTCAGTTTTAAACAGAAAACTGCTTTGATTTCTTAATCAGAGTTTTCCAGAAAATGTGTAAAAATGTGAAGTATTTTGCCTTGTTTGCAATTTGTGGTGTTGTTTGTGTTGATGGTCGTGGTGTATGTGGAACATGCAGTAGCTTGTAAACAAAGTTGTCAGTCTTGCCTCAGTTTTCACACTGTCATGAATATTGATAAAGGAAAAGGTCAGAATCAGAGCAACAGAAATATCAGTGATTTAGAAAGAAAACAATGCTGTCATGGTCCATTCTAGAACCAGGCAAAGCAAAAAGTATTCATCAAAAGATGGAGGTTTGCTTTGTATCATTTCTTATTTTAGGAAAATATAAACAGTGTGAGATATTGAGTTCATTTACTTCAGTTTATGCCAGGCTGCCTTCGTGAGGTCTATGAAGATAGTGAAAAGTAAATAATAACGGATCTAAAGGACATCTTTTCTACCCAACTATCAGAACATGTCTGTGTCTCAGAAAAGTCCTAAGAGCCACATGGAACCATGTGCCACTCAGTTGACTATACATCAAATTGTTTTCTGAATGTCTCCTCTTAGATTTAATGTTTAAGGCACAGTATATCAGAAAAAAAAACTAGTTACACCACTAATAGAATAAAATAATTTTTTTTAAAGTTACACTGCTGATTTTTGCCAACATGAAGACTTGAGCTCCTTGTGATCACTGCTTACCATGTCTGGAATAGACTCTTTGAGTCTTCTTCACTCTGGAATGAAATGAAATGATTAGAAGGCTGACAGCTTTGTGTGCGAGTCAGTGTGTGTGTGTGTGAGGGAGTGATGTTGTGTGTGATGTTGTGATAATGTCTGGCTGTTGACTGGCTCCCCACAGACAGGATGCTCTGGGTAACCCTCAGTCCTTGGGAAACAGGTAGGTGATTTTTGTTTTTCTTGCTTTTATTTTTAATCTTTTTTTACAGCTTTTTTTTCATCTTTTTTCATGATTACTGCTGTCTTGTGAATACTTCCAGTACATATAATGTATATAGCCGCCGCTGTAGTCTAGTGGTTAGGGCGTTGGACTCGTAATCTAAAGGTTGCGGGTTCGATCCCAGCTTTCGGCTATGGCGTTGTGCCCTTGGAAAAGGCTCTTTACGGCTATTTTCTCACCCCACCCAGGTGTAAAAGGGGTACCAACCTTGTGTTGGGGGTTAACCCTGCGATAGACTGGCGTCCTATCCAGGGGGGATTCTATGACTCTCAGTCGCTTAACGCCACAGAAACCGGGATAAGCACCGGCCTGATGAGCCTTAGGCTCGGGACAGGCTTTAACTTTAACTTTATATAATGTATATATATAACTTTTTAAAAAAACCATTCTGTCAACAGATATAGTATCTTCTTCAGTCATGTTTGTTGGCTGAAATTTCCTTTTATCACTTTATTCAAAGTCGAAATGTTGTAGACTTTTAGCTGTGTAGTTGTTTGTTTTTCTTTCTTTCTTTCTTTCTGTTATACCATCATGTAGGTGACCATTCTGTATGTTCAGAAGTGATGCATGCAAGGTATCTTGTTTTCTTTCTTTTTTTTTCTTTTTTTTTCTTTTTTAGGTATATTGTTTTCATCTTGCAACAGGCGCTGACATCGATTATACATGATCTATACTGCTCACTCTTAGCTATGTGTAAAGAGGACACAGGGAGGTCCTGGCATGTCAGCATTGAGCTTTGCCATTAAAAAAAAAGAAATCACTGCTCAAACCAAGTATTGTGAAGATCTCATCCATAAGTCTTGATGGGAAGGGCGGAGTGTCATGCTCTTCCCTTCACCCTCCCCCACTCTCCATCCACTCTCTTTCACTTAAGGAGAGGATAGGAGCGTTTGTTTTTTTTGATAGTCTCTTCTTCCCCCCCCAACCCCCATCCCCTTGATAAAAAGTATCTCTACCTTTTGAAAATTCTGTGCAAGGAAAAAAAAAATGTTGGATCTCAGTCTCTACTTTTTTAATATTGTTATATAGAATAGTTCCTGAAAAGATTCCTAGTGTATCTCCAATGCTGGCCCTAATTGTAATTTGAAAGAGAGGCCTGAGTGAATGGGCTGTGGCTGAGTGTCAGTGATGGTCCTGCAGCCTGCTGTTGCAGTGAATGAGGACTGAAGCACAGCTGTCCATGTGAAGCACATTAACCACTGAGCTTTGCTCAATCTATGAAACTGGATCCTTAACTGCACTTGATGATGCCGTAATGCAGCTGATGATCTGAAATCACCTGATGAATTGATTTTGTCCTCCTTCATTACACGAGTGTTGCTTTAATTAAACAATAACGGTATTTAATCAATTGCAAAACTTTAACCTTTTCTTTCCGTGCCTCTTAATGAGATGACCTATGCCTTTCTGACAAGCGTGTCACTTCAACTGTCACACCTCGAGTGCTTACTATGATAATAATAATGCTTGATTATAAACTTCATGCAAATTTCACAATTTGCCATGCTCCTGCTCCTGCTCTTGTCTTGAAGCACTTGGAAAAATCAAATTTGCAGTGACTGTTTCACACAGCCAGTGACTGAGCATAACATGTGCACATGTATTCTTGCATCAAGTCAGTGGTAAAGTGCACCACTATAGTGATGCTGTAGAATCAGGAATTGCGCCAAAAGTACATCCTATCATAATTTTTAGGCTAAGTTATACACACAGTGGGATGCATCAGTTTTCACCTTTTCTGCAAACTTCTGGTATTGAGCCTATCGGTTGCTGCTTCCTTAGAATGCCAAGATGCAGTGTAATTCAGTTGTCAGGGGAAACTGCTGGGAAGTCTGCATTGAACACAATCATCGACTGTCAGAGAGTGACTGTATTCGGGAATAGTTACACAGTCACTGACTAACAAAATCTAATAACTTATAAGTCTCATGTACAGAGTTCTCCCCTCCCAGCCCTGTTTTTAAAAAAATGAAAATAAGATATGACAGAGAGAGAGATTTTGTAGCTTGTCAAACTTACAACTTTTTAAAAAAATATATTTCTCAGTTAGAGCTCTGAGGTTCACCAATGGTGAGATTTTGCCTATGACTGTTTACCCATTATTAGATTTTGTTTGTTTAATTTCTATGGAAGATCTACCTGTCCACCTTGCATTATTGTTCCTCTCTCTCTCTCTCTCTCTCTCTCTCTCTCTCTCTCCCCTCTCTCTCTCTCTTCTCTCTCTCTCTCTCTCTCTGTGTCACACACACACACAAGACACACACTCACTCGCACTCTGCTTCTCTTTCAGTTTCTGTGTCTTTGAATACTAATGATACCAAATCTTTTGCAGACCTGCTATGGCATGAAGAGTCATACCGCTGTACATATGTCAAGCATTGTGTACAATGTATATCATGGTATCAGCTGCATGCAAACATGAACCCCTTTGATATTGTATATATGTACACAGTTGAATGTATCACCAGTTGTTGGTTGAACAGTGTGAAAGCCCTGCTGATGTTGCATGTGTGCAAACTGCACTTGTTCTAACTGCATGACAACACTAATACCACTCACAGTGCATGCCCCTGCATGTATTTTGTGTATTACTTTAGAATATGTCCATGCAAAACTATCCTCATTGGTTTAATGTTTAAAATATGTCTTTTGAAAATAATTATGATTGGTTCAGTATTTAGCATTGTGTATGTAAGTTGTTGATAAGTGTTATACTGATTATCAAATGAGAAATATATGTATATTCTGGTGGTTTGTTTGTTTGTTTTTATGTTGTTTAGGGGTGTTTTTTGTTTGTTTGTGGTTTGTTTGGTTTTTTTTGGGGGGGGGCGGTGCTTACTCTTTTTCGTGTGTCTGCCCGTTTTTCCCATTGATGATTTAAGTAGATTTCATATGGTTTAGAAAGAAAAAAGGAAGTAAAATTGCCAATGTAATGCAGCAGAAATTATCACTTGCTGTTGTGATCATGGTTTACCACAGCGGGTTTTAAGTTCACAGAATTTAGAGCTGAGATACCTGGTCACTTTTTCTTTTCCGGGGGTGGGAGTGGATTTCTGTGTGTATGTAGCTCACACTTATCATTTTTGTCCTGTTGGGAATCTAGAAACTGTTTACACAGAAAGAATTCGATCAGCTATAGCCAGCAAATACACGTTCACATTTTCACAGTTGTTATCTACGTTAACAATTATGCAGTTGTTATCTGTTGTCTTTTTATCTATTGTCTTTCTCTCGCCCTTCAGTGATACAGCAGGTACAAACCTCAGTCAGTTTTCTCTACTCTTTCTTGTGCACTGATGGGGCGTTAGGCTGATTTGGCATGCAGCATATGAAGCACAGTCGGCAGTGTTTGTTTGCTCTGCAGAGCAGTGAACAGGATGTGTTTGGCACAAGGAACATGTTCACCTGTTACTGCAGCACTATGAGCAAAGGTTGCTGTCACACAAACATCATTTGTTGGCACTCTCACACTGATTGATGTTTTGCAAGTACTGTGGCACAAAGAACAGTTATTGAGGTTGATGTGCTGTAATGTGGTAGGCAGTGATTAGTGTTTGCCTCATTATTTGCACATGACATGAGTTTTGTGTGTGCTTCAGTTATCCAACATCTCCTTTGCTAGACTCACTCCTTGCCTTTTCTGTGTCACTGTGTGTGTTGTCAGATTTCTCTCTCTCTCTTTTTTTTTTTTTCTTTTTCAGCTGTGACACACTCCTTTCTTAGTTATGAAAAGAGTGTGTACATCACTTTCTTTTCTTTTCTTTTTTTTTTTTTTTTGGGGGGGGGTGATGTTTTGTTTTCCTGATGCAAGTTTGGGACTTGGATAATCACAGAGGCTTAAAAAGTTTAATAAGAAAAAGAAGTGGTTGTATCAGCAGTGACAAGATTTTTGTTTAAATGTAATAATAAAGGTAATAGTATTTGTGTCATCTAGGCTTGAGTAGATAGAAGAAAATAATTATCTATATGAAATAGTTTTTAAAAGCATTTATAGTTTCCAGACTTGGCTCTGTGTAAAGCAATAACCTCATCGTTTTAACTTTGCTACAAGGAAGGCTGGCCCATATGTGGATTCACAAAAAGAAAACTGTTTAAAAAAGAGATGGGTTTTTTGGTTTTTTTCCAAGAGGACAGCATATCTGGCCAGTATGAAACAATTCAGTATTCTGTCTGTTTGGTGTTTTTTTATTCTGTCTGTATTGTTTAGCTACAGTAGCATTAAATTCACAAGGGAAAAAAAATTGTGATGTCAAAACTTGGATATATTGTGTTACAACTATGTTAGACTATAGTCTACTAAAGTTTGTTGCTGACAATCATCTTTTAAAAAAAAAAAAAAAAGTGGTGGTGGTTATTGAGTGTGTATTGTGAATGATTGTGTAGTTGAAGAGGTGTGTTGTTCATAATGCCTTGTCCTGTACAGATTTGTCTACCCCACTATGGACCAGTTGGCTGAGGCTGTGCATCATGTTGTTGAACACTATGGGTATGTGCACATCTGTGAATGTGTGTGCGTATGAATGTGTTCTCTCTTACCTTTTATGAGTGGACACTTGTGTGTTCGTCCATGAATGTATAGATCGAGGGATTTACTCTGGGGCGCTGCCTTGTTTGTGTGTGTGTGTATTAATGGATCTTGTGATGTTGATATGTGAACTGAATGGTTATGTTTGACTTTTGAAGACTCAAGATCCTGCACAGGATTGGAAATGAGACACTTATACACTGCAGTACAGTTCTGTGTTTAAAAAAAGCCTCTCTTAAAACTTTTAAGGAAATGAGTATTCATTTGAACTTTTCCTTTATTCAGTGTTAAAAAAAAGAAGACAAAACACAATCTCTGGAGATTCAGCAGGTCCTTGTCTTTCACTGGCATTTTATATGCAGAAGATTGTCTGCCAGTCAGATCAGGACAGTACTGGGTTTAGTTCTGTGACAGAGCGGTACACTGTGCTTCCTGTATACTGTTTTCAGCCAGGCCTGAGAGATACAAACACCTGCAGTTTTGCTGAATTATTTTTAAAATAACATCAGTGCAGTGTATTTTAGTAGACTGTATGGTTACATTTTTCTTGTTGAGTCCTTACCTCTTTTAAAGTGTGGGCAAGAGCTGGCCAGCCCCAAAAAATCCTTTCGTCTTGATGAGACTTAAACCTAAGACCTCTCAGGTGAGGAGTTCACTTTGCTAACCGCTTCACCAGTGCAGTAGGTAAGGGGAAACCAATAATGAATATTTATTATATTATAAACGTTAGACTGGCTTTTAGTCTTGAAAGTATTCTCTGTGTGCTTTACGGATGTTGAAAATGTGTATGTTTTTTTCCTTCCAGGTTGAAGGCCATCATTGGTTTTGGTGTGGGTGCTGGTGCCAACGTTCTCACTCGCTATGAGGTATGTGTGTGCTGTGGTGTCTGTCAGGGATCCTGGTTCACTCAGCTCAAGTATATATACAGGGGTTTAGGCACTCTGCACAAGTGTACAAAGAGTTGGTGAGCAGAGTTTTCTTTTGTCACAAAAGATAACATCAGTGTTGAAAATCTGTCTCTTGTACAACTCCATTAGAGAAAACTGCTATACATTTTTTTTATGTGTATAAAAATATCTTTTTGCCATGCTTGGGTACATAGAATTGATGCTGATTGTATGTGCTTAGATCTAGGACACATGCAGGGTTTGAAGGCCTATCTAAGCAGTGGAAAGAATGTGCAGTTCCCCAAAGTCAGAATGCGGATACCTAAATGGTTAGGGGAGGGGGGGGGGGGGTCTCGTGCACATAAATCTCACCATTGATGAACCTCACAGCTCTAGACAGGGAACACAAAAAAACAAAACAAAAAATGTTCAGTAATACCTATGTTTGTGTTGCCTTTCTTCTTGGTGAGGTAATTGTGTTTCAGAACTTCAGTTTTGATCTTTCACAAAATGCCATGCTGTTGCTGTACCTCTTACTCAAAAAGAAGCTGCATTGATCAACAAAGGTGTTTTATTCACATGTAAAATAATTACTCCTCAATACTGTTTAGATGTTGCTACCTCACAGAGATTGGACCTGAGGATATTCAGCATTGATGTGATTCGTGGCGCTGTGTATGTTTTCAGCTGGCCCACCATGACAGGGTGGATTCCCTGGTGCTGGTGAACCCCTACGCCTCACAGGCAGGATGGATTGAGTGGGGATACCAGAAGGTGAGCCTGGCTGAGGGGGAGAGAGAGAGAGATACATAGATAGATAAGGTCTGTGTTTGACATAGTCTTTCCTTAATGTAGGGTTACTTGTCTGTCTGTCTGTCTGTATGTACACATGATGTCTTCATGCGGTTTTTTGCATGGTATCGTGATTTGTTATAGGGCGCCTATGGCCCGATACCGCTGACTTCAGCCCTCTAGGTTTCTGTCAGGGTTACCCCTCCCTTATCTCCTGTTACCCTGGGAGCCCAGGGGGCAGAGCTTTTACCTCGGCTCTTGATTGCGTGATGTTCCCGTTATAGGTCATATGGGATATTTCATGGAGACAACAGAGCCACCTGTTGTCTCGCCCCGTCCTGGTAGGAACATCGCCAGTTGGTCCGGGACTGCTTTCGCAGCTAACCCCCATTTCTGAGGGCCGTTCCCCTATCCGCCACCCGGGGACCTGCCTGGTTGAGGATGGTCGCCTCACCAGGTGTACACATGATAGCATGTGCAGTCTCTCAGTCATCCCAAATATACAAATATCTATACATATGATGGTGATAGCACAGTCCCATCTTATATGAAGTACAGAAAATCATAGATGTGTTGATTTAGGAAGTCCTTTATGTCTGAGTCATGTCAGTATCATCATACAGATTCAAGGTCCTCTGATAGATAACCAAGCTACCTCATTTGTGAGATAATTTCAAGATTTTTCCCATTGTAAAGTCATCAGCTCTGAGAGAGGGAAAGGAATCCTTTGTAGTACTAGAGTTTGCTTTGTCAGCTGACAATATTCCACTTATTTTGTAAACAGTGCTTTTGCTTTTCTTTCAAGGGTTCTGACCATGAGTGGACCATAAAACAGTTAATTACATGTCTTTTATATTGCAGGGTGTGTTTTTAATTGTTTGTTATCAAAATCTTCTGTTTGTAAGTACTGGTTGGTTGTTTGTTGTATTATTTGTTGATGTGATGACCTGCTACTGCCTTTCATTTTTTTTCTTTATCCTTTTTTTTTGCCACTGCCTTTCCATTGTGATGGGTTTGGATGTAAGCAGTGATGGCCTGTTTTTGTCATGAACAGATGAATTCATGGTACCTGTTCAGTGGCCAGATGACCAACTTCACTGAGGAATACCTTCTGTGGCACTGGTTTGGAAAGGTGAGGGGGAGTGAATGGTTGAAGAAGATGTGGTAATTGGCTAAATTGTGTAACAGAGCATTAGAGTCCTCTGTTTTGCTAGGTGTGTGTGTGTGTGTGTTTCTGTGTTTGTATTGTAGGCAGGGAATCCATGAAAATGCTGTTTTATGCTGACACTCTCATAAATATGATTTTTAAAAATATTGGTCAACAAATTGTGTATTGCTTCTCGATTCTCTGCGACTCATTTGAGTACATGGATTTTCAGGCTGTTGAAAATGCACATGTGAAGATAAAAATAATCAGAGGACTTTATGTTGGGGAAAATAGTCATTGATTTAGGGTGTGTATGATTAGACCCAACCATAGAAGTATGTTAAATCAGTATTCATGTTCAGGCCAAGTCTGTCTTCACCCACTTACACACTCATATATTCAGTGAAACACTCTCTCATGCAGACACAATCTCAGATTATTGTAACTCCTTTGGGGTTTTTTTGTGAATGTTAGGACAAAATCGTATCTCTAAAGAAAAAAATCATTCACAGTGAAAATGTTTTTGTGCAGTTGATAGCTGTATATATACATACATATGCATGTCTGTGATAAGAAACACTCTTGCTTTCCTAGCTGTCTTTGATTTTATTACTGTGAATAGGTAGTTGTTGTGCATTCACCAGCTTAACACTCTGGGGTCACCCAGAATATACACTCTCGACTCACTCATCTCACCTGGGAATTACTGTGAAATAGGAAGTATACCAGATGAGAAGTTTGTGTGTAGGACTGTTTTCAAGTACCTCACCATATAGGTAGCCATACTCCGACTTCAGGGATGAATAGCTAGTGCCCACTGCATTCATTCATCACAAGTTTGCAGAATAAGCTGGTGACGTAAGAGCTATTGGACACTGCTAAAGTTCAACTTACCACTGGCTTGAAGATTAGTGGATGGGAGTTTGGCTGCTGTGGAGTGATTTTTTGTGGTGTTTTTTATCAGGGGTCTGTTTTCCCCTGTCTGGTTGTAATCCTCACCTGCAGACATGTCATGTTGGTGTTGTATGCACTTACTTTGTGTGTTGCAGAAGACGCGGTGGCAGAACCACGACCTGATCGCTGTGTACCAGGAGTACATCAAGTCCATCAACGCCCAGAACCTGGCTCTCTTCATCCAGTCCTACATGAAGTAAGGCAGCGATAGCAGTGCAGTGCAGTGCAGTGCTCTCTTCTTTTTTACTGTTGGCTTTTGGTGTTTCTTTATGGATTGTGATTATGTAGTGTGTGTGCATTTCGTATTATTTAGATATATATATATGCAGACTTGGCTGATTGTTGTGTGCTATTTTGGGAGGGGGAGGGGGTTGGGGGTACTTGAATATTTTCTATTAAAAAAATAGTTTGGGTTGTATTATTATCATCATATCAATAAGTCTTTCTCTATTGTTACTGCATCCAAGCTGCTCTTTTAGCTCTTCTATGGTGTAGACTATGAACAACAACAACAAAACTCAGAAAAAACATATTTTTCTGTAGAGTGGTGTGGTGTTTTTTCTCTAAATAATAACCTTGGTTTATCACTGACTGCTTGCAGGCGCACTGACCTGGGCATTGTGAGGGAGTTGGACCCCATGAGGAAAGTGTCTGCTCGCACTGTGAGGTTAGTGCAGTTAGCTCTCTCTGTCTGGGGGGGATTGTGTTGGGGGGCGGGGCGGGTTGTTTCTCTGCTTTTTTACATCCAGTCCCGTGTGTATACAGTTTTGTCAATGTTGTGATCGATGTTGTGTGCAGTTGTGTAAATGTTGTCATTGATGTTATGTGTGTGTTGTGTGCAGTTGTGTAAATGTTGTGATCCATGTTATGTGTGTGTTGGCAGTTTTGTCAATGTTGGATTGATGTTACATGTGTGTGTTGTGTGCAGGTGTGTCAATGTTGTGTTATGTGTGTGTTGTGTGCAGTTGTGTCAATGTTGTGTTATATGTGTGTTGTGTGCAGGTGTGTCAATGTTGTGCTATGTGTGTGTTGTGTGCAGTTGTGTCAATGTTGTGTTATGTGTGTGTTGTGTTCAGTTTTGTCAATGTTGTGATCGATGTTATGTTTGTGTTGTGTCAGTGTTGTGATCGATGTGACATGTGTGTTGTGTTATGCAGGTGCCGCACGCTGATGCTGGTGGGGGACGACTCTCCCCACATGGACCAGACCACAGAGATGAACGGCCGCATGCTGCCAGAGGAGACTGACTTCATGAAGGTAGGTCAGTCCTGTGTGTGTTCTGAACATAGCATCACCCGGTAATACATAGAGGTCCTGCTAGTTTAGTTGTGTAGTTCTGAACAAAGTATCACATGGTAATATGAAGAGGTCCTGCTGTCCTGCTACTGTAGGTGTGTATCTTTGCTATCTCAGGATGTGGTGCTCACTCACCTATCAGCTTTGTTGAAGCCATTCTATACATGCGTCAGATCGTTTTTCCAGCCTGAAAACATGCCCCTCTGAATATGATTTAAAGTGTGTACATTTCTTGTAGTATAAAATGTGGGTTAGGTGGGACGAATGTTTCCTTGAAGAGAAAGCTGTGGTGCAGTAACACTGGTTCTATGTGCAGGTGGCAGACTGCGGGGGAATGCCTCTGGAGGAGCAGCCGGGCAAAGTGTGTGAAGCCTTCCGCCTCTTCCTGCAGGGCATGGGATACGGTCAGTACCCTGATTTTTGTTGTTGTTTTTGTTTTCAAGTTTGATAGCTGAAGAATCCTGTGTGATATCCATTCCAGAGGAAATGTTCACTTTCCTCTTCTATGCTGTTAATCTTGTTGACAGTAGTCTGTTCAGTGGGCGATATCTTGTGTCTATGAAAAAGGCCTATATTGAAATGACGATAAGTGAATAAGCCGCTCAAGATAGTCCCCGGTAATGGTGTCATGATAGCCTGACATTGGTAACTCCTTGTGGGTTGCTCACTCTGTGAGAACATCTTGCGCATACGTTAAATCCTGTTCCACTTTTGGTAAGAGTAGGCTATCGTGTGCTGTTGGGAACAGATGACAAGATTTACAAACTGCAAACACTCTTGGACTGGATTTAAAACAGCACATAAGTGCTTATTCCATTATCCTCGATATAAAAGAATAATTTTTTTTAAATGGATGAAAAAAAAAAAAAGAGCTAAAGGGGAAGACTAGAACTGGCAGGCAGTGCATGGTACAATCTGAATGATCTCCACATTAGAAGCAGCGCTGGTGAGTCGCAATTGATGACCCAGCAAAACCTAAAAGAGAGACGGAGAGAGACAAAAAGCTGTTTGCCTTGAACCCTCTTGCATTCGGATTCTCTGAACACAAACTGCCCCTAGATTTTGCACTCCATCACGAAATCAGGTCAGGCACACATGCTTGCTTGCCTTTTCCTCCCTCTGAGTACATACCAGCAGTTATAATTACTTCCAGACTCGCAGCAGGATCTGTGCCTCTAGCCTGATAGAGTTTCGGCATATGGTAGCAATCGGTGAGTCACTGCTTGATGGAAAACTACTGTGTGTAAATCCTGATTCGGGGGGGGGCAATTATTCAATCCTGGCAAATCCCTGTTCAGGACTAAGAGGGTTAAAGAGCCAATGCCTTGGTGTGTGTGTGTGTGCAGTGCCCTCTCTGGTGCAGGCCAAGAGCACGGCCGGTGCCATCCACTCCCAGCTGCAGCACAGCCTGGAGACCAGGACCACCCCCGCTGTCTGCTAGACCTGACACCACACACACGGCTGTCTGGCTGGCTGTCTGTCTGGCTGTCTGTTTGCCTGTCTGTCTGCACTACCCACAGCACAGGGAGAGTGCTCTGTGCAGTGATGCCTGCTGCTTTGTCCGCATCTAGCTGTGCATGCATGTAGCTGCTGGAGTGAAAGAGATTCAGAAAGAAAGAGTGTGTGTGTGTGTGTGAGAGAGAGAGAGAGAGAGAGAACACTGAACATGTGTGAGAGAGAGAGAACACTGAACATGTGTGAGAGAGAGTGTGTGTGTGAGTGTGTGTGAGAGAGAGAGAGAGAGAGAGAGAGGAGAGAGAGAGAGAGAGAGAGAGAGAGAGAGAGAGAAAGAACATAGACTGTGTTCATGAAGAAACAGAATGGCTGTGGAGAAGAAGACGACTTCTTCCCTCGTTTCTGCCCAAAGCTGGCCAGGATTGGAGCTGGGTGTAATGTGTGAACATGGGCAGAGAAAGAAGAAGGCGTCATCAGACCTCTCCTGGGAGGTGCTGACACCACCCTCGTTTGCCATCCATCCTCCTGTCTTGCATGCAAAAATGAAATGTGTAGTTATTGGGGAAATATGTGTTGTGCTTTTGTATCTGGATCATCTTTATTATTCTTTATTGTCTTTATCCAATGACACTCTGATGTCGTAATCCACAAAATGACACTGTTACATAAAGTGAATTCAGACAGGGTTCGGAAATATACCAGATGTATCCATAACATTGGGGGGTGGGGGGGTCATTTAGACTATGCATTTTGTGGACTTTGCTGAAAAATCTGTGTTGTGTGTCACATCACTTCTGATTACTTATGTTGGCATGTGGTCATAAGAACAACATCAAATGCTGGCAGGAAACTTTTCAGAATTCTGAATTAGAGAAAAGTTTTTGTGAACATCAGATGTTTCGACTTTAGAAAACTTTAGAAAACTATAGGGCAAATTGAAGCAGTACAGAAAAGAATAGTACCTTTTGCATGTGAAGTGCTATTTTCACATACAAGACGTGTTTGTTAGTGTACACCTGTGTGTATAACTCATCACAACAATGGCCTTTTCTCTGGACAATCACCAAGCAGTATTTTCATCCCAACTTCAGCAGTGTCTGACAGTTGTGTTTTCTGAATGTAAATAGGAATGAGATTATCCGTTCTAAAGATCACTATTATGCAAAAACTTTGAGCTGAAGAATATTGGCCAAAACTTCTGTTCTGGATGGAATTTTTATTTTGCTGTTGGTGATGCCTAGCAGCTCAGAATATCTGTTCATTTTCTAATTGTTACAGTGTGTTATTGTTTGTGTATTGGGATATATCCTATGTTGTGAGGTAGGATAGTTTGGGTTTAGATTTTCACAAAACGATTTAACAAGCAGGTGTCATTTGTTCCGTGTGTGTGTGTGTGTGTGTTGTTGTGGTTGGTTGGTGGTTGGTTGGCTAGATTGCAAAAATAGTAAGCTTAAGTCTTTAAATATGTTTTGTTTTTGTTTTTTGAGGAGAGAAGTGTTGTTTTTTGGTGGTGTTGTTAGTAGTGATGATATCATTGTCTAATGACAACTTCTGTTTTGTCATGTAAATAGTTTATATACACACACTCTTATCCGACATCCTGTAATCTGGAATCTGCCAAACAAATAAATGAAAATTGTTGTCAAATATGTTTATATCGAAAAAACTGATCTTTACAGTCTTGTGTAACATTGATGCATGTATCTTACATTCAGTTTTCTGTTTGAATCATATGATTTTATGTCACTTGAAAATAACAGGCAGGACTGAAGTCCCCAAAGAGCAGTTTCAAAAAGAGAAAGTCAAAACAAAATGGCCTTTTTAATACTTTTCACAGCCAGATAACTGACTTAGATCTAATATCAGGTAAAAGCATTCATTGATGCTTGATTTTTGTTTGTATCCATTTGAAGCTTATATTTTTCCAGAGTGTACAAAAAGGGTAGGGTGGGATGGAGCTTAGATGTAAAGAGGAAAGATAGGTGGGGGCAAGTTTCAGTTAAGTAATGGGGAGGAAGGGGGACAGCTTTGTTCATCGCTCAAGGAAGTTGTCAAAAACTTTCATTGAGCCATCAGAAAGTATCAGAGATAAATTTAATGATTTGGGGAGGGGGTTAACTGGATAGTTATTGCTCCGTTAGTATCACAGTTTGCAAGATGTATTTTTACATCTAATTGACTGTAACAACACGACTGTTACACCTATGTGGTAAAAGAAGAACACCTTTCCAAGCTTGGTACAGGGTCATAATATGTGTAAAAAAAAAATGCTGTGACCAGGTAGTTCAGCATTAGTACACTCCAAAGCTCCAGTAAGAAACAGGGAAGAAAACTCTGCAAGTCAATAAACAAAAAGTAATCAAAAAGGTCACATGAAACAGTCTTCAAAGTGTGGTGAGCATATCTAAAATCCATGTTGTGTACTTTGAGGAAGATGACCACTATGTGCTGGTTGGTTCGTCTTTCATCTGTGATCACTGTTGATCCAGGAAGGCGAGCGTTTGTGAAGGAGAGTGCTTCAAAGACAAAACTGCGTCTGCGCGTTTTTGTTGATGTAAATACTTTGTTTGGGGGTACATTTGCCAGTTCAGTGTATACAGTGTACTTTTCTTTTGAAATGTGTTTTATAACATGTACCAGTCTGTAACGAAAATACCCATGGTCATATTGAATTCATGTTTCAGCATTCCTGGGTTTGTCATGTTGGTGTTTTTAGTTCATATCCTGTTTAGTCTCAGACTAAACCTGTGTGCTTTTATTTCATATCCTACATCATCAGACTAGATGATACTTTTTAAACTTTTTTTATTTCTTGTTATCATGTACACTTCCTTTTTTCCTTTTTTTAGATGGAGATTTTTTTTTTTTCTGTCTGGTATTTAAGTCTTTTTTTCTCTCTTTTGGGTTTTTTTGGTTTTTTGTGTGTTTTTTTTTTGGGGGGGGTCTTTTTTATGTTCGTGTGGTTTAGATGTCCAATTCATGTGCCTTTTGTGAATTGTGATTGTAATAAAAGTTTTGTTCTTTAGTGGTGTTGAGTTTTTATACAGCTATGTTGGAAATCACTCGGTCATATGAATCAGTTTTGCACTGGCTTTTTTGTTGCCATAATTAGCGCGCTTTTTATGTTTGTTTGTTACATGTGTAGAAACATTTGTAGTCCACTTCAATGACATGCCTTTCTGGTTTCTGTTATGCTTGATAGAAGATTTTGTTCATGTTATTGTTACGTGGATTATACACTTTCTGTGCAGCTTTGAGCAGGCTTGTTTCCTTGATAGAAGAGTGCAATAGATCAGAAAATAGATGGGTAGGTTGGATCAGACCAGCTCTGTAGGTCAGTCTACTGAAGTTTCTTTTGGACAAGGGTTTGGGGTTTCTTGTGTGTGTGTGTTGTTTTGTTTTTTGGTTTGGTTTGGTTTTTTTGAGGTTTCATTTTGGTTTTATGGGGTTTTGATTAGTTTTAGATTGTTGATTTTTGTTCTTGTTTGTTGTTGTTTTTTTCCGGGGAGGGGTGGGGGGGGAGGGGTCTGTCTTTGGGAAGTTCTTTCCCTCTTGGGGAATGGGGGGGGGGGGGGAATTGTTGTGAGTTGGTGGGGATGAAAATGTTATGATTGATTGTGTTTGTCAATACTGTTGAAGCTGTGGTGTTTGATTTTCTTTATGCAATTATACCTTCATTCCATGATTTTCTCTTCTTTTTTTTTACAGCCAGTTTTTTGGGTTAGAACTCTTTGCTAGTTGGTTAGTGAATGTTACTTTTTTTTTAACCGGTTTATTATTTGTTTTGAGTGTTCTCCCATTTTTGGGAGGGTGGGGGTGAGAATGATTATTTTTGTAAAGCAGACAGCACTCCAAATTCCAAATTTCCAAATTCCAATATTTATTTTCTCAAAGACAGAGAAATTCACACTCCATGTCTGTCTCAGTCTCTCCTCATTCTTTCTTGATCTGTTGAAGCATTAGTTACAGAGAGCTGGGCTCACTGTATGCCAGGTAGATGGATCTGGCTCTGAAGTGTGTGTGTTTTATACTTACAAGAAAAAAAACACTCTGATAGGGAAGCGTATACAGTTGCAGACAGGAAAAAGACAAAAAAATAATGCTCTTGTGGCGACGCGCTCTCCCTGGGGAGAACAGCCCAAATTTCACACAGAGAAATGGTATGAAATAAATAAAAATTAATTAAATACTTCATCAGCTTTTTCAAACAAAAAGCATCTTTTACATTAATTCATGTTATATACATTTCATATAACATCTCTTTAATTAATGCAGGTACATTTTAAATAGAGAGATGCTTGGTTTTGTGTAAAGACACACATATGTATTACATATAGATTGAAACAGTCTTTGGCGTGAGAATTAACTCTACACACGATATCATAAGGTTGCAGTGTTTATTTTGATTTTGCATGGAGTTTGTGTTATCTGTTTATTTTTTTTACTGATCATATATTATTTGCAGATAGTATGGTAAAAGTCCATTTTTTTGTTTTCAAAAGTTTTATGTTTCATTTGAGGGGGAGTGTTGATTTCCTCTCAGCAAATATTTCCATGTTCAATCATTTTGTAAAGTAGACCTGATCATATTCGATAAGTACTTTTCTATTGCTGTAGAAAATACTTTATGTAGAATAAAAACTACTTTCAAAAGAACTGTCAGTGTGTGGTTGTATTTTTTTTGATGAATGTGGATGGTACTTCCCCTGTGCCTACCCCTTCCTCCCACAAATAAACAAAAAAAATTGTTAAGCTTTGTAAAGTTCCAGATTTGCTTTCATGGCTTTTGGTATCAGGAAATGATGTTACACTGAGTCTGCTCACCAGTTAACTGGACATTAATGGTTTGCACGGTTTACATTCACTGGGAGAATAGAGATTGAGTGTGGTCTTTTTCTTTCTTTTATTTTATTTCAAGGATAATGGAATTAGCACTCTGTGCTTTTTTTACATCCAGAGGAAAACTCTTCTTGAACGAGATTCAAACCCAAGTCAGCAGATTACAAGCGCATCTCTCTGACCTCTAGGCTATCCTGTCCCCCTGATAAGTGTATATGTGTGTGTGTATGCACGTGCGCGAGTACATACATGCACACATATGAATGTGTATGGGTGTATTTATCTAAATTCTTTTATTTCAAGGATAATAGGGAGTCAGTGGAATACCCTAAACATTAGAGCGTTGTGCTCACAATCTGAACTCCAGGATTGAGTCCAGTTTCCAGCTACCACTAAGACTGATTAGGGGCATATTTTTCCCTTAGAGCTAACCTCAGTTCTATCTCCACTTCCCAAAATCCTCCAGATGCGAATGCATGCAGAACATTTTGCGCATATGTTTAAACATGTTCTGCCTTTCAGAAGAGTAGGCCATTTGTGCTGGTAAAGAATAGAAGACAACAAATACATTTAAAAATGCATGCACTCTGGTTTAGACATCATCACTGAAGTCAACTTGCAGGTACCTTGTAAATGGTGGGCAAAAACCGTCACATTCACAAAAATCTTACCTTTGGCAAAAAAAATGTTTGAGGAAAATGAAAAAGAACCCCTATGTCTTCTTACATCCAGTCCCCTGGTGCATGTGCTTTTGTAAGTTTTGTCATCCATTCCTACCAGCACACATTGGCCTGCTCTTCTGAAAGACAGAACATGTTCAAATGCGTGTGCAGCATGTTCAGTGTATGTAGTATTTCATTCATTTATTTATCATTTTATTTTGAGGATAATGAAAAAAGCACTCGTGCTTTTTTACATCTAGCCCCCGTTTGTCTGCAGTTTTTGTAAAATTTTTATCCATTCCCACCACCACACAATGGCCAACTCTCCAAAAAGCGGAACGGGTTGTAACTTGTGTGCAAGATGTTCTATGTATAGCAATGTGTGTGTGTGTGTGTGTGTGTGTAACAATGTGTATGTACATGTGGCAATGTACTTGTGTGTGTGTGTGTGTGTGTGTGTGTGTGTGTGTGTGTGAGTAACGATGTGTATGTACATGTAGCAATGTGCTTGTGTGTGTGTGTGTGTGAGTAACGATGTGTATGTACATGTAGCAATGTGCTTGTGTGTGTGTGTGTGTGAGTAACGATGTGTATGTACATGTGGCAATGTACTTGTGCGTGTGTGTGTGTGTGTGTGTGTGTGTGTGTGTGTGAGTAATGATGTGTATGTACATGTAGCAATGTGCGTGTGTGTGTGTGTGTGTGTGTGAGTAACGATGTGTATGTACATGTGGCAATGAACTTGTGCGTGTGTGGTGTGTGTGTGTGTGTGTGTGTGAGTAAAGATGTGTATGTACATGTAGCAATGTGCTTGTGTGTGTGTGTGTGTGTGAGTAACAATGTGTATGTACATGTGGCAATGTACTTGTGCGTGTGTGTGTGTGTGTGTGTGAGTAACGATGTGTATGTACATGTAGCAATGTGCTTGTGTGTGTGTGTGTGTGTGAGTAACGATGTGTATGTACATGTGGCAATGTACTTGTGCGTGCGTGTGTGTGTGTGTGTGTGTGTGTGTGTGTGTGTGTGTGAGTAACGATGTGTATGTACATGTAGCAATGTGCTTGTGTGTGTGTGAGTAACGATGTGTATGTACATGTGGCAATGTACTTATGCGCGCGCGTGTGTGTGTGTGTGTGTGTGAGTAACGATGTGTATGCACATGTAGCAACGTGCTTGTGTGTGTGTGTGTGTCTAGCAATGTGTGTGCATAGCAGTGTGTGTTCCTCAGTTCAATGTCCTTCCGCAGAAAAGTCATTGTGATATTAGACAAGAAAGTTTAATAGAGATAAAAACAGACACTTAGAGAGTGAGTGAGAGTGCAAGTCAACTTAAAATTCCTTATTTCAGGACAATAGATCCATGCTCATGACCAGCTGCCATGGTCCAGTGGTTAGTGCCTTGGCTTGCAGGCTGGGAGGTCGTGGTTTCAAATACCATCTAATCGTGAGATGGGATGTTTTGGACCCCAGCCAGCTTATATTTCATGGGGTTTCATCCACTTTGTGGGTGTGGTTTTGAGTCTTACAGAAAGTACCTGACCAACACTGCTGGTGTTTTTTTATCTCTGGGTGTGGTTGACACCAGGATAAATGAGGGTAGGGTGTGAAGAGTACAGCTTGCCAAGGAGTCCCCACCTATCAGTGAGGTAGGCCATTGTGTGCTGCTAGGACAGATGATAGTGTATAAATCGCAAGCACACAGGGACTGGATGTAAAAAATAAAATTAAGCACATGAGTGCTTATTCCAATCTTGAAAGAAAAGAATGAATAAAATGGATGTTGTTGTTACATCATCCTCATCACCAATGATCATTACAGTAAAAAAAAAAAAATAATAATAATAATAATAAAAAAAGAGTATCATCTCTAATTTGGTGGTCCTAGTTGCTCTGATCTCATGGTGACCGCAGTTTCGGTTTCCCCATATTCTTCTCGGCCAGTGATGAGCCTATGGTGAGATAGTGTCAGAGCCTTCTGGGTTGGAGGGGGGGGGGGGTTAATTTCTGGGTTGGAGGGTGGGGGAGGGGGTTGTTGGGTTTTTATTAATTTCTGGGTTGGAGGTTCATTGGAAAAGAGCATTGATGGCACATGGAGCTGTTGTTGTTGTCAGGATTGTGTCCTGCAAAGGCTGGCTCAGAACAGACAGCACTGAACACCATAATGACTCAGCAACATTGCAGGGGGGAGGGGGGGGGGCGCCTTTTGGCCACGGGACTTTTGACCCATGAGATGTGACATGATGACTCTGGGTATGGCTGAGGCAGAGAGATCGAAATGAGGAGTTGGAGAAAGCAGGACAGAAACGTCACAGGAGACGAGGCAGCACGCCTGCACGCACACACGCGCGCGCGCGCGCGCACACACACACACAGACACACGCACACGCGCGCACGCACACACACACACACACACACACACACACACACACACACACACACACACACACACATGTGGACATTATGGATGCAAATTTGAGAGTGTTGCTCAAATTACCTGACCAAACACTGCAGGTATCTTTATCTCTCAGGCCCGGTTGATAGTAAGCGTAGAGTACAGCCCTGTCAAGTAGTCTCCAAGCATATGCACTTCCATAGCAGCATCATTACATCATCCTCATTCTCATGAATCATCATGCAATGAAAAAATTGCCTCTGATTCCGTGGCCCCGGTTGCTCTGGTCTCATGGTGACCTCAGGTTCCGTTTCCCCATACGCTTCTGTGCCTGTGGTGAGTTTGTGTCAAAGCCTTTGGGATTGGATTTCGAGGGGGGTCGTTGGAGGGACGTTGTAGTCGCCACCTCAGGTGTGTGACTCACTCAGTCTGGCTCCGCGACTGAGCTAATACTGTCGTTAGTAGGGGGCTTAGTAGGTGATGTCCTGCGTATGTTAGATCAGAACAGGCACCACTGAACACCACCAAAGTGACCCAGCAGAAGTGCAGGGCCCCTCTGGCTGGTGGCCCCACGACGGCCTAATATTGATGAGTTCCCTGTGGACTTCCGACCCTGAGGATGAGACACAACGAATCTGGGTATGGCTGTGGCGGGGAGATTGAAACGAGCGGCGTGGGAACAGCAGGGACAGGAACGGCACAGAAGATGAGGCAGCAAAAAACAAACAAAAAAAGACAAACATGTGGATCGACATTGACAACATGTATTGATAGGTTCCAGATGACACAAGAAGCAAAAGCGATTACCTATATGTTTTCAATTTGCATGATTATAAATTTATTTCACCACTTTAAAGCACTCAAAACATATCTGATATTGAACTTACAGAATGAAATAGACATCTTATAGGTATTGGCCAGTTATCATGACAAGTTTTTAGCTAAAATAAACATCTCAACTCAAGAGATCAGTCTCGTCACATCAGATTTGACTCAATTCGTACTTAGTCTTCCCGGTGCATAAGTGGTAAGAAACTCACGTTGAGCATGGCAGCAGAGAATCCTCAGAGGAGAAGCCCCCTTCAGACAAGTGTTTTGGGCCTTTAATCTTCCTAGGGGGGCTGGCCCACATCCAGTTAATGACTGTGGATGTCTCTGTATATTATCATTATCATTAGGTGTGCTACAAGGCATTGTTGCGTACACTGTACCCGCTTTCTTTCCGGGAAATTTGCCATTATATCATTATATTAAAGCCAGGATATTCTCTTCGAGAATGTGCTGTCGCCACCAGCCCGGCCACGCATATCCAAGATGCTAGTAAAGTGTGTAGGCATAGGCCCTACAATGCAGCACGGTCTTGGTGCCGTGGGCTCTGTTTCTGTGCAAAAGTCGGGTTGGACGGGACTCGAACCGGCGCCATATTTCTGGTCACTACTTCTGGAAATGCACCTTATTTTATACACCAGAATGCTCTCTTCGGGGCTGTGGCGTCGCCACAAGACCGGCACCATGCATATCGAAGATGTTAGTAAAGTGTGTATGCACACAGCAGAGCACTGTCTTGGTGCCCTGGGCTCTGTTACTGTGCAAAATTAGGGTAGGATGAGACTGAAACCGGAGCCATATTTTTGGTAACATTTTCTGGAAATGCCCCTTAGGCCTATCTTATGGGGGTGGGGGGGGGGGGGGGATATGCCTCCACGGGCATGCATCAGTGCTCTCGTGTTTTTTTTTTATGTGTGTGCATGTGGCAAAGGCCGTGCACTTTGCTGTGGTGCATCATATTGTCTATTATCATTATTGTTATGTGTACTTCAAGGCATTACTGCCTACACTGTACCAGGTTTCTTTCCGACAAACTTGCCATATGATATACTCCAGAATGCCCCCTTCAAAACTGTAACGTCACCACAAGACCAGCCCCACCCATATCGAAGATGTTGGTAAAGTGTGCATGCATACAGTAGAGCACTGTCTTAGTGCCCTGGGCTCTGTTACTGTGCCAAAGTCAGGGGAGGACGAGACACTCAACCAGCGCCATATTTTTGGTGACGTTTTCTGAAAATGCCCCTTATTTTATTCAGGGAGGGAGTGTATACCCCCGCACGTATGCATTAGTTTGCGTTTTTTGTATGCATGTTGCCATGTCCCTGCACTTTGCTGTGGTGCATCATATTGTCTATTATCATTATGATTATTATGTGTATTACAAGGCATCACTGCATACACTGTACCAGGTTTCTTTCCGACAAACTTGCCATATATATAGGCCTACGCCAGAATGCCCTCTTTGGGACAGATGCGTCGCCACAAGACCAGCGCCATGCATATTGAAGATGCTAGTAAAGTGTGTATGCATACAATAGAGCCCTGTCTTGGTGCCCTGGGCTCTGTTTCTGTGCAAAAGTCGAGGTAGGATGGGACTGAAACTGGCGCCATATTTTTAGTCATATTTTCTGGAAATGTGAAAGGGAGGGAGTGGGGGGTTGGTATGCGTGCACACACAAGCATTAGTGCACTCGTGTGTATGCGTGCATTTTTTGTGTGTGCATAAGGCGAAATCCCTGCACTTTGCTGCGGTGCATCATATTGTGTGTTATCGTTATTGTGATGTGTACTACAAGGCATTACTGCTTACACTGTACCAGCTTTCTTTCTGATAAACTTGCTATATGATACACGCCAAGATGCCCTCTTTGGGACAGTGGCCTTGCCACAAGACCAGCGCCACGCATATACGAAGTTGCTAGTAAAGTGTGTATGCATACAGTAGAGGCTCTGTTACTGTGCTAAAGTTCCGGTAGGACGGTTGTCAAACTCGCCTGAGTTTTTGGTCACATCTCGAAATTTGCGTGTTTTTTAATTTCATTTTGGGGGAGGGGGATGTATGCGCGCAGGCATGCATTAGCGCTCTCGTGTTTGTGTCTCTTTTTATATGTGTGCATGTGGCATAGGCTCTGCACTTTGCTGTGGTGCATCATAGATTATTGTCTATTATCATTTTGTGTACTACAAGGCTTTACTGCGAACACTGTACCAGCTTTCTTTCCAACAAACTTGCCATAATACATATTATATATATACACGCCAGGATGCCCCCTTGGGGACTGTGGCGTCACCACAAGACCGGCGCCAGGTATATCGAAGATGCCAGTAAAGTGTGTATGCATACAGTAGAGCACTGTCTTGGTGCCATAGGATGGGACTCAAACTGGCGCATACACACGGGCCGAGGATTGGATGTAAAAAAGCAATTGAGTGCTTATTCCATCATCCTTCAGATGAAACTATAAACCGAGCCCCGTATGCGAATGCACACAGAACATCTTGCGCACACGTTCAATCCTGTTTCACTTTTTGTAAGAGTTGGCCATCGTGTGCCGGTGGGAGCAGATGACAAGATTTAACAAAACTGCATACACACGGGGACTGGATGTAAAAAAAGCACATGAGTGCTTATTCCATTATCCTCGATATAAAAGAATAAGTCATTCAATCAATCAATCCTCAGAAGAAAAAAAAGATTAAAACACACGCGCACACACACCACTATGCTTGCAACAACACACCCTAAATCTTTCATACACCTTTTATTCAAGATACATCTGTTGATGTAAAATCTGCAATGACCTGCCGACAAGCAGAGGATCATTACACCGTTGTCCTTCCAACAGAAACTAAAGGATATTTTTTTAGTGAAGCAAATATACATCAAAGACACATGCTAATACATTCAACATTGACTGGAATAGTCTACATAAACAAATTTTGAACAGATTAATCAAAACTTTGACAGCACATCATTTCAGCACAATATACTTTTTGTTTTTAGTGGAAAAAAATCGAGTTGTCAATATTTAACAGCAAAATTTTGTAGTTTGGCAAAACAAAACACTGCAGTTGACAGTTCAAATATGTAAATCAAAACTTGAACAGCAATCATCACATCAGGATCTTTTTCAGTGTTTGGAAACAAAATCCATTAAGGCAACATTACAATAAAAATCAAAACTCATACATACAAAAAACACTGTTTCAAGATATTTCTATACTTTGAAAAAAAAAAAAAGCCACAGCACCCAAATATTTCAAACCTGTGAAGTGAACAGTCAACAGTATTGTAGGGAACCTTATATGCAGTTTAGTAGTTAATTCATGCCAGCTGACCATCCTACTGTTTTGGTTCTAATTATGTAAAATCTAACATTATATAAACCTCTATATACATATATATATTAAATAAAGAATCCTTATCATTATATATAAAAATATCTTATAATAATACATACATATATATATAAAAGAATATTTTATATATATATATATATATATATATATATATATATATATATATATTTAGGGGGAGGGATGTGACCAATCGAAGTTGGCCATTCTGGCATTATTAATGCTAATGATAGGGGGAGGGATGTGACCAAGTGGACCTCTTTTGCATTGATGATGATGATGATGATGAATATGATTTGATGGGGGAGGGGTGTGATCAAGAGAATTGGGCCACTTTTGTTTTGACAATGATGGTGATGATGATGATGATGATGATAATCATATTGCTATGGGGAGGGGTTTGATCACAAGAATAATGGGCCACTCTAGCCTTTATGATAATGATGAAGATGATTATGATGCTGTGATGATGATGATAGTGATGTTAATGATAGTGATGTTGATGATAATGGTGAAGATGATTATGATAATGATGCTGATGATAAGATGAAGATGATTATGAAGATGATAATGATGAAAATAATAATGAAGATGATGATAATGATAATGATGAAGATGATGATAATGCTTATAGGGGCATGAATGTGACCAGAAGAAGTTGGCCACTACTGTCATTGATGATGATGATAATGAAAATGATGATGATAAGGGGAGGTGTGACCAAGAGAAGTGGGCCAATTTTGCATTGATACTGATGATGATGATGAAGATGATAATGATGATGATGATGATGTAGATAGGGGGAGGGGGGAGGAATGTGACCAATAGAAGTTGCCCACTCTTGCATTGATGATGATGATAATGAAAGAATGAAGATGGTGTTTGTTGGGGGGGGGGGGAGGAGGTTATGACCAATAGAAGTTGGGCACTCCTGCATTGATGATGATGATAAATATGATGTTCTTTTTTTATATATATATTTTTTTATTCTTTTATATCGAAGATAACAGAATAAGCAATCATGTGCTTTTTTTCATCCGGTTGATGAGGGGAGGGATGTGACTAACTCTTGCTTTGATGATGAATGATGATGATGATGATGGTAATCTTATTGTTATGGGGATGGGTTTCATCAAAAGATATGGGCCACTCTAACCATTATGATGAAAATGATGAAGATGATGATGAGATGATAATGATGATGATGATAATGATACTGTTTATTAGGGAATGGATGTGACCAGAAATCAGCCACTATTTCATTGATGATGATGATGATGATGATGATGATGAGGGGGGGGGGGGGGGGGTATGACCAAGAGCTAGAGAAGTGGGCCACTTTTGTTTTGACGATGATGATATTCATATTGCTACGCGGAGGGGTTTGATCAAAAGAATTGGGCCACTATACCCTCTATGATGATGATGAAGATGATGATGATAATGATGAAGATGATAATGATGATGATGATAATTATGTTGATGATAATGTTGATAATAATGATGTTGATGATAATGATGAAGAAGATGATAATGCTTATAGGGGCATGGATGTGACGAGGAGAAGTTGGCCACTACTGTATAGATGATGAAATGATAATGATGATAAGGGGAGGGGTGTGACCAAGAGAAGTGGGCCAATTTTGCATTGGTGATGATGATGATGATGATGAAGATAATGATGAAGATGATGATGTGGATAAGGGGAGGGTTGTGACCAAGTGAAATTGGCCACTTTTGCATTGATGATGATGATGATGATGATGATGATATGGATAGGGGAAGGGTTGTGGCTATGGGAAACGGGCCACTTTTGCATTGATGATGATGATGATGATGATGTGGATAGGGGAGGGTTGTGGCCATGTGAAGTTGGCCACTCTTACATTGATGATGATAATGATGATGATTTTGATAATGATGTGGATAGGGGAAGGGTTGTGGCTATGGGAAATGGACCACTCTTACATTGATGATGATAATGAGATGATAATGATGTGGATAGGGGAAGGGTTGTGGCTATGGGAAATGGGCCACTCTTACATTGATGATGATGATGGTGATGATGTGGATAGGGGAAGGGTTGTGGCTATGGGAAATGGGCCACTCTTACATTGATGATGATGATGATGATGATGTGGATAGGGGAAGGGTTTTGGCTATGGGAAATGGGCCACTCTTACATTGATGATGATGATGATGATGATGGTGATGATGTGGATAGGGGAAGGGTTGTGGCTATGGGAAATGGGCCACTCTTACATTGATGATGATAATGATGATGATTTTGATAATGATGTGGATAGGGGAAGGGTTGTGGCTATGGGAAATGGACCACTCTTACATTGATGATGATGATGATGATGATGATGATAATGATTATGATGATGGGGGGAGGGGTGTGACCAAGAGAATTGAGCCACTCTTGCTTTGAGGATGATGATGATGAAGATGATGATAAGGGGAGAGATGTGACCAGGAGAAGTGGGCCACTCTTCCATCTGTGCTGATGCTGGATGATGATGATGATGATGATGATTATAGGGGGATGGATGTGACCAGAAGTTGGCCTCTACTGATTGATGATGATGATGATGATGGGACAGGGGGAGGAGTATGATTAAGAGAAGTTGGCCACTCTTGCATTGATGATGATAATGATGGTGTGATGATGATGGTGGTGATGATGATGGTGGTGATGATGATAAAGATGATGATGGGGGAAGGGGTGTGACCAAGAGAAATGGGCCACTTTTGCTTTGACGATGATGATGACAATGACGATAATCATATTGTTATGTGGAGGGGTTTGATCAAAAGAAATGGGCCACTCGTCTTTGTGCTGATAATGATGGAGATGATAATGATGTTGATGATGGAGATAATGATGATGAATGATGTTGATGATGGAGATGATAATGATGATGATATGAATGATGTGATGATAATGATGTTGATGATAATAATGTTGATGATGGATGATGTTTATAAGGGAATAGATGTGACCAGAAGTTGACCACTAATGCATTGATGATGATGCCGATGATGATGATGATGATGTGGTTAGGGGGAGGGATGTAACCAAGAGAAGTGGGCCACTCTTACATTGATGATGCTGTTGATAAGGGGGGGGGGGGGGGGGGGGGCTGTGACCAACAGAAGTTGGCCAATCTGGCATGATGATGATGATGATGATGATGATGATGACGATGCTGATAACGATGCTGCTGCTGCTGCTAATAATATTGTTTATAAAGGGAGGGGATGTGACCAAGAGAAATGGGCCACTCTTGCAATGATGATGATAATGATGATGGTGATGATAATGGATGATGATGATAATGATGTGGCTTGGGGGAGGGGTGTGCCCAAGAGAAGTTGGCTACTTTTGCTTTGATGATGCTGATGATTGGGAATGACGAACAGAAGTGGGCCACTCTTCCATTGATGATGATGATGACGATGGTGATGATGATGATCTACCAGGGGAATGAGGCCAAACTTTCATTTATAAAAGTGATGGAAATGATGAATGGTCATGGGATTGGAATGTGTCAAACAAGGGATGGGGGATACGTTTACGACGATTGATGATGGTGATGGTGATGGTGATGATGATGATAATGATGATGGCAGGGGTAAGTTACCAAGGAAATTGGGCCTTGTGTACATTATTAATTATGAAAGGGGGCAGAGGTGACCAAGAGAAATGGGCCACTCTTGCTTGATGATGATGACGATGAGTTTGTGAACACGGGAAGGGCCTATAAATGCATTGGTGGTAGTGGTGGTGATGATGATGATGATGATGATGATGACAATGAGTTTGTGAACACGGGTAGGGCCTATAAATGCATTGGTGGTAGTGGTGGTGATGATGATGATGATGACGATGAGTTTGTGAACACGGGAAGGCCTATAAATGCATTGGTGGTAGTGGTGATGGTGATGATGATGATGATGATGATGATGACGATGAGTTTGTGAACACGGGAAGGGCCTATAAATGCATTGGTGGTAGTGGTAGTGGTGATGGTGGTGATGATGATGATGATGATGATGACGATGAGTTTGTGAACACGGGAAGGGCCTATAAATGCATTGGTGGTAGTGGTGATGATGATGATGATGATGATGACGATGAGTTTGTGAACACGGGAAGGGCCTATAAATGCACTGGTGGTATGTGAGTGTGAGTGGTGATGATGTGATAGATGATGATGTATGATGATGATGATAGGCTAAGGGGTAAGTGACCAATGAAGTAGACCACACTTGCATTGATGATGGTGATGATGATGATGATGATGATGATGGGAAGGTGGTTAACCAAGGGAAGTGGCCAAACTAACACTGACGATAATGCAAAATGTCTGTATAACTAGGGAAAGGGCTCACATTTGTATTCATGATGATCATGATGATAGGGGAGTGCTACCTAGGGAAGGGGCCCACACTTCCATGATGATAATGACAGCAAGATATCCAAAACTAACATGAATTACATAAGCATACAAACAAGTCGTAGATCAGTAAACAATTATTCACCAATGCTAACAACACTCTTGTGCATACAAAAGGCCCTTACAGGCCCTGATCTGTTTAGAGCCCAATTCAACTCATTACAAAAAAGCACAAAAATGTAAAACAATACGGCACAACTCTCATTCAAATCTTTCATCAGATACAGGTGTTGGTGCAAAATCTGTCAACTAATGGAAGTTCAGTTTACACATCTGCCACCAATAAATATATATTTTAAAAAATCAACAAAAAATCAACAACAAAAATCATGGAATTGCTGCCCATATCAAAGGTCATCACAGGGTCACAATCTGGTCAAGTTATTACATTTCTGTAAATGGTAACAGCACACAATGGTTTAGAATTGAAAGAGGGTGCAGGCAGGGTGACCCAATATCACCCTACCTATTTATTCTTTGAGCCGAGATCTTAGCTATAATGATAAAGAAGATACATCAATTAAAGGTATATGCATGGAGAGACAGAACATAAAATTTCCCAATATGCAGATGATACTCAATTGTTTAAACACAGGAGATAAGATATCATTCGAACACTCTGTACATATTCTAGAGAAATTTGCCCACATTTCAGGTCTTAGAATGAATAGTGACAAAAGCAAGTAATATGGCTCGGCAATAAAAAAGAATCAAGTAAGGTTTTTGTCCCCATCTAAAAATGACACGGAATCCTCCAAAATTCAAGATTCTGGGTATCTGGTTCACTTCAAATCTAGAAGGATGTGAAACTATGAACTATAATGATACATTATCTGAAATCAAAAGGCTATTTAAGGTTTGGTTACAAAGAGTTATTACTCCACTTGGAAGAATTGCCATTTTAAAATCCCTTATCTTGTCAAAACTAATTCACCTGTGGATTTTATTACCAGATCCACCGACAATTTATAAAAATCTACAAAAACCTGTTTCCAGTTGTATGGAGCAATAAGCAGGATAGAATAACAATAATACATGGACTTTGTATAGCGCTATATCTTGTAAAAACAAATCAAAGCGCTTGCATTCGACTTATACAACACACAAGCAATCAATAACAATATACAGTTTCAGCAAAATTGAATGCACACACACACACACACACACCACACTGTGCCACACACAACATGCACGCACGCACACACATACCTATAAAGGTTATACACTTTGGCAGGTGATGTTGAAGGCAGGGACAGGTAAGAGATGGAAACAGAAGGAGAAAAACTTAAGTTTGAAATAAGTGTGTCTTAAGGTTGGATTTAAAAGTGTCATAAGTAGGCTTTTGCCGGAGGGAGAGAGGAATGTCGTTCCAGATCGATGGACCGGAAACAGAGAAAGACTGGCGGCCAACGGTAGATAGGTTGAATCTGGGTATTCTTATGGACAAAGTATCTGCCGATATCTATAAGCTTTAAACGTATGTGTCCAGAATGGGTTGATGTTGGAGAATTTGGCTGAATTCTCAAATTTGGAATTTGAATAGGTAGAAAGACTGCTATTTAAACCTCTCACCCAAGGAGGGATAAACATACCTGATATAAGAAAATATATCTGTGCTCTGAAACTTATATGGATAAAAAAGATCAGAAGCATAAATCATAAATGGATAAGTATTGCAGAAAAAATGTATCCACTTCTCACCAATTTGAAAGCTATGGATCAGCCATTACAGCCAGATTCTCCAATATCAACCCATTCTGGACACATACCTTTAAAGCTTATAGATTTTCTCTGTTGCTTGACTTCAAATGTGAGATGCTCTGTACAAAATGCTCGTGCAAGAAATGCTTGCTGAACCAATCTTTTACAATGAAAATATAACAGTAGGTAACGCAGTAATCAAACACACTAATTTAATACAGAAAGGTTATACTACTTTAAGCACTTTATCAATGAAAATAGTGAATTTATTAACTATGAAGAATTCAGTGCCATTTGTGGCAGAACTATAGACTTCTACTTTTCAGGGGTGGATTTCTTCCATTAAACAGTACATAAGAAAAACTGGCATTCAAATTAGTGACAACCTAAGCTATAATCAAGAGACACCCACAGTACTGAGGATCATTGATAGTGTCAATAAGGGGACAAAAAAGTACTATGAATATTTAGATCAAACAAACAACTTCCAAACTGTTGCGCAAAGTGGACAGGAAAACTACATGAAAACATTCATTGGAAAGACATTTTTTGTAAAAATACATAAAATCATATGATGTAAAACTAAAATGGCTGCAGATGAGAATAATTCATCGCATCATTGCTACAAATGTGGTGTTGAATGCTATGGGTTTAGTGATAGTTTCAACATTTTGTACTTTGTGTAATGAGGCCAGAGACTCAATAGAACACTTTTTATGGGACTGTAAATATATTAGAGCCTTTTGGACAAGCTTAGAAAATGTATGTAAAGACGATCCACAAATGCTTGTAACATAACTTTTTCCTGTCAGCTTAGTTATTTTTGGGGTAGATCAACGCATAAAAACAGATAAGACCTTGATTTGATACTGCTGCTTGCTAAGTTACACATCTACAGAAGCAAACTTGATGGTCATATACCAAAACTTTCTGGTTTTCAAACACAGTAATATAATAGGTTTAAAACCAGCGTATAATGCACAAATGCAAATAACTTATGAAATTTGAAATAGAATGGAGTCATTATAAAGCATTATTTATAGTCACATAAAAACATAGATAATCCATTAACACACAACTTTTTAAAAAAAAATTATTAAAAAGGTAAAGGGAAAGAAAAAAGACGCCCAAATCTTGAAATCTCGTAAACAAGTCTTACTTTTAAGTGGAAAGGGGAAAAAAGCAACTGTAACATTTTCCTACTGTATGGTTTATAGGGCATGGTATGTAGGTGGTGCAATGTTTATATGTAGTATGCATGTAAATTGTAGTGTAGGTATGCTGTATGTGTATGTGTTGTGGTGTGGTGGTGTGTGTGTATGTGTGTGTGTATGTGTGTGTTGTGTGTTGTGTGTTGTATGTTGTATGTGTTGTGTTGTGTGTGTGTATGTATGTATGTATGTATGGTTTGTGTTTGTATGTATGTATGTATGTATGTATTGTTAGTGTTGTTGTAAGGTTAGTGTAATCAATTATATATAATGAGGGCATTTGAACGTTGTATAGATGATCACTTTCAATATTGGTATGCATTCATGAAAAAAACAAAACAAAAACAACAACAAAAAAAGGTATGCATTCATGAACATACGACTGCAAATAGCTAACGCTTATTCTCAATGCTAATGCTTGTCATGCATATATGCTTTTGTAACAACAAAATGAATTTTTAAAAAGTTTAATATAAAAAAAGTTATTACATTTCTTTTAGAAAAGAAAAACAACCAACCAACCCCCTGCCTCCCCCCAAAAAGAAAACACAAAAAATCACTCTGAGAACTGAAAATGGACAGTATTTTAACAATTGTTGAATGTGTTTGCCATTATATCACACACACACACACCATGATGATAGTAATAATAATATAATAATAAAATGAAGGCTTATCATAGGCGAATTCCAAAAAACATGGGCTCACCACGGCTAGTACAATCAAATCAATTTAAATAGGTTACATATGAACATGAAAATTTGACTAGCACAAAAAATAAGGAAAAAATGCATGCACATACAATACACAGCATATTACATGGCCAGAGAATAAAAGTAAAATAGAGCAATATCATCAAGAAAATGTGCAGTGCAGTACAATGCATACACACACATCACCACGCAATTACACAATACACAAAACCATAACAGAAACACAACAAAACACACATTCACGATTACTACTGTCTCACATTAAGCCAAAAATGATCGAATACACAAAACACACAACATGGAATAACAAAGAAAACAGCACATTCACGGATTTACCCTACATGTACTCACATTAACCACAAAAAAAAAGATGAAGTAAAACAGAAATGAAGAACATTATCATATCCCAAAACAGCAAAAACCAGCACTAGGGTCAGAGATGAGTCAATCAAAATGGGAAATCAATTTTGATCAGTGGTCAGGGACAAGAATCGGATAAAAAGGTGTGTTTTGAGCAACCTTTTAAAGGAGGAAGTCGAGTCAGTGTGTCTTATTTCAGATGGAAGTGCGTTCCAGAGAGTGGGACCTACATGAGAGAATGAGCGCACGCCGTGCTGTTTTTTTTTACTTTGGGAACTCTCAAGAATCTAGTGTCAAGAGGATGAGCGGAGTGGTCTGTTTGGGTGGTACACTGGAACAGTATCGGAGAAGTATGCTGGAACTTTGTTCAAGAAGAAATTGATAGGGGAGATTTTTCCTCTGGAGTTAACTCAGTGCTGACTCCACTCACCCCAAAAGTCTTTTGGATGAGAATAAACCGAGGCCTGTGTGCGAACGCACACTGAACATTTTGCACACGCGTTAAATCCTGTTTCGCTTTTCTAAGAATTGGCCATTGTGTGCCGGTGGGAATAGATGACATTTACAAAACTGCATACTCACGGGACTGGAGGTAAAAAAAAAAAGAATGGTTATTCCATTATCCTCGATATAAAAAGATAATTAAAAATTATATATATATAATACATAAAAAAATAAACACACACACAGGGAATGGATAACAAAATTTACAAAACTGCATACACATGGGGACTGGATTTTAAAAAGCATCGTGAGTGCTTATTCCATTTTCCTATTAAAAAAAAAAAAGAAGATAAAGGCACACACAACACACACAGTTTTATTTTGTTTGTTTTATTTCTTTTTTTAAATATAGGTATGAATAAAAGAATGGATGATATTGTAACCTGATAATATAATTGACTTTCATGATTTTTTTTCTTATGACTTAAAAAAAAAATCAAATGCATGCGCCCATCGGATAGATGCTTGTGTGTGTGTGTGTGTGTGTGTGTGTGTGTGTGTGTGTGTGTGTGTGTGTGTGTGTGTGTGTTGATTCATTTTACATCTTTTCACAAAAAGTGATATTAGACATTTATTATATTAAAAAAAAAAAAAAAAAAGTGTGAGTGTGTATGTGTTGTGGGTGTGTGGGGTGGGGGGGTAAGTGGAGGGGGGGGTGGAGGAGTTTTGGAAGTGGGGAAGGGGGTTAATTCACTAAATCTACACAGAACAGTTAAGAAAAAAACAAACACAAATGTACATAATTCTTGAATTCAGAATAGTAAAAATTCCAAATTCTAAACAGAATCTAATGCATGAACAATAAAACTATTTATAACCATAACCAACAAGAGAAAAATCTAATCAACAGCAGGAAATGTCTTTTAAGTCCTGTAATAATCATAATAAAGAACCAATAGGACAGTGCAGTAATGATTTGAAAAATGTTACCTCAGTAATGGATCATTGAAGATCTCTGATGAGGATGATGAGATAACAGGTATATAACTTTTCAGCATGCTGCATATCAATATATGATCAACAGTTATACTATGTCCACATATACAAGATACATGTCCAACATATTTTGTTTTAAAACAGTTCATTTCCCATCTGCAAGCCAGAGAAACAATTTCTTTTATACAATAAAAATATTTCATATATTTTAACAAAAGACTGAAATTTTACTATCCCTTCATATACACCTAGACAACCAAGTTTCTTTTTTTTCACATTGGAATAACTTTTGTTGTGCTTTTTCCATGATCTGATAACATTCGTTGTAGTGACAGATGAAGTGTCAAATTTTCCACATCTATCAATTGTTTTGCCCCATTTTTCTAAAAGATCATTTTTTCATTGTAATATATACCAGGGTGAGATGGAATCCAACAAAAAGTAAATCTGAACCTTTTAAGGTGAGGAGATGAATTAAATGACAAATCTCAAAAACAAGTTCTGATCTAACTTTTGTTTGCATAGAGGCGATGGCTTGAATTACTGATTTTGAATCAACACAAAAAAGAATGTGGAAAACAACTTTAGGAAATCGATTAAGAAATTGAGTGCCATTAATACTGCTATGAGTTCTGCTGTAAAAATGAAATATTCTCCCCAAGATGAAATGTTTTTTCCGATTTCAGCTCTGGTATAATGTATGCACAGCTATTGTTTAAGACAGCCATCTGGAAAACTTTTAAATGGTTTGAATAATATTCTTCCAAATGAATTTTTGCTTCGAGAAGATACTAGATTTATATTACAATTCTTTAATAAGTCAATATAATTTATATCAAACGTGCTTCTTTGAGTTCCTAGTTGGAGTGGGGGATACTTCATCTCTTTTAGCAATATTTGTATTTGGGTTGAATCCGGCATTTATAAATGTTTGAGATGTACATGTACCCAATGTGGTATTAGAGGATATCAATCTTGCTCTCTTCCGAAAATCTCTGTCAGACTTAAGATTTATTGTCGATTGCAAATTATTTTTAACAGTTTGATTTTTAGGACAAATTTACAACAAGCAATCTTTCGTTGATTTTCTAGTGGTAGAATTCCAGATGCACTATATATTTTTATACAGGAGGCATGGACTGGGAGACCTAGAGCCAGTTTGTATGCTCCACAGTCTATTCTTTGTAGTTTTTTTAACAGATATTTTGGAGCATCAAAAAATACTTCTTGGGCAAATGTCAATTTTGAATGAATTAAAGACGTTGAAAGGTGCAGTAAAGTAAGAATATCCTGACCCCATGACTGTTTGCTAATAACTTTCAGAATATTTGAAGTTTTCCTTGCTTTATTCAGAATATACTCAATGCGATAGTTCCATGTCAATTTTGTTGTAAGAAATACTCCAAGAAATTTGACTGTTTGCTTGTATTCTAAAATTCCATTATCTATTTGAAAGCTAGGCAATAGTGTTGGATTTGATCCATTATTAAAAAGAACCATGTGTGTTTTATCAGTCAATAGAAGTAACCCATTTTCATTCATATGGTTTGATATCATATGAAGTTTGTTTTGATACAACTTTTTCATGTAGTTCAAGGATCTTGTAGGAGTATTCTTTTTCATTGTTACATTCATCCACATGCAAATATCATCAGCGTATTGAGCTAATTTCTGTGTGTGTGTGTGTGTGTGTGTGTGGTGTGTGTGTGTGTGTGTGTGTGTGTGTGTGTGTGTTGTGTGTGTGTGTGTGTGTGTGTGCGCGGCGCTGCGCGCGTGTGAGAGTGTGTGTGTGCGTGTAACCTATGTGAAAGAGCAAGTCTTACAATGCATAATCATTACCATTATTATCATTGTTGTTATTGTTATTATTATCATTATATTTCCTTTAGTTCCTTTTCAGTTTATTTTGTTGTTATGAGTTGTAACAATGTTGTAGCTAAATATTTTTTGGATCAGATTTTTTGTTTTGTTTTGGGTTTGTTTGTTGTTTTTTCACTAGATAGATGGCTGATAAAAAAAAGCAAATTTATTGCTAAATTTACCATCTGGAAATAAAATTTTTACTTTCACACACACACAAACTCTCTCTCTCTTGTTTTTTTGTTTGTTTGGTTTTGGTTTTGGGGGTGGCTTTTTTTTGGGGGGGGGGGGGGGGGGGGGTCGTTTTTTCCCCCATCTATGAACAAAATGTTATGATCTCTAGGCCTATGACTAATTTTGTTGACAGATGATGGTTGGATAACGTACCCAGTAGCTAACTTGTTATCATTTATTTACTATTGTTTGTGTGCTTTTGTTTAATTACTACTTACTTGTTATCGATTTTCTGCTTTCACTTTGTTTTTGTTTTCTATTATAATGATCATTTGATTGTTTATTATTAAATTTTAGTTCACTGTATTGTGCCTTTGTTATTCTATTATATCTTCTGATCTCACATCTTGTCTTCTGTTTATTACCGTCTTAATGTTTTGGCCTTCTTGTTTGGTTTATTATTGTTGTTAGTTGGAGGTGTTTCTTAAAATGATGTAATCCCTGACTAGGGCGGGGACTGGGCATAAAAAAGCACATCAGTGCTTATTCATTATCATCGAAATATGAGGATTTGATTTGATTTGATCTCTCTCTCTCTCTCACCCTCTTTATCCCTATATTGCCCCTTTTCAGTCACACTGGCAAAATTCTGATCCCTATCAAACAGAATTAAAATCAAAGTGGAAGAAGAGTTCTCAGACTGCCAGGCAGGTTAAAGAACAAACAGCAGATCAACAGACATGATGTTTGTATTACAAATACTTATGGAGAAAATCAGGAACGCTGAACCAATCCAATCCAATGTTGCTTAGAGCCCCGCCGACCGCACAGGCCATATCAGGGCTGTCACCTCATCACATTTTAAAATTTGTATAAAAAGTGTGCAATATGTACACTTTTAAAACAGGATATAAAACCAACTTGACTGTCCTTGCTTGTATCGATGCCCTGGTCAACCATAAGGGTCAGCCCAGGATGGCCACAGTGTCGTGGGAAAACCCACATCGATCACACATAAAATGAGATAAAACCAAAACCAGGTTCCTTAAAATGACCCTGTCCTTACAGACCAACCATACCACTTTCGTTCATATCAGACAGAAAAGCCAGATTCTCTCAGGAAGTTAAAAATGGTGTGCGATGGAACATCCCGAAAGAGGATCTTTAGGGAGTCTGTGGTAAAATGCTTGTGCCTAATATCCTGAACATCCCGACACTCCAGGAGCAGATGCCTGATGGTTACCCGCACATCACAAGTCACGCACCATGGGGTTCCCTTGCCTTTCAGCAAGTGAACGCAGTGATATGAGAATGACCTGTGTGTATCATGGTGAGCACTGTCGCCTCCCTTCGGTTTTTGACACACAGAGGGAAAACCTCTTTCAGGTTGGGACGGATCTGGAAAAGCTTGTTGTCTGTCTGAGCGTTCCACTCCTCCTGCCAGAGGGAATGCACATATTGCTCGCTCCTAGGTTTCAGATCTGTGAACGGCACCGTGGACCCAGAAACCTCCTGCTCCGTGGCACACTGAACGCTGAACAGAAAGCCTACAACTGTTACAAATACAGATTACAGCAAGGCATTGGACTGTTCCATACACAACCACTTGTTCACAGGCATGTCAGATATGGGCTTTTCCAGACACCAGATCTCACTCTTAGCATCTCTCTACCAACACCAGCAACAGTTGGCTTTTCCAGACTTCAGATCTTGCTCCTAGCATCTCTCTAACAACACTAATACCGTAAAATCCCTAGCATACGCCCCCCCCCCCCCCCCCCCCCCCCCCCCCCCCGTGCACTGATTTAGGGCAAAATTGGGGGGTGGGCGTTTGCTAGGGATAGACCCATTTGCACAAAGTAATTTTTGTGCTCAACCGTGTAATTAAGTGAATGCAAACCCTGAAAGTATGTAAGTTAGGTGGTGTGAGTAGATGTGGCCTGCCTGAGGTTGCCAGCAGCAGTCAGTGGCCTGGGTTCCCTCATCCACTCCACCCAGCAATCTCTGATGGAGTCCTTAAAAGGCTTGGCAAGAGCCACATCCACTGGCTGTGCCAAAGGGGTGCAGCCTGCAGGAATGAACACGGTGTCCACTTGGTGCGCTTGGAGTGCGTCCCTGACTTCCTGCGTCCTATGGGCACTGTAACAGCCCAAAAGCAGGAGGCGGCATTCGTCGGATGGCCTAAGGACACGCTGAATCCAGGCAATGATGGTGTCTCTGGTCATCCATCCATTGACTGTTGCACATACATGAACATTGTCTGGCATTCTCAGCTGCAAAAAAACCTGGTGTGGAATGTTCCCATTTCTCTCTTGCAAGATCACAAAACCTGGCAATTTGGTTCCATCCACTACCGCCATAAGTGACGCCGTGAAGCCTCATTTTTCAGCCTTTGTGCTCTTGATTCTAACTTGTTTCGCACCTTTCTTGTAGTTGGTACAGGCTGGCATCATGTCAAACTGGACCATCGTCTGATCCATGTTCATGATGTTGGACAGAGGATAACCATGGCGATGACGTAGTCGCAGAAGGTTCCGTCAGAACTGAAGAAGTTGATCCTCAAAGTCTGCAGGGACCTTTTGGCTTGAGCTGGTTCCCTGTTGACAAGACACCAAGTGGTGCTGTTTCCAGCGACTTAACCACATGTCTGATGCCAAGAAGCCCACCACATTGAAAGCACCTGCCAGTTCCATTGCTTTCCGTTGTAGGTCCTTGTTTCGCAATACCCTGCCTTCAGATCTTTCATCTTCCAGATAATGCAGCACACCTTGGTCGACATGTTCAGATCTAACTGCTGGTCCTTGTGACAGTTTCTGTTTTTGTTTGTCTTTTCCGTACTGCTGTTCAAGTCTATCTGTTTTCCCTCCATTCCTTGATCCTCTTCCTATCCACAGAAAATTCACGGCCACACTCCGAAACATTCCCACCTGCTTCATTATCCAGATCCTGGAGGGCTTCCAATTTAAAAGATACAGTGTAAGACTGTCGCTTGGGAATTTTGCAAAAATGGCACAGAGAAATTCAAGAACCAACTTCCGGCCATCAGGAAGCGTCGTCAAAGTACCGGTACGTCACTGACAGACAAAAGACCTCAGTGGAAAAAGCATGACGTAATTTTAATTCACTTTGTTAGGGATGGTGGGAGTGAGGAGAGGGGACAAAGAATAAGAAAATAGGAAAGAAACACGAAAAGGTAAAGAAGGGGGAAAGGATGACTTTCAGAACAGTCTGCACAAATCCTAGTGAAAGTGAGCATAGTCTCTTTGAAAAAAGCAGGGTGGGCGTTTGCTAGGTAGCTACCCCTGTGCACAACTTTTGGCCCAAAGTGGGGGGTGGGCGTTTGCTAGATGGTGGGCTTATGCTAGGGATTTTATGGTATTTAGATAAAGGGAGAGCACCGAGACTTCAACAAAGGGAGTCGAGCAAGGTTGTATTCTCTCTCCCCACTTTTTCAAACTATACACCGAGCATGTGACGAAAGAGAAAGACACAGAATCACAGCAGCAAATCTGGCCAGACTCAGGCTGTTCAGTCAGTGCTCCCCTTTCCCCTCCCCCAGCCTGACTGCAGCACTGCCACTCCAGCCTAACCAATCCAATCCATTGATGTTGCTTAGAGCCCCGCCGACCACACAGGCCATATCGGGGCTGTCACCTTGTCACATTTTAAAACTCATATTAAAAGTGTACAACTATATACAGTTTAAAACGGGGTGTAAAACCAACTTGACTGTCCTTGCTTGTATCAACGCCCCGGTCAACCATAAGGGTCAGCCCAGGACGGCCACCGCGTTGTGGGAAAGTCCACATTGATCACACATAAATTGAGATAAAACCAAAACCAGATTCCTTAAAACTCATTTCCTGTTGTAATTCAGTTTTCTCTGCAGCTTATAAAGATACAAAAAAGTTTTGTATTGGAAAAGCTGTTGCACCACAGAATAAAATAGAAGAAAATTCAATCTGCAGCTATTTTTAGTGAACTGACCCAGCTAGCAAGTGGGCCAACACCCGCAACACTGGCTGGAATTTCTTGCTATTCCTTTGTTTAGAAATTAGTGTCTGCTACACAGTTTAGGGATGGTCTTTCCCTCCTTTTCTGGAGTAGGCCTAGGCCTATTTCCTTTCAGCTTACAGCTGTGTTTGTCTCACCATCTCTCTGTGTGAGTGTGTGTATGTTTGGTTCAGTGATCAGAATTTGGCTTAAGTTTAGCTATGAGTTGTGATTACTACTTGTCTGATAATTTGTGCAAGCATGAAAATGTAGGTGGCCTAAAGTATAGATGCCAAAAAGCATTCAAAATGCTTCATTTTGAGAGAGTGGAAGCACTGTGCAGAATTAGTGATGAAAGATTGAGGAAAGCACGTTGTTGGAAACAAGCAAAACTACAGAAATGATACATCAGATTTGAGAATCGTTTTTCAATATTTATCAACACTGAGACAGATTGTATTTTTTCCATCTACCTTTTGTGAAAAATACTGCTTGAGATCACACACTCAAGGTTTCTTCTCCATCTGAAAGAATGCAACTGATATGTGTGCCAAAGAAAAGAGCAGGGAAGTGTGGACACACTATGACACTACAATAACAGAATAAGACTGTTCAGTCTGCTGTATATGTGAATGAACAACTGACTTTATCCTCTCCTCTACCGCAAATGACTCCACACAAAAAAAAACCCCAATGAAATAACAGACACAAACAGAAAAAAACCCAACCAAACACCGAACACAAACTAAGCAGTGCCATAAAAGAAATTTTCAAAAGACAAGTGACACTACACTAATACTAGATTATGTAGCAGTAGAAGAGTTGACTTGGTGCTAAGGCAAGGTGTGCTGTTGTGTGTGTGGTGTGTGTGTGTTGTGCGTGTGTGTGTGTGTGTGTAGTGTGTGTGTGTGGGTGTGTGTGTGTGTGCGTGTGTGGTGTGTGTGTGTGCGTGTGGTGTGTGTGGTGTGCGTGTGTGTGTGTGTGTGTGTGCGTGATGTGTGTGTGTGTGCTGTGTGTGTGTGGAGTGTGTGTGTGTGTGTGTGTGTGTGTGTGTGTGTGTGTGTGAGTGTGTGTGTTTGTGTGTGTGTGTGTGTGTGGTGTGTGTGTTTGTGTGTGTGTGTGTGTGTGTGTGGTGTGTGTGTTTGTGTGTGTGTGTGTGTGTGTGTGTGTGTGTGTTGTGTGTTGTGTGTGTGTGTGTGTGAGTGTGTGTGTGTGTGTGTGGTGTGTGTGTGTGTGTGTGTAGTGTTGTGTGTGTGTGTGTGAGTGTGGTGTGTGTGTGTGTGTGTGTAGTGTGTGTGTGTGTGTGAGTGTGTGTGTGAGTGTGTGTGTGTGAGTGTGTGTGTGTGTGTGTGGAGTGTGTGTGTGTGTGAGGAGTGTGTGTGTGTGAGTGTGTTGTGTGTTGTGAGTGTGTGTGAGTGTGTGTGTGTGGTGTGTGTGGTGTGTGTTTGTGTGTGTGTGGTGTGAGAGTGTCAGTGTGTGTGTGTGTGTGTGTGTGTGTGTGTGTGTGTGTGTGTGTGTGTGTGTGGTGTGTGTGTGTGTTGTGTGGAGTGTGTGTGTGTGAGTGTGTGTGTGTGTGTGTTGTGTGTGTGTGAGAGAGTGTCAGTGTGTGTATGTGTGTGTGTGTGTTTGTGTGTGTGTGTGTGTGTGTGTGTGTGTGTGTGAGAGTGTGTGTGTGTGTGAGAGTGTGTGTGTGTGAGTGTGTGTGTGTGTGTGTGTGTGTGTGAGTGTGTGTGTGAGTGTGTGTGTGTGTGTGAGTGTGTGTGTGTGTGAGTGTGTGTGTGAGTGTGTGTGTGTGTGTGAGTGTGTGTGTGTGTGTGAGTGTGTGTGTGTGTGTGTGTGTGTGTGTGTGTGTGTGTGTGTGTGAGTGTGTGTGTGTGTTAGAGTGTTAGTGTGTGTGTGTGTGTGTGAGAGAGTGTTAGTGTGAGTGTGTGTGTGTGTGTGTGTGTGTGTGTGGTGTGTGTGTGTGTGTGTGTGTGTGTGTGTGTGTGTGTGTGTGTGTGCATTCCTTGGAATTTACTTCAGGGGGAAACTCATCCAAGCAGTGGACTATTGAAGTGCCCCTCTCCCCCCCCCCCCCCCCCCCACCCCCCCCGCGCAGCGCCCAACGGGCATTGCTTTCCACCAAGTGTCAGCAGATGGTGGTGTGTCTCAAGGTGGTTATTGGTGTATGTGTAAGAGAATGTTCGAAACTGCCATTCACCACACAGCATGTTGGGAAGCTGAATCTTTTTTGTAATATGTCATTCTGTTTGTGTTATATCATTTTATTGCATGGCATGAAAGTAAACTGTAATAACTAACAGATTAATTCAATTCTCCATATCGTGTTTATACTCATTGTAAATGTCAAAGCAAGCACTTTCCGTTGGTTTTAATAAAAAGGAAATGTCTATGCAGAGAAAGACACAAAAGTGATAAAACTGCAGCTAGTGTAATTCACGGCTGACAGTGCAGCACAGTGGTCAGCAGCAGAGGTGTCAGATTACAGCAGGCAGGTAGGTCACTCTGCCAGATGTTTTGGGTCCCTGATAGGGAAGGTTAGCAACTAAAGAGCTTGCTTCCCGCAAACTATGGAATCACACTCACTCACTCAGTCCCATGTCCCAAAGGACGTAGGGGGGACATGAGAGAAGACACAACAGAGATCTTTTTCCATGCTTCACAATCCTGTGCGGCTAGTAGGAGGTGTTGCAGGGGTTGGGTGGTCCAGTCTTTGATGTTGTCAACCCATGATTTTTTGGTGGCCTCTTCTTCTCTTGCCTTCGACTGTTCCTTGCAAGATGGTTTTTGCTAAGGTGTTGTCTTGTGGTGTGACCAAACCACATCAGCTTTCTCCTCTTTATTGTGGAGAGCAAAGGCTCTTGGGGGCCCACATGCTTTTTGATTTCTTCTTTCACATAGTTATTGGTCTTGTGTTCTTTGTATGATATTTTGAGGAGTCTTCTGTGGCACTTGTTCTCGAATGCTTGGATTCTCCTCTCTAACTCTGCTGTCAGAGTCCATGATTCACAGCCATATAGGAGGATAGATATCATGAGGAATTTGTAGAGGTGGTATTTGGTGCAGAAGCTGATGTTGTTGCTTCTGATGATCCTCTCGAGTCTGACTAGAGCAGATGTTGCTGTTGGAATGTGAGCTTTCACGTCATTGATTGATGTGCCATCTTTTGTTAGGATGGAGTCTAAGTATTTGAATTGGCTCACCTCTTCCAGTATTTCTCTATTCATCTTTATTTCCGTGATGTCATTACTTGCACTGTTGACCATGATCTTTGATTTCTCTGTACTGACCATGCCGTATGCACTCACTTGATCTGTTAGACTCTGTGAGGATTTGCAGTTCTTGTTTGCTGCTGCCCATGAGGTCAATGTCATCTGCAAATCTGAGGTTGCAAAGGGATCTTCCACCAATGGAGATGAAGTGTGGTGGTTTTGCAGTGTCTCTGTCTTGATGTTTTCGAGGAAGAGGTTGAAGAGTACAGGTGAGAGAAGTCAGCCCTGGCAGACCCCAACCGTGGTCTTGAAGAACTCGCCCACGTGATTGTTCATGAAAACTGCACTTCTTGCGTTCTCGTACAGTGCCTTAATGACTTCAATTAGGCAGTTGTCAATGTTGAAGTGCCTGAGTACTTGCCAGAGGCCATCATGCAATACCCTGTCAAAGGCCTTTTTGAAGTCTATGAAATTGTGGTACAAGAGATGCTTCTCTATCAAAATTCTCAGATTGAAAATTTGTTCCATTGTGCTGTGTTTTGGTCTAAAGCCTGCTTGTTCTTCTGCCAGGAGTTTTTCCGCTTGGTTTTTCAGTCTGTTGAGGATTACATGCAGCATGATCTTGCTAGGATGGCTTACGAGACTGATGGTTCTGTAGTTCTGGCATTGCTTGAGGTTTCCTTTCTTTGGCAGGGGTATTACAAGATAGTGTGTCCATTCTTTTGGCCATTCTTTGGTGTCATGGATCTTCTGACAAAGTTCTGTGAATCGCCTTGCTGTTTCATTCCCTCCATTTTTTATGAGTTCAGTTGGGATGTTATAGATTCCAGGGGACTTCCCCTTCTTCAATTGTTTAATAGCTGTGTCTACTTCACACCATAGTATTGGTGGGTCTTTATCTTGGTGTTCAGGGGGTTTGTCAGAAACTATGTTGGTATCTGGGCATAGTGGGTAGTTATACAACCCCTCACAGTATTCTGTCCAGCATTGGAGGATGGCATTGTTTTCCGTTAAAAGATTTCCTTCTTTGTCTTCAATAACAGAGGCTTTAGGCTGTGTGGCTTTAGTTAGTGCTTTCAGAGTGTCGTGAGCTGTTTTGCTGTTTCCCTTGGCCATTCCAGCTTTGATCTTGTTGCATTGTTCTTCTATCCATGATGGAATATATGGGGCTAAAAATAGGAGAAGGAAATTTCACCAACATAAGATACACTGATGACACTGCCCTTTTATCCAGAGATATCACCACTAGAAAGAGAATTCCAACTCACACAGCTGCTGCAGGAAACAAGGCAGGACTGAAACTGAGAAGACCAAAACAAACCATGCACATAGAAGGATCAGCTAACCAGCCACAGCAGAGCTTAATATAAATAGGTAGAGTAGAGATGGAAAATCTGCATAACTTCAAGGATGCGATCTCTGTCAAAACCAACTCAACTCAGGATCTTGCAGCAAGGACATCAGATCAAGTATAGGCATGGCCGAGCAATAAATGGTCCAGTTAACACATAGAAAGACAGAGGCATACCAGCAAAGCTAAAGATAAGAATTTTACGCTGCTTCATGTATAGAGATGTAAAGCCTGGACTATAAAGAAAGATGACAAAAATAGGATAAATGCAGCTGAAATGTAGCTCTACAAGTGACTTCTTAGAGTGAAAATGACAGACAAAAGAACAATTGAGAACACGTTAAAGGAATTAACTGTCCATCAGCCATCATCCCCCTTTCTCTATTCTGACATACCAGAACATAATCCTTCCCTCCCAAGCATCCTTTTCTGAAAATGATACCCCCTCCTCCCTCAAACCCCAGAAAAAAATGTTTGACCACTGTTGTCAGCTTGTACCAAGGTATCTACCTGCCTTTGTGTCCACATGAGGGGCCAGGATTAAGAAACAAGGTTAATGTTAGGTTAGGGCTGGTGTTAGCATTAACAGTTAGCATGCATTGGGGTAGGGGCTGTTGGTCGGTCAGTCTGTCTGAATGCATGTGGACACAACAGCAGGTAAACACAATGGTATGTAGCTGTAGACACAGTGGTATGGAGCATTATTTAAATCATAAGTTACCAATCCTACCAGCAGTTAAGACTGCAAATTGGATTTTAGGGGGGGACAAATTTCAGTTCTGCTATAAGCACAGTGGTTTCATGCCTAAGTTATTTCTTTACAAGTTTCAATCGTTTTGACAAATATTTAACCCCAAATGAAAGAGGAAATAAATGGTTAAGTCCAGAGTAAACAACCTAAGAAGAAACGTTCTTTCCACAAGCCATCCCCTTTTTCTTGGATTTCTACAAACTTAACACTACAAGACAAGACTCAGGGGATAACTATCCTGCCACTGTCTCAATTGATGACACACCCGTCTGCAGTTTGTTAATGACATCAATCTACTTGGAAGTAGTAACAATGAACTCTAAGAAGTTATATGCAAGCCAGAAGAATTAGCTAGCACTTGTAGTTTATTTATTTATTTATTTATTCTTTTATATCGAGGATAACAGAATAAGCAATCATGTGCTTTTTTTCATCCGGTCCCCGTGTGTATGCAGTTTTGTAAATATTGTCATCTGTTCCCACCGGCACACGATGGCCTACTCTTACGAAAAGCGGAACAGGATTTAACGTGTGCGCAAGATGTTCTGCGTGCGTTCGCACACGGGGCCTCGGTTTAAAGTCTCATCCGAAGGACTTTTTGGGGAGAGTGGAGTCAGCACTGATGTTAACTCCAGGAAGAAAATTTCCTCGACCGGACTCGAACCCGGGTCTTCAAATTGCCAGCGCAATGTTCTGACCACTAGGCTACCCGCCCCCCCTGCAGTGTAGTGAGGAGATCAGAGCAAAGAATAGCAAGGGAGACAGAACTGGTAACCTTTTATTTAGAATTATCATGAGCAGACCTACAACTTGAAGAAACAGACTCACCCAATTATCTTTACTCAACACTGACCAAAGATGGCCCCTCTCTAGCTGAACTGAAGATCAGACAAGCCCTTGCAACCTCAGCCATGGCAGAGCTGGCCAGGATTCAGAAAAGTAAGCAGACCAATCTCCAGAAAACTTTAAAAATTTTTAAGCACTTGTCATATTTATAATGCTGTGCAGATGTGAAAGTTGAGCCAAGCTGCAAAAACTGGAAATAAGATTCCATCCTTTGAAAAAGCATAACCCCAAAGGCTTCTGCAAATCTCCTGTGAGGACCACAGAACTAATGCGGGAGGCTCGGGGCTATATCATACTCTTGTAGACTGTTGGGGATCCCCTGAAGATTTTGCGAACAGCTTCTTCCACTCCTCGCGGTTTTCAGCTTTCTGTACCAAGTCGTTCACTCTAGGCCAGTTGCTCACTGATGTTGTCTTCCAAACGTTCTCTGTCTGCCTCTTCATCTCCCTCCTTGTACTTTTTCCCTGTAGGACATGCCTGTGCCACTTCAGTTTGTGTTTGTCTCTGAAGTCAGGAGCTTTTCATATGGTCGATAGCATTTTCAATTCTGCTTTTCACTTCTTTGTCAGTTATGTAATTTCTGTATGAGATACCAAGGAGTTTGCGAAAGCATCTCATCTCCACCGCCTGTATTCTTTCAATGTCTGCTGTTATGGTCTATGTCTTACATGTGTACAAAAATATGGACACCACCAAGGAACTCATCTGTCTGGTCTTAAAAGCTGATGGACATGTTCTTTATATCTGTATATCTGAATTAAGACAAAATCATGCAAAATGGGGTATAAAACCAACTTTACTGTCCTTGCTTGTATCGACGCCCTGGTCAACCATAAGGGTCAGCCCAGGATGGCCACCGCATTGTGGAAAAACCCACATCGATCACACATAAAATGAGATAAAACCAATCCAATCCAATCATGTTGTTTATAGCCCTACCGACCACACAGGCCATATCAGGGCTGTCACCTCGTCACATTTTAAAACTTGTATTAAAACTGTGCAACTATATACAGATTAAAATGGGATATAAAAGCAACTTGATTGTCCTTGCTTGTATCGATGCCCTGGTCAACCACAAGGGTCAGCCCAGGACAGCCCCCGCGTCGTGGGAAAACCCACATCGATCACACACAAAATGAGATAAAACCAAAACCAGATTCCTTAAAACAACCTTGTCCTTAGAGACCAGCTATACCACTTTCACTCATATCAGACGGAAAAAGCCAGATTTTCTCAGGAAGTTAAAACTGGTGTCCACTGAAACATCCCGAAAAAGGATCTTTAGGGAATCTGCAGTAAAATGCTTGTGCCGAATATCCTGAACAAAAGTCCTTCGGATCAGACGATAAACTGAGGCCCTGTGTGCGAACGCATACAGAACATTTTGCACACATGTTAAATCCTGTTCTGCTTTTCTTAAGAGTAGTCCATCGTGTGCAGATGACAAGATTTAAAAAACTGCATATACATGGGGACTGGATATAAAAAAAAGCACATGAATGCTTATTCCATTATCCTTGATATAAAAGAATAAAATAAATAAAACATCTCGATACTCCAAGAGCAGATGCTTGAAGAAAACTGCAGAAGAATGCTGAAGACAAACCAAATCCCATACGCCCCTCCAACAATCATCTTTGTCAGGGAACTGATGATGACAATGACAAACCCAACCTACCCTGCTTCCTCTTCCTCAACAGAACTGATGATGACAACGACAAACCCAACCCTTCCTGCCTCCTCCTCCTCAACAGAACTGATGATGACAACGACAAACCCAACCCTTCCTGCCTCCTCCTCCTCAACAGAACTGATGATGACAATGACAAACCCAACCCTTCCTGCCTCGTCTTCCTCAACAGAAATGATGATGATGACAACGACAAACCCAACCCTTCCTGCCTCGTCTTCCTCGACAGAACTGATGATGACGACAATGACAAACCCAACCTACCCTGCCTCCTCTTCCTCACCTCTCCTATAAAACTGAATATAAAAAGACATAAGAAATGCTAATTGATTTTCATAAAAACCCTGAGACTATACCAAATTTTTTCATTGATGGTGTAATGGTTGAGCATGTGCACGAATATAAATATCTAGGTACCGTTATTGACTATAAACTTAATTTTAATGCTAATACTGATCTTGTGAATACAAAATGCCATTCTCGCATCTTTTTCCTGCAAAAGCTCTGTAGTCTTCAGGTAAATGTGAAAGTTTTACAGAATTTTTACCGATGTTTTATCGAGTCTGTCTTTCCTTCTCCTTGATGTGTTGGTTCCTGAAGCCTCACTGTCAAAAACAGAAATGTATTGAACAGGATTGTAACCAGGTGTGGCAAAATTGTGGGCTGTGAGCAAACGAAACTGAATGATTTGTATGAATGCCGTGTAAGAGCCAGAGCCTGACAGATTGTAACTGACCGTAGTCATGTGCTAGCAAAATACTTCAAACTTCTCCCATCTCAAAAGCGCTACAGAGTGCCCAAGTCTAAAACTCTGCGATATAAAAATAGTTTTATTCCCACCTCAACTATGTTGCTTAATAAGTGCATGACAATAAGTTGGAATTGACCCAAAGTACGACAGCGAGCCGGGAGAGAGAGAGAGAGAGAGAGAGAGAGAGAGAGAGAGAGAGAGAGAGAGAGAGAGAGAGAGAGAGAGAGGTGGGGGGAGGTGAGATTCAATGCTCAGGCGAAAAAGGATGGAAAATTTTGAAGCAAAGGAAAGGCTACCTTTTATCATTCTAAACTGTTCAATATTTTAAAGGACAAAGTATTTCTCTTTATAAAAAAAAAATTCCATTGATATTTGTTTAATTATACATTTTTATAACAGTTTGATTTGTGTGTGTGTGTGTGTGTGTGTGTGTGTGTGTGTGTGTGTGTGTGTATGTTGCGGATGACAACATTTACAAAACTGCATACTGTTGTGTCCAAAGCCTAACTGAAATTGAAAGTAGATTGTAATATGTAATATGAGTTATTTCCCTTGAATAAAAGGTCACTTCCGGTTCCAGACAAGTGCCACGTTGTTCTGGTTTTATTGTGCGCAAGCCGTACGTTTGTATTTTGAATGTATTAGGCCACTAGCTGGTCATTCTCAAGAGAAACATAACAACTGGCGACGAGGAAAAGTACGTTTTTCAAGTCTATATCATCCAAATGGCGACAAGTCTGCCAAATTTCGAACATTTTCACATCTATCAAGACAATGAAAACGTTGGCACACGTTGGCGGAAATGGCTGTCAAAGTTCGAAAATCTCGTGTGTGCTTTGGACATTACAAGAGACGCTCGAAAAAAAGCCCTACTCCTTCATTACGGAGGTGATGAAATCTTCGAAATTTACGAATCTTTCTCTGACGAGAAAAAGGGGATCGGCGCAACCATTGACGACGAACCAAACGAATACAACGTGCTCAAGACATCTTTCACTGAATACTTCACCCCAAAGAAGAATACCAGCTACGAACGTCTGAAGTTCAGAGATGTGACACAAAACACAGGTGAGACAATTGACAGTTTCCATACTCGACTCCGTGCGTTAGCAATAAACTGCGATTTTCACGATGCAGACAGTGAAATTCTGACACAAATTCTGCATGGTTGTACATCATCTAGACTGAGGAGAAGAGCGCTTAGGGATTCGTTTACACTGGACCAGATACTTTCGGAAGCACGATCTCAAGAGCTGTCCGAAGCTAGGGCTGCAGACATTGAACAAACGGCTCACAGTCACAAAGTGAATGCCGTCAAGAATTCTGCCGGTCGTAAGCATGGAAGAGGAGGAGGTCAGTCCTCACACACAAACAATCGTGAGGGACAGAGTGGCTTCCGGCAGAGAGGCAGAGGTGGATTTTCTCAACGAGGTAGAGGAAGTTCCAGACCGCCAAGACAAAACACGACATGCCGTAACTGTGGTGGACCATTCCCACACCCCGACGGATGTCCAGCTGCAGGAAAGCAGTGCAGAGCTTGCTCAAAGATAGGACACTACTCTCGTGTTTGTAGATCCAAACAAAAGCCTGTGAAGATCAACAACGTATCGAATATTTGTGACAGATCAGCCGATAGCTCCAGTGAGGAATCAGTCTTCCACGTCACCCACAATTCCAAAATTCCAGCAGTCCATGCCACACTGTTTGGGAAAGAAACGTCATTTCTTGTCGACAGTGGTGCGACAGTAAATATTGTGCACACGTCGATATGCCCAACAAATCTGAAACTCAAACAGCCATGTCCCAGAATTATGGCCTACGGTTCTGACAAACCTTTGCCTGTGGATGGATACTTTTCGACAGACCTAGAATACAAAGGCAAAAGAACACATGCCAAATTCTACGTCGTCAATAGTGACAAGAAAACAGATAGTCTTATCTGCGCAGACACTGCACAAGCTTTGGGACTGATACAGTTCGCATTCTCTGCGAGCCTGAATTTGGACACATCTGCCCAATCAACAAGTTCCATCGCTGACAACTTCACAGAACTTTTTGATGGTAAACTAGGACACATCAAAGATACGAAAATCAAACTGCATGTGGATCCTGGAGTACAGCCTGTTGCGCAACAGCACCGACGTGTTCCATTCCATCTTCGAAAACAGGTGGAGGCCGAACTGAAGAAACTTCAAGATTTGGACATCATCGAGCCGGTAACTGGACCAACTCCCTGGGTCAGCCCTATTGTGTGCGTCCCCAAGAAACGTGAAGGAGAAGTTAGAGTGTGCGTTGATATGCGCGAACCAAACAAAGCAATAGGTAGAGAAAAGCATCCTATGCCAACACTCGACGACTTGATTGCAGATCTGAATGGGGCTACAAGGTTCAGCAAACTTGACATGACTCAAGCCTATCATCAGCTGGAAATTGACGAAGACTCTCGTCAGATCACCACATTCTCGACTCACGTTGGATTGTTCAGATACAAAAGGCTGTTATTTGGAGTCAATGCAGCTTCAGAAATTTTCCAAAACGCCATATCCAATGTATTGCATGACATTCCTGGCGTTAGAAATCTGTCTGACGACATCATCGTTTTCGGGGCTACTCAGCAAGAACATGACAAGAGCTTGAAGAAGACACTTCAACGCCTACAAGAGGTGGGAGCAAAACTCAACCGCAAGAAATGCATTTTTTCTGCGTCCGAGCTGACCTTCTTTGGCCATGTGTTTGGAAGAGGGGGGATGACCGCAGATCCTGAGAAAACCAAGACAATTCTCAATGCCCCTGCACCTACAAACATCGCTGAACTCAGATCGTTTCTCGGTATGACTCAGTACATGGCTAGATACATTCCTGCGTATGCGACAATCACCAGTCCACTGCGTGAACTACTCAAGAAAGATGTGAGTTGGACCTGGTCAGCAGCTCAACAGGCGGCGTTCGAAAAGCTGAAAGAAATGCTCACCTCAAGCCCAGTCATGGCATACTTTGATCCTGCTAAAGAAACGTCTATCCTGGTGGATGCTAGCCCAGTTGGTCTTGGGGCGATTCTCGTCCAAGACAACAAGGCGATCTGTTACGCGAGCCGAGCGCTCACAGACGTTGAAAAACGCTACTCACAGACAGATAGAGAGATGCTTGCTGCTGTCTATGGAATCGAACATTTCCACTTGTACGTGCAAGGAGCTCCATTCAAACTCATCACTGACCACAAACCACTGCTCGGGATAGTCAAAAGCCGAAACCCAACAACAGCCCGAATTGAGAGATGGCGTCTTCGACTCATGCCGTACGAGGTCGAATTCGTGTACAGACCAGGCAGAAATGAACAAAACCCAGCTGACTACATCAGCCGGCATCCTCAAACAACACCTGCCAGAGACAACGCTGGTGAGGAGTACATTGCATTCCTAGCCAAATTTGCAGTACCGAAAGCAATGACGCAAGGCGATGTTCGAGCTGAAACTCAGAAAGACCCTCAGCTCCAGAAAGTTATGCAGGCAGTCCAAACTGGACAATGGAGAAGTGACATTTCAGACTTTGCACGATTCAAAGACGAGTTATCCGTGCATGATGGACTTGTTCTTAGAGGTCATCGTCTCATTCTTCCGCAGTCACTTCAGAACCAAGCCATAGACATTGCTCACCAGTCACACCAAGGTATTGTGAAGACCAAGCAACTGATCCGGGAAAAAATCTGGTTTCCTGGTATCGACAAACTGGTTGAGAATGCTGTGAAGTCCTGTATTCCATGCCAGGCCACGTACAAAGGACCAACACAGAGAGAACCTCTCCAACCAACACCACTCCCTTCAGGCCCATGGGTAGCAGTGGCGATTGACTTCGCTGGACCGTTTCCATCGGGAGAATACGTGTTGGTGGTCACTGACGAATACAGTCGATACCCAGAAGTGGAGATCGTCTCATCCACTTCAGAAAGAACCATACTCCCCCGTCTGGACCAAATTTTCGCACGCCAAGGCTTCCCTGAAATCTGCAAGACAGACAATGGCCCACCATTCAACGGTCAAGCCTTTGCACAATACGCTGAGAGGAATGGTTTCAGGCACAGGAAAATTACGCCTGTGTGGCCTGAGGCGAACGGTGCAGCTGAGCGCTTCGTGGGAACCCTCAAAAACAACATCCGTACATCAACAGCTGACGGCCGAAACTGGAAGGAGGAAATCCCAACGTTCCTCCGAACATTTAGGGCAACGCCACACACTGCAACTGGTGTCTCGCCATTCGAGGCAATGACAGGACGGAAGATGAACGTCGGTCTACCCACAGCTCCGAAACATCTCTCTCCGGTCCCTGTGCATACTCGTATTGCGCACAATGACCATCACAATAAAGGAAAGATGGCAGAATACGTTAATGCCCGCCGTCACACTGCACAAGCAAACATGGCACCTGGTGATTACGTGTTGGTCAAGCAGCCCAAGCAAAATGCGCTGACAACGCCGTACAACACGACGCCATGCCTGGTGAAAGAGAAGAAGGGGAGCATGATAACAGCTTGCCGCCCTGACGGATCTCTCATCACCAGAAATTCGTCCCACTTTCGACAGCTGCCAGCACACATCAACATTCCTGGCGACGTTCCAGAACTCGATGCTCCAGAGGACCCAGACATCATTCCTGGAGACATCATTCCTGCTGAGACTCCTTCAACTGGAGAAACTGGGAACAACAATACAAGCTCCGACCAGCTTCCATCACCCAGTACAAGACGTTCAGGCCGAACCACCAAAACTCCAACTTACCTGAAAGACTACGTCCTCAACTAATCCATTACGTCGATCTTGTACATGACCTGTCACTAGAGGACAACGTGTAGTTAGGTTGTCTCTCTATTTAGTCAAATTTAAGCATTGTTTGATATTAAATATCATTTATGTTTCTAGTCATTGTCAGAGAGCATCAGAATGCTCTGTATTTTGGATTGTGTTTATGGACTGTATATCAAGAAGGACAGCAGTGTAGCTAGGCTGATCCAACTTGATCCTAAGTGATCGTGTAGAGTGGTCACAATATTATGTTCTTATTATCATAAGAAGAGCATCAGAATGCTCTGTATTTTGGATTGTGTTTATGGACTGTATATCAAGAAGGACAGCAGTGTAGCTAGGCTGATCCAACTTGATTCTAAGTGATCGTGTAGAGAGGTCACAATATTATAGTTTTTAAGTGATCGTATATTTTGGTCATATTAGCCTACTAAAATTTCTTTCATTTCATTTTATTCATGAAAGCTTAAACCTCAAGTCATATACTTACATATGAGTGAAGGACCGGACGTGAATTCCAAGAAACCATTCAGAACTGAGTGGACACTTTTTCATCAAAAACTGAATATCTTGACATTCAAGTTTATCATTTGTTCGTGCAAAATTTAATTTGATTTTATATGACGTTCCTATATTGGCACAGTAGGCATAACCAGTCACTCATGTGTTTGCATCCCTTTATTCTATTCTATTGGATGTTTTGAATTTTCTCAATGTCTCTGACATACACACCCACATGCAGCCAAGACATGTATTTGCTTACTGATGTGTATTCAATATATATTGATGAAGCCAAAGGTTTAATTTTTAGAAACCATTGAATTCAAATTAATGCACAATGCATATCTTCCTCAAATTTTCGAGTTTCGGATGTTACTCTTTGACAATTCATTTTCATTGTAATTGTCCATTCAAGTTGAGGAGGGATGTTGTGTCCAAAGCCTAACTGAAATTGAAAGTAGATTGTAATATGTAATATGAGTTATTTCCCTTGAATAAAAGGTCACTTCCGGTTCCAGACAAGTGCCACGTTGTTCTGGTTTTATTGTGCGCAAGCCGTACGTTTGTATTTTGAATGTATTAGGCCACTAGCTGGTCATTCTCAAGAGAAACATAACACATACACACAGGGACTGGATTAAAAACCATGCGGGTGCTTATTCCATTATCCTCAATATAAAAGAATAAATAAATAAATAAATTAGTCATGTCTGTGTCTACACTTCTTATAGAGACACTGCCACTGAAACAGGTTAAAATATTGACTTGCAAAATTTCACAAGCAGTTGATACCTCAGCTTTTTCAAAAAAAACACCCTCAGCTTTTTCACAGGTGATGATGCTGGTTTCTGTGAAGTGTCCTGTTTTCGTACTCACCACGCACGCTTCATGTCGCTTTGTTTTCCCAGGATTTGCACAATTCACTTTGCAAGTCATGTTTTCCCCAGGATTTGCACAATTCACTTTGCAAGTCATATTTTCCCCAGGATTTGCACAATTCACTTTGCAAGTCATATTTTCCCCAGGTTTTGCACAATTCACTTTGCAAGTCATGTTTTCCCCAGGATTTGCACAATTCACTTTGCAAGTTGTGTTTTCCCAGGATTTGCACAATTCACTTTGCAAGTCATGTTTTCCCAGGATTTGCACAATTCACTTTGCAAGTCATGTTTTCCCAGGATTTGCACAATTCACACTGCAAGTCGTGAAGTCCACAGAGCATTGGAAGTTTTGCACTAGGATTTGTTGGGAGTGTTCTTGATCCCTGCAGACACCTTACCTTACCTGTGATGTCTGGTTCTGTCTTCTGCTGCGATGTCTGGTGCTGTCTTCTGCTGCAATGTCTGGTGCTGTCTTCCTCCTCCAAGACCTCCTCCTTGTGGAGATAAAAAACCCACATCTTAAGAGCTCTGTTATGTGTACATGGAGTTTAAAGTTGTTTTCATTACTTTAACTATGTCAACTATCATCTCAGTTAAGACAAGGGCGATGAAGTGTGTGTGTGTGTGTGCGTGTGTGTGTGCGTGTGCGTGTGTGTGTAGGAGTGTGTGTGTGTGCATATGTGTAGGAGTGTGTGTGTGTGTGTGTGTGTGTGTGTGTGTGTGTGTGTGTGTGTGTGTGTGTGTGTTGACAGATGAACAGATTCAAAACTTCAGGATCTTTCTGGACCCTGGAGACAAAAAGACCCCTAGACTTTTTCCAGGTCTGGAAAAGTTTTTATCATTTTTCAAGGACTTTTCCAGTTTCCCAGGACTCTGTATGTGCTTTAACACTTATCCTCTAATAGTTTGGGGTTTGTTTGTTTTTTTAGACATACAATCACTTTTGTTAAACTGTAGTGCTGTTCAGAATGTCATGAATTTCTTTTTAAAAGCAGTCTTCTTGGAAGCAAGAGCATGCCAGTGAAACAAGTACAGTACAGACAGAGAAGAGGAAATAAAACCATACCTGTTCAATCCCTGGTGACTTGTCCACAGCAGATTCTTGGCACTGGATTCTGGCTCCACAGCTCCTGAAAACAGCAAGTAGCTTCAGTACTCTCAAAGACTACAGCAGTTTGATTCAAAACTTTCAGATGCATAAATGCAGATCAGTGAATTCGCATTACTCTTAAATTATTGTATTAAAAACTACATAACTACATATGAATTTTTCCTATTATTAAGATCATTATTCTTTGTATTCATAACTTTAATTTGAATGCAGTCAAAAGAGAAAAGTCAAAGCGACAGCTAAAGACTTGTAAAACCAATTAACACAAGACAGTTGTAAGTTGTGGCTGAAACAGCTCCACAAGGATTGTTATTTTTTAAAGTGATGCCTAACTGCGACTAATTTAATATTATGGGTAATGCATTAAAACTATTTTTTAATCAACAGTTAAGAGTTTATATTACTCAGTGTCCTGTAGTCTCCTAATTACAAATTATGGACCTCAGCAGCAATTCTGTTGACGATTCTGATTCTACCATCTGCCATTACACTGAAGTTTTCTGAACAAAACACAAGGCAACTGAAGGAGACAGAGACGACAGACATCAAAGGGTGAAAACAGACAGACACTGGTGAAAACACAAACACACAAAACAAGAAGTGTAGGAAACCAGACAGGAAATGCAGAGAGAATGACAGACATGGGCACAGACAGCTGGTCACACAGACACTATATTATACAGCAAGATACATGACAAACATCTACCTGATCATGTTCTGGACACTGACAGGGGAATGGGCTGGATGGTGTTTCTGCTCTTTGGCACTTGACTTGATTCAGTCCAGCTCCTGTAAGTACATTATCAGTCATTAGTAACAAGGAAAATATGAAGGTTGTCCTTCCACCTTAACTTACATTCCTTGTCGCTTGATTCAGTCTATATCCCCCTAATTCCAGATAACATTAACAAGTGATGAGCTACACTAAACATTCCTTAGCTTAAAGATTACATTCATCTTATTTCATTTTGGAACATACTTTAAGATTTTTCTTTTTAGACTTTTCCTTATATTCTTTGCAGTCTTTGTTAAAATTCTTCACTGCTTTATTCACCCAAATATTAAAATCATTTTATAGCAACCATTTCCATAGATTAAATTTTCAACCATTATTTCAACACAATATCACATTTTAATAACAGCACCTCGATTGAAAGTTTTTAACATTTTCCTTAAAGAAATTAAATTACCAATGCACACAAGAACAACCCAAAATGCAATCAAAAAGCTGTTTTGTGACCAGAACATTTTACATACTGGTTTATCTTTACTGACACTGAAGGACACAGTGAAAGCTGTTGTAAGAGCCCTTTACATGTCAATGCACTAGTGACTTGAAAGAAGTTTGGGAGCTGAATGTCTGAGTGGAGTAATTTTCTCACCTGGTTTCTGTCACAGTGGTTCTTCTTTAATGGTGGCAGGTGTTGATGTCAGTGGTACCTTGGCAGCAGCTATCTGTTGACAAACGATTTCTATCACACAGCAGTGGAACATTTTCAACATGAAATACAGACCCTTACAAAGACAGAGAGACTGACAGAAAATGGCAGACAAACAGAAAATGGCATACATATAGAAAATGGCAGACAGAAATCTGCAGACAGCCAGAAATCTGCAGACTGGAAATGGCATGAAGACAGAAAATGGCAGACAGGAAATGGTATGTGTACAGAAAATGGCAGACAGACAGAAAATGGCAGACACGGAAAATCTATACACAAACAATACCGAGACAGAAAGGCAGAGTTGATGATAGAAATAAAGACAAATGATTGATATAAACAACTACCAACATATATACCACAAGGTCACAAAGATTATAACTTAAAAATTAAAAAACCACCATAACTGTTACCCAGTGTCCTGATTTTTCCTCAGTGACTACTGTCTGAGGAAGGATGTGATGATGCTGAACTTGACCACTGCTGGTCAGGCTTCCATGACACCTGGTTAAACAGATGAACATCACTCAATTAGAATGCTATCGTCTAATATCACCATCAGTGAAAAGACGTAAAATCTAAAGAATGAACGAACAAACTAAATAGCATTAAAAAAAATCAAAAGCATGGCAAAAGGGTGGTCAACAAAAGAAACAACTGGTAAATGTACAAACAACCACCACAGGCTACAGAGGCAGATATATCACCAGTTTTCCTAATCTGGCTGCACTCACCTGACCACAGCTGATTGCACTTACATAGCCTTTGGTCAAACAGGTGTACACCACACAGCAGACAGCATAGAACAAATAGCCGTAACTCAAATCACTACTTAGAGAAATACATGTAAAAGTGATGAACAAAGAGAAAAACAATGCAATAAGAAAATCAATGCTGATTGAATATAAAAAGTCGGGTCAGAAATAAAAGACAAAAAATTAAAAAATAAAGATTACAGAATTACATAGAACTGTACCTTGTTGACAGACTTCAGTTCTTGGTCACTGTCATGGCACATGTATCGTCCTTGCCACTCCACTCCAGCCCCAGTGACTCTGAAAGCAGAAAGTCATCATCAGTCACACTGAACATTACGTCCTCATCAACCATACTGAACTTTTCGTGAACTTTTCGTCATCATAATCCATACTGACAATTCTATGAAGTTTCACTAGCATATATTACATTCATTAAATTATACCACTTTAAGTGATCAAGATACTTATAAAGTCTGTAACTTTCTCACCTGGACTCTGTGGTCAAATCCTATGGCCTGGCTCCCCTCCACGCAGGCAGGTGTGACACTGTCAGGTCCATGCACCTGGACATCAGCTCTGTCAACAGACCGATTCTATCACAGGATAGGGAAACATTTCCAACATGAAAAACAGGCCTGCAGAAAGACACACAGGCAGAAAAGGGGAAAAACAACAAACAAGGCACCACATAAAGACGAACAGGCAGACAGACGGACAAAGGCAGGCAGAAAAGACAATAGACAATGGGTACAGTGACGTGATAAAATCAAAGGACAAACAACAATTAAAAGCAAAAATAATCAATTTTTAAAAATCAACAAAGACAGAACAATAGAAAAATATTAGCACAAAAAAACTTACCTATTCAGAAATTCACCTCTTGTCAAGAGACTGCAGGTTATGATGACAGTTCTGTGACACATACCATCCTCAGCGCTGGATTCCAGCCCTGAAAGCAATAAGTCATCATGAGACATTCTGTCAATCCTAAAGTTTAAATAGCATCCACATTACATTCTGTACATTAAAAAAGTTAAAGTTAAAGTCTGTCCCGAGCCATAAGGCTCATCAGGCCGGTGCTTATCCCGGTTTCTGTGGCGTTAAGCGACTGAGAGTCATAGACTCCCCCCTGGATAGGACGCCAGTCTATCGCAGGGTTAACCCCCAACACTAGGTTGGTACCCCTTTTACACCTGGGTGGGGTGAGAAAATAGCCGTAAAGTGCCTTTTCCAAGGGCACAACGCCATAGCGGAATAGCTGGGATCGAACCCGCAACCTTTAGATTACGAGTACAACGCCCTAACCACTAGGCCACAGCGGCGGCTATTCTGTACATACATCACTTAAAATGACAAAAGTCAAAGTTTAACAAGCATACACAATTCATTCAATAACAGACATCACTGAAAATGACAAAGTTAAACTTCAGTTAACTAGCATCCACAATACATTCAATTCATAGGTCACTTAAAAGTGGCTAAGCTACATATGAAATCAGTAATTTTCTCACCTGGACTCAGTGGTAGAATCCTGTGACCTGGTTCTACAAAATACACCAGGAGTGCCGTCAGGTCCAGACACTTTGGCAGCAGCTCTGTCAACAGACTGATTCTGTCACCTGGCAGGGAAACATTTTCAACATGAATAGCAGGACCTCAGAAAGATGCAGACAGACAGAAATGCAAACACAGACAAGCAGGACATCCACAGGCAAAACAGACAGAATGGCCAGCCTAATACATGACAGACATAGAGACAAATACATAATGTAAACATACTCACTGGCATACCTGTACCAGGTCACACAGACATAATCATTACCAGTTTAACTTATCTGGTGGTGTTGGCATGTCCACAGCTAGCTGCTAGGCCTTGCATGGTACCTGGTAAAAGAGATGTGCTCAAAGTTAAAGACAGCATCAAAAACCACAACACATTTTTAATAAAATAGTAAAATCACTGTATTGACAGTTAAATGTAACAACTAACATGAGGCCAAAAGCAACAAAACATGACAATAAAGAAGTGAAACAAATGTACTCACAATCAATAATAGCTTACAACAAAGTGCATTATAACTAACAATACAAATAAATAATACATGTACAAATGACTCAGAGGCAAAAATAAACAACACAGAAAGTAATGAGAAAAATTCATACATATAAATTAAATAAAAAAGACAAGTATGCAGAAGTATACCTCTGTGAAGACAGGATGCAGCTTGAGATGACTGTTCCTTGGCACTTGTCTCCAGCCCCAAAGATCCTGAAAGCAGTGAATCGTCATCAGTCATACTGAAAATGTTTTTGTTTTTTTTCCACAATCACTACATCCACATCATATAATCAAAGTGATGACATTCATACTTTTCAAAATACAATGGACCAAACCCTGATGCAAAATACATTCTGTAATAAATCAGTCTGATAAAGCACAAAAAGACTTTTTCTCCCTAAAGACAGAAGCCTTTTCTATTTTGCTACCTTTTTTTTTATCAACATTCTTGTTTTTAGCAAACAGAGATGGACACAGTTGCAGATAATGACTGAAATCTTAAAACTGTCTATGAATATGAGAAAAGAATATCCTAATTTTCAGACTGCATGTCACTCTATTCAAGTCATGTGAGTGACAAAGGACTCCCTTTTCTTACCCACTCTATGTCCAGAACTCCTTGGTCTCCATGTGGTAGGCGTGGTGTCAGTGCTGTATACCCCTTGATAGAAGTCTCTCTCTGTTCACAAACAGATTTTTCCACACTTTATTCAACATTTACAAAAATAAAATACATGTCCTCCCCCCCAAAAAAAAACAACAACAAAAAAACATTAACAAACAAAAAACATATAGAAAAGAGTGAAGAAAAAGTAAAAGACAGACAGAAATGCCAGGCAAAAGACAGTCAGAAACTCCAGACAAAAGACAGTCAGATATCATGAGATATGCCATACAAGGGACAGAAAAGTAAATTATCATCTTGCGATGATAAACCTAACAGATACAAGTGAGCGAGGGAGGGAGGAGGTTGAAAATAAATACGTATTTATATAAAGATATGCGCAAAGATCAGACAAGGCAGAAGTATAAAAAAGATAAGGAATAATAATGCACCTCAAGACTGAAGTGAAGAAGACAGCTTGTGAAGGTGATGGACCTGTATGAACCTGTTCAGCCATCTGGTCCCTGGTAGAACAGATACTCATTCAGATAAATCACATGTATACACGAGTCACTACCCTTCACAAGCTGCTGGTCTTGTTTTCAAGCCAGGTATGTCAGTGCTGCTTGAAAGGCTGAAGACACACCAGCCTGCAGAAATCTTGCTGCCTGCTGCATTGCTCAAGTCCCTAGCAATGACCATCTTGATCAAGGGACTGGTGGTGGTGGTGGTGGTGGTGGTGGTGGTGGTGATGGTGGTGATGATGATGATGATGATGATGATGATGATGATGATGATGATGATGATGATGATGATGATGATGATGATAATGGTGGTGGTGGTGGTATTAATATTCTCCTGTGATCTCTTTCAAGTATTTTTCCCTGGTTGTTTTTGTTCGTTTCTTCTATGGTTGGGGAGTTTTGCACTTGGTGTGCTGGGGTTTTTTTGTTGGGGGTGTTGGTTTGGTTTTGTTGGGATTTTTTTTTGGGGGTGGGGGTGAGAGGAGTGGAGGGTTGCTCTTTTAGTTTTTCTTGTTTATAAAGCTGAGCAGGAATGTCCCATTTCTTGCCATGATTTTTCTTTATTATATTTTTGATGGTTTATTGGTTTTATTTCATCTCATTTTATTTTGTTTATTTCAGTTTAGGTGATTTGGCATTTTGTTTTGTTTATTTTCTTATTTCAGTTTGTTTTTACTTGTTTCTTTTAGTTTATCTCATTCTTGTATAGTTTCATCATTTGTAAAGTACCAGTCCAGCTGTTCTCACATCACTCATTCCAAACTTACCACACAACTTTACCCAGGCGAGTTCCACTGCACACAAAGCCTGAAGCTGATATGAAGCTTTAAATGCAGAACCACGATAGAGCCACCAGCCAGTAGAGTCCCCGCACAGCAATTTTTTTCCCAACGCCATTTTAATTTTTACAGTTTTATGTTTTTCATTTTGTTTGTTTTCCATATTTTTATTTTGTACAGTTTTTTCACTCTTTTCTTTTGGTGTCTTGCTCGTGTGCTCCATTTTATTTTATACTTTTGAATTTTGTTGGGTTTTTTTGCGTTCATTTCAAATTTTTATTTACTTTTCTGTTTATGCTTTTTAAAATTTATACATTTCTGTTGTTTTATGTTCTGCAATGCACTGTCTTGCACAGCACCCCTTTGATTCTCTTAATTTATTCAACTCTGTGTAGAATTCACTCAGATCATGAGTGCTGTAGCTCTGTCTTGAAAGATCTGAAAATCTGCAATCTTAAGCATCAACTGTACAAGCATTGGATGAAAATATCACAATTCTACGGCCAGGACCAGCATACCTCTTGGTCCTTGACACCGAGTGCTGAAGCCCTTCAAGTCTTTGTTGGGGCATGTTTTATCTTACCTTCTGAACTCTTCATTAAAAGAGATCCTAAGAAAGAAATACATACAGTGAATATGTCCTGTAGTCTGCAGGATGCAGGATTGTAGTGCTGACATCTTCATCCCAGTGCCCTTGGTGACTAGGTGTATCACAGCCACCCAGTCTCTGTTAATAGACATAAAACATGTGTGTCATAAACATGTAAAAGCAACAAAGAAAATTGTGCGTGCGTGCGTGCGTGTGTGTGTGTGTGCATACTCATTTCACGTGAGGATCGAAATTTAACATATATATAACACTAAAAATGGAACCATAAGTGGGCAAAAATGAATTTTTTTTTTTAAGCCTGAAATTTGAAACCCAAAACTTGTAAATGCAAGTCAGGGCTAACTCCGTAACTGGGAAATTAATACTTGAACTTTACTCGGTTCCACAATTACTGTTTATTTTGTATGCAAGGTTTACAACTTTGTCCATGAAAAAGGCAATGTACTATATCTATTACCTAGCAGCAGTCTGTGCGCACATAAATGGCGTCGGTAGGAACTAGGATCAGTACGATATATCCTCGTGGAACTAACTGCAGAATGTAACCACTACAGATCACAAAATACTTAAAAACTGCAGAAGGTAACCACTACAGATCACAAAATACTTAAAAACTGCAGAACCACTACGACTACAGATCACAAAATACTTGTTTTTCTATCAAGAAGCCCGACATCAACTTACCTCCAAAGAGCGCGCCATGTCACGTGGTATAAGATGGATAACTCTGCAGGAAGAGAGGGGGGGAGGGGGGGGGGGGCAGCCGGAGATAAGGGGGGAGGGAATAGCCTAGTGGGACAGGCGAACCTTTAGAAGAATCTGCTTACGATCTCTTTCGCCAGTTGGTTTCAGTTGTGCGTTGTTAGGAAGAAGCAGTAGCAACACATTTTGTACTGTTCTGTTGTGCTGTCTAGAATCACGTAGCACAGGCGCTTGTTCTTATAATTATATCTGGCAATGAATGATATTGGGGGTTTCACAACCATTGAAGGTAGCAGGCTGTATTTTGTTTATGGTAAGGCTCCCTTTCCTCCCTTTCCCCGTATCAATAGGTCCCAATACTAGCGAATTTTTCTGAGATGCTACTGTAGCAGTGTAGCCACACGTTTTGTAATAAAAGTGTGTTTTGTAATAAATTTATTACAAATGGTGTTGGGGTTACAGAGAGTGGAATGGAGGGGACTGGTTGCCAAGTCTTCAGGGGTACCTCCACGGTTGCCAGACTATGGGATAGATAGAGAGTTCGGGTAACACAATTTTTATTACAAAACGCGTTGGATGCGATTTGTAATAATAATAAATTAAAAAAAATTGTAAGTCCAAGACGATTTTCAATAAAATTACTACAAAACGCACTGAGTATATTTCCAGTCATTTTTAAGGTTGGTCAAAGTTGTGAGTAATAGAGAAGATAAGAAACGTGTTTTTAAAAAAAGACATTTGTAGCACTGCAATTTTTTTTTTTAATCACTTAAAATAACCTATGTGACAATAATTTTACTGTAAATCACATTTTTATTGCAAATCATGTTTGACGCGATTTTTAATTTTTAAAAATGTAAGCAGAACAGGATTTGTACCAAAAAAAAAAAATTACAAAACGCACTTCTATTACAAAACGTGTGGGTAAATAGCAGGGTTTTTTTACAAATAAAAAGAAATATCAAATAAAAAGATGTGTACTGGTGATGTCAGACAAACATGTGGACATTATGGATGGGAATTTGAGAGTGTTGCTCAAATTACCTGACCAACGCTGCAGGTGTCTGTATCTCTGACCAACGCTGCAGGTGTCTGTATCTCTCAGGCCGTTGACGCTGGGATATATCATGATAGTAAGCCTAGAGTACAACCCTGTCAAGTAGTCTCCAAGCATATGCACTTCCACAGCAGCATCATTACATCATCCTCATTCTCAATGATCATCATGCAATAATAAAAATTGCCTCTGATTCCGTGACTCGGTTGCTCTGGTCTCATGGTGACCTCAGATTCGATTTCTCCATACGCTTCTGTGCCTGTGGTGAATTTGCTGCATCAAAGTTGGTGTGTACATGCAGCTGGACATGCTGATTTTGAACATGTATTCCTCAACAGCCTAACTGACCACTAGTGACCACTACTGAGATCAGCTGGAAACAACTTTTTTTCAGATGTGGGGAGATCAGAAATGACATTTATAACCACTAGTGACCTCTACTGAAATCAGCCGGCAACGACATTTTCGGATATGGGGAGGACAGAAATGACATTAAATGATTCCTGACCTCCCCGGATCCGGAGAAGTAATTTCCAGCTCATTTCATTGGTGGTCACTTGTGGTCATTAGTGGTAATTGTGGTCAATTTACATTATAAATGTCATTTATGACCTCCCCAGGTCCGAAGAAGTCGCTTCCAGCTGTTTCAGTCACGGTCGCTATTGATCAGTAGTGGTGTCTAGTGGTCAGTTAGGCTGTTGAGAAGTAAATATTCGAAATCAGCATGTCCAGCTTCATCGGGTAGCCCACTGCATCTACACATCAACTTTGGTGAAGCTAGGTTAAAAATTAAAAGTAACTTTTTTTTTTTAAACATCCAAACATTCAAGTAAAAGGTTCTGCACCATCCTCAAGTAACGCCTAAACGACCTGCAAAGTCTCAAACACAAAGTGTCTGCTGAGTTCTGAGAAATGGCTTCCCCAATGTTTACTGTCCAGACACACACAGTCCTAAATGACAGCAGCCACAAAAAAAGTTGTGACAAATCGTGCAGCAAATTACACAAAGATAGGCGTATGCTGCACTTTTGTCACCAGTTGTGACAAACGTAACGTGCCTTTGTGACAAACCTTGCCGCAACACCAACACCCCCCCTCCTCACTTCCCCTGCCCCATCCCCCCTTCCGCAGCCCACATCTCACTCTGCCCATTTACCTCCCCATTCACCCCCCCCCCCCCCCCCCCACACACACACACACACACACACTGCCCACCGCAGCGTTCAAGCATTGCTCAAGTAACAATTGTGTTGTAATGGTACCAGGACGTATGGGATTCCTTTAGGCTATCGAGGCATCGAGATGCAATTTTCTTGGACCTATCCACACGCAATTTTGTTGGGACGCAATGGTACATGACGCAATGGATTGCTTAATAGGGACGCATTGAATGGATTTTTTTATTTTTTTTTGGGGGGACCAATGGTACTGGGACACAATGGTACTGGAGACATAATTGGCATGACCTCCTTCCGTTAGTCAACAAAACTTTTAATGATAGAAATCTCCAGAAAAAAACAGATTCCTTAGTTTACACAGCAACTTGGCATGCCAAACTTTATCATGTGTGTGTGTGTGTGTGTGTGTGATGTGTGTGTGTGTGTGTGTGTTATGTGGTGTGTGTGTGTGTGTGTGTGAGTGTGTGTGTGAGTGTGTGTGAGTGTGTGTGTGTGTGTGTGTGTGTGAGTGTGTGTGTGTGTGAGAGAGAACATAGTGGGAATGGTGGTCGTAGATGGCGGTGGTGGTGGTGGTGTGTATGTGTATGTGTGTGGTGTGAGACGCAGACAGACGGAACACAGATTTTGTACGCTAATATTTCGCCAAAATCATTTTTTTGAGCAATTGCTTTTCTTTTCTTTTTTTTTCTTCTTTCTTTCTTTTTTTTTTTTTTTACTGCCATGTATTAATGGCATTTCGTTCAGTTCCCTACGATACATTGAGAAAGAGTGTTAAGTGAATGTTCTACTCCCACAGCATGTCGAACAGCCCTAAAAAGACCGTTTGGATGATAAAAAAAACGGCAACAAACAAACAAACAACAACTGGGCGGAGCTGCTTGCAAATGCACAAGAACAACGCCCTTGGCTTAATTAGTTATTAGCTTACACGACATTACGTCGCCGATCAATTGGACAATTCCTAATGAACAATATTCCTAAAAGGAAAAATCTTCATTCAGTTACATTCAATGAAAGGATAACTCTAGGCTAAGAGACATCCTCATTAGAAATTGCAGTTGAACTGTCTTTTGAATACTGATCTGTAGCGCCTAGTGTATCTTTCAGACAATAATGTCAGACGACGAGGATTACAATTCGGGTGAAGATGCCGACTATGTACCGTCAGGTTCGTATTTTTGCATGTATGTAAAATACTTCGCTGGTTAATGTATGACAGTAGGCTGTGCCAAAAGAACGTGAAAGAACTGGGTTCATTTTTATTGATGATGTTCATATAATTATTAAAACCAAATCAAACTGTATCAACCCTTTCCATCAGACTTAGAAAGATAAATCTGTATCTAGATATTTATCATAGAACAGCGACGAGTACCAACTAAACAAAGCAGGAAATAAGTCAAATTCTATTTTTGGAAACATTCCATGTTACATGTGTCACGATGTGTGACACTGACCTACTCAGTCACTGTGACAGTCAAAATGAAACAAAATCAAATTTATTCATCTGCTTAATTGTGCATATTTTAAATGAAGAGGAATATAAATTTTCTTCATGTGATACATGTAAGGTTTGATAATTGGTGCTCTGTCAAATGTCATTAACTCAATAACTGATTCAGTGATATGACTTTTTTTTTTAATGAGGGGATGGCCTGAAGGGGTTGAGGACTTAGTCTCAAATAGAGCTATGCCTATGGGTCTCATTGTTTGCTAAATGTGGTGTATTTTGAGGATAATAAAATAAACACTCATGTGTTTTTTTTATATAATTACATCCAGTCCATTTGTTTGTGTGTCACTGTGTACATAACTTCATAAGGTTTTGTCAGTTTTTTTATGTATTCCCACTGGCAGAAATTATGTCCTACTCTTTCAGTTTAGCGGAGCATATCAGATGTATCTGACATGACAGATTTTACTTTTCCCATCACTGATTGTCTTCCTCTGAAGTCAGAGTATGGCTGCCTAGATATAGTGTGGTACTTGAAAACAGTCATTCACGCAAACTTCTCATTCATGTGTGCAATCTCAATCTCACAGTGATTCCCAGGCAGGATGAGTGAGTCAGAGAGTGCACATTCTGGGTGACCCCCAGAGTGTTAAACTGGATAATGCACAGTCACAACAACAACTGATTCAGTGATTGTGTGTGGTAGATGGTGAACTGGGCAGTGAGGAGGAGAATTCAGGAGATGAGGAAGACCTGTCTGTGCTGGCTGATGACGCTGGCACCGCTGCTGACCAAGGGAACAAGAAGACATGCAGGAAGGCTCGGAAAAAAAATGACCTGGCGCCAAGGTTGGTTCATCATGATTTTACTTTGTAATATTTAACTTTAAAAAAAGTAATACTGAAGGCAGATTTTTTAAAGAAAATTGAGAACGTTTAAAATAGTAAGTGTACCTGGGAAGGATTGTTGAAAATTAGTTATGATACTGTGTGATAGGATCACTGTGACTTAGAGATACTTCTGTCAAGGAAAGACTACATCGATTGTCAGTTTTGTTGTTATTTAACTCAGTTTCTCTTTCTCTTTCTCTCTCTCTCTCTCTCTCTCTCTCTCTCTCTCTCTCCTCTCTCTCTCTCTCTCTCTCTCTCTCTCTCTCTCTCTCTCTCTCTTTGTGAACATACATGTACACACATGTATACATGTACACACACATGACCACATACCATGACATTTGAAAAGTTAGGCTAGTATTTTCATGATTAAGCTCTATACTGTGCATATTATTATATATTTTCTTTTGTAATTGTAATGGAAACACATTGAATCAGATCATGAAAATCTTCTAAGATCGTTTGTTTTCCTGATGGTGTTAGACTGTTACTTAATGTGGAAAACTGCTTTGAATTTTCAATGATTAATGGGTTCTCCATTTAAGATTTTATTCTGTGCAATGAACAAGTGGATCACATCAGTTAGAACTGATATTGATAAGTGCTTCAGTAGATGGTGTTAGGTAATTCAGCAAATGTTTGTGGTATATATATGGGTCACTCTTCTGAAACCTATGCAGGAGAGGGGTGTCATATTCATAGCCAAATAAAAATTGTTCTAATTTGTTTTGGGGTGTGTAACTTGACATGTTTAATCAAAAGTGGTACAACTATCAGCACAATCAAGAACTATGTGCTACAACTAGGAATTACATCCATAAACTGATTTGTTTCTTGAAAAATCCACCATTTACAATCTCAATGTTGTTACATTGCCGTAGGAGTGGTTTGCATTTGCTAAAATTCTAACTTCAGGTACCAATTAGATAGAACAGCTGCACTGAAAACTAAAGATGACCAAACATGCAAACAATTATATTGCATTTTATACCTTATTTGGATTCTAACACACGACTTTTTAAATTAAAAAAAAAAAATGTTCGCAGCGTAACCGCGGTGTCGCATTCATGACCTGCCTTGTGCAATGAAACTTCTAGTCTTATCAAGTGTGAGCAGCCTACTTTCCATTTGTTCTCAAAATAAAACTTATTCTTATGAATTATGGATGTTTAACAGACTTGTAAGTCAGAAAGTTTTTATACAATAAGCACTCCAACAAAAATTATGTCAGTGGTGTCTAAAAAATCGCGTTACAACCGAGACAAAAGGATTATATTTTCTCAAATTCAATCCCTGAGGCTGTTTAGCGGAAGAATATTAAGGAATCCAATGCATAACATCATTTTCTCTCCCCTTCTAGATGAGACTATGCGCTGATTGGTTCTGCCATGTTAAAATGAAATCTTTTTCTGCATATAAAATAAAAAATATTTCCTTCTTATGGTGTCATCTGTTATGCGCGAACGTTTTCAACTCATTGGATAAAGTATTGTTTTTTTAAAGTTCTCAGAGAGTAATCAATTTACTTTTGATTTTACCTGATCAAGCAATCATAAATCTCTTAAAAACAACTGAAAACAGCATCAAATGCAGATTTTGATTTTTCCCAAACCATGTAACAAAATTGTACAGGTTTCAGAAGAGTGACCCATATATATTGAAACTGCTGATGTCCAAACAGAAAAAGAAAAGGAGGAATTAAGCTGGAGGGAGAGGAAGGAGGTGCAGTGCCAGAAACCAACGGAGATGCAGAGAACACAGAGCTGGCACAGAAGATCAAGGAGGAGGAGGAGCAGAAGAAGCAGGAGAAGGAGAAGAAAAGAGCTGATGACCTGTGGTCCAGCTTTCTCACTGATGTCAAGACCAAGCCTCAAGCCAAACCTTCCCCCAGACCACCCCAGACAGCTGCTGCCAAGCCAGTAAGTGGGAGTTGATAAAGTTCAACATGGGATTGTCTTGTTTACAAGTATAATACTTTTAATAGCTTGTACTTACTGCATTGCTGTAATGTATTTTATGAATGAATCAAATCTATGCGCAATTGTCCAGGTAGTATTTTCTGAGTGTGAAATGCTGTTGTTTCAAGTTAAAACGGAAAATGTGTATAATTTATAAATGTACGAGTGTACAAGTAATGCAAATAGTGTTTGAGAGAGTAAGAGGCTATATTGTGCATCACTCATATTTTTCACCTTCATCACAGTTGATGCATTTTTGCTTTTTACTGTTAACAGTCTGTTCTGTGTTCTGTCCTCAAGCCGGTGAGCAGCAGTGGCAGTTGTTCACAGTCCTCTGATAGTGCTCAGAACACATTCCCACCCACCACCACAGACGCCCCACCGACCACAACAGCCACTCCACAGACCACAGCCACCGCCACCGCCACAAGCCAAGCCAGTGGAGCCAACAGCAGCAAAATCACCATCACCAAAGTCTTTGACTTTGCTGGAGAAGAAATCAAGTCAGTTTTCTTTTCATGATCCCAAAAATTGCATGAACTAGTTAGACTGGATTATTTGGTTTGGTGTTATTTATCAAGCGATACGTTTGTGTGTATGTATGTTAGTGTGTATGCATGAGGATATATCTATAGACATAGTGTCATGTACGCACATTCAGCTGCACAAGTCAGCAAACTCACACACACCTGCAGGCATCTGCTTGTGCACATGCACCTATTCACTCACTATTGCACATGTTTATACACCCACACACACATGCACACACACATGCACGTACGCATGCACATACGCACGCGCAGTAACACATAGGTAGAAAATCCTGTTATTCCTTTGGTTCCTGTTCAAGGTTTTTTTTCCCTTTTGGGAAGTTTATGTTTGCTGAATTTTCACTCAGTCTTTAAAGTTAAGGAATAAAAAAGTTCACGTATGATTGTTCTTAATCTTCCTTTGAATAGGTGATAGCATTAAAAATTAATGCTTGCAAACAACAGCATTACGTCAGTCCTAGCAGAGCTAAAGAGTTTTAACTTTTGTTGAGATTTGTGTTCAAATGTTCCACTTTTTGCACCCCTTTAACACATGGTGGTGCCGGTAATGTTGCGGCAGAATAACCAAAGAGGTGGAGGCCGACTCCAAGGAAGCGAAGGCAGAGCTGAAGAAACGTGAGCAGCTCGAACAAGAGAAGGCCACTGCTGCCGCTTCGCCAGTGTCGACCATCAAAGACAACCCCTCCCCCAGTGCTCTGTCAGCAGGCCCTGGCATTTTGTAAGACCTTCTTGTCATACTTTTTGTTGTTGTTGTAGTGGTGTGTGTGTGGTTTTATCTGTGTGTTGTTCCTCATTTATGTCTTATGGTGATTGCAACTGTTCCGCTTTTAGGAAGAGTAGGCCATTGTGTGCCGGTGGGAATGGATGACAAAATTGACAAAAACTGCATGCACACAGGGACTGGATGTAATAAAGTGCATGAGTGCTTATTCCATTATCCTCAGAATAAAAGAATAAGTAAACAAAGTAAAAAAAATAATAATAAAGGATAAATGTGCAAGTTTTATGCAGACTCTTAAATTTTGTAGATTCCAACTCTCACCCAATATTCTAAACATTTTTAAGAATGCATCATGCTATGTTTTGTTTTTAATTTAGAGTAAAGAAGAAAGGGTATCATAAAGCTGTTAGGGATTTTAAAAAATATTTATTAATTTTATCACTGGACAACTCTAGACTATTACCAATTATCAAACTATAATTTCAACTTGAATCTCAGACCACTTTTAGATCACAGGTTAATCTCAGGGCCACCAAAGAAAACATTAGTTGCTTTATTTTGAAAAAAAGGTATGGGATTTATGCATCCCATTTAAAACTGAAAATGGGTTATGAACTAAACATAAAAAATATGATAATAAATAATAAAATGCAAACCATTGTGGTAAACGGTTCACCCTGTGTTGCAGAGGCGGGAAGCGCCCAGCGCCCAGTGGGGGAGGTCTGGGCAGTGTCCTGAACAAAATCGGCAAGAAACAAAAGATGGGAACATTGGTGTGTACATTTTTCCTCCTCGTCTTTCTCTCTTTTTTTTTTTTTCATCGTGCATTATCCTCTTTTCCTCAGAGCATGACTGGTTCAGCAGTGACGGTGTAGAGTATATGGAATATTCTGTGTGTATCATTTTTTGAGGAGCAGAAACATTAAATTTCTTCTTCTTCTTCTTTTTTTTAGGGGGTAATATGTTTGGATTATAGACTATGAGTAAACCAGTTATCCAAAAGAGTGTTTATCACATGAAATGTCCTCCCCTTTGACTTCTTTTATATGCATGTATGACTAATTATTGTGTTTGTTACTATCATTGAGAACTGTAAACAGTATGTACAATGAGTATTTGGTTTGTGTGTGAGAGTGTGAGTGAGAGTATGTGTGTGTGTGTGTGTGTGTGTGTGTGTGTGTGGAGAAAGAGAGAGAGAGAGAGAGAGAAGAGAGAGAGAGAGAGAGAGAGAGAGAGAGAGAGAGAGAGAGTATTTGTGTGTATGAGTGTGAGTGAGTGTGTGTGGAGGGGGAGGGGGGTTGGATTGGTGAGATAATTTTTGTCTTTTTTTTTTACATATTCAGTGTGAATTGCTTTTTACTGAAACCAGATTTGTGGAGACTGCTAGTCTTTATATTTTGTAAGTCTTTTTTCCCCACTGCTCTGATTTTGGTGGATATTGTCAAACTGTCATAAGTGCTTTACAGCTTGTATAAATACCTTCTTATATTTATAGTGAAATCTGAACAAGTATTGGAAGCACAAAGATGTTTTTTGTTGTTGTTGTTATTCAAATGTTTTTCATTTTGTGATGATCATACGAAGAACATGACAGTAAACTTATGTGTCATCAGGACAAGTCTAAGATGGACTGGGAAGCTTTTAAGAAAAAAGAAGGCATTGAAGATGACCTGAAGATCCACAACAAAGGAAAGGATGGGTGAGTATTCTTTTGTTTGGGATTGTGACTGAGGCATCCATTTCTGTCTCTCCCTCTGTGTATAATCCTGAAACAGTTTTTCCATTTGAAACTTTCTTTTCTATCATCTTTTCTCTGCTCCTGTCTCTTTCTTATTTCCTTCTGCACACCTTGCCTCATCCTGTCCTCTTTTTTCCAGAGGAAAGCATAAAGCCAGATGGATTCTCCATTATTATTTGAAATCTCTTTCTTTACTTTGTCTTCTGGAATATGTGTACTCAAACGGGATAGCTCAGTGTGGTCAGACCACTTGCTTTCCCTAAGCTAAAGTTAAGCAGCATCAAGCGTGGTTACTGATTGGATGGGTGACTGTTTGCATGCCTTGGCTTCAGTACAACCCCCCAGTTCACCCAGCTGTAAATGGGTACCTGCCCTTTTAAGGGTCAGAGACGGTAAAACAGCAAGGGAGAGGAGATGGGCGCTGCCCTCAATATGCTAGCCCCTAGAGAAGCTGAGGTCTGATGCCTTGCTCCCCTACGACCACATAGGTTATGGGACACCTTTACCTTTACCTTTATATTCTAGAGTGAAACAAATGGTGGTGAAAAAGAAAATAATGAAAGGTTGCTCACAAGGAAACCTTAACCCTAGAAACAAACCTTGGTGTGCATTGCTGTTGACCATAATAATAATAATAATACATAAAATTTATGTAGCGCTATATCTCGCAAAAACAAATCAAAGCGCTTGCATTCGACCTATACCCGACACAAGCAATCAACAACAATAATTTTAACAAATTCAAATGTGCACACATGCACACGCACACACGCTCACAAACAAACACGCCCCGTGCACACACTTATAAAGGTTATACACTTTGCAAGGGTGAGGGGGTTTTAGATTATGAAGGCAGGGACAGATAAGAGATGGAAACAGAAGGCGAAAACATCTATTCATATCCCATTGTTGCTTTTTTATGCAGTAGACCACCTCCAACGATTCATGTGAAGAACAAGAGCATCAGTTTTGATTAATGAGAGCACATTCTGTTGATCAAAATATCTGTGACAAAGCAAAATAATTTGAGAAATTAGGATTGGCTATGACCTCCAGTTAAAGAAATGAGTGATGATTGACTTTTGTCCTCTAACTTAAATGATGAGTGATGATTGACCGTTAGTCTTCAGCCTTTATATCTGTAATATCTGTAATTCTCAAGAACTGTGTAGCCAACACAAGCATCTTTGCTGTGTAGTTTTCAAAACAAGTGTTCGATGATCACTGATGCGACCTTTCGTTTGTCCTTGCTTGCAGGTACCTTGAGCGCATGTCATTCCTGAACCGAACAGATCAACGGCAGTTTGAAATAGAACGTGACCTGCGACTGAGCAAGAGTGGCAAGAGATGATGCCTGTAGCGTGTGATATCCCGTACCTCTGAGTAATCAACTGATGATGTGGACAAGTGTGGGGAGTTGGTGGATGGTGGACTGAATGTGTATCGTGCTGTGCTGTGCTGTGCTGTGCTGACTGATTGAGTCACTAGTAAAGAGAACTTGGCCCCACATGACTGTGCGTTCTTTGTCACTTTTTTTTTTCCCCCTTTGGGGGTAGTATATCATATTCTTCATGCAGAGGAGGTGGGTTTTGGAATGACAAGAAAACAAACACAGGCTTTGGCAGGAAAAGGTATAAGAAATGACTCCCCCCCCCCCCCCCCCCCCCCCCCCCCCCCCTCCTGTTACATGGTTAGAGCCGCAAGGTTCACCAATGGTGAAGATGTTGCATATGTGACTTTTTGCCCATCATTAAGGTAGCTGCATTCTGACTTCAGGGATGATGTGTAAACACAATACCACTGTGCATGCATATTTTTTCAAATTTGTTATACGTTCTTACTGGCACACAATGGCTGAATCTTCCAAAAGGCAGAACAGGTTTTAAGGTGTGTGCAAGATATTCTTCATGCGTTTGTACATAGACCATGGTTTATAGTCTCGCCTGAAGGACTTTAAGGGAGTGCAGTCAATACTGATAATAACTCCAGGGGAAATCCCCTTGAACCTTTCTCCTCCCCCCCAAAAAAGGGAACGAATGAATGAGTTTAGGATGAAACATTGAGAGATGACTTGGCCTTCAGAATACAAGCCTTAGTGAATCTGACCTCAACTTGTGCTGTAGTGTGACCCACAGCTTGCCTCAGAACCAACAAGACTTTATTAGCTGTTGTTCTTTGCTCATAGCTCTGATGTCAGCTTTCGACCCCTGTCATAGACTTGTGTCCAGTGTTGTTCTTGCTGATATCTGCATCATGATCACTCCGCATTCATTTCATAGCAGCTCAGATCCCTTGTTTTGAGTCTGAATTAAGATGGAATTTTAAACTTTCAGATAGTTCATTTCTTTAAAGCAAAACAAACAAAAGCAAAAAATCAGTGTAGCCTACTGTCCACCAAAACAATTTGTTTTTACTATATGATGTCAGCGACTGTCTTGATTCTTTAAAAAAATATTCTTGTAATGCATGTTTTAGGGGGTTTTGAAAAATCAGAAAATGACTGATGCCCTGATACCACATAGAGGATTGTCTAAGAGCTGAAGCTTTCCATACTGAACAGAGGTAAAATTTTATAGTAGTCAGAGTCTAGGGCAAAAACTTTTAAAATCTGCACAAGTGCCTTTGGTTTTTCACTCGGCAAGAAAAGTAGTTTCTTTGCATAGAACTTAGTTGGGTGTATGCCTCTAGACATACAGGATGTTGTAAGGTTGAAAACAGTCCTGTGTGGCCATGCAGACTGTTATATGAAAAGTACTTTATGTTTCTAGAGTCACAAGACTGCTATACTTTCTGTCAGGCGATTCAGGTTTCTTTTTCTGGTCATGCTTCCTTGTTCCTATCTATTTTAGCAGAATCTGTTGGCCTGCCTGTTAAAGTTGAATTGTTTTAAACCTTTAAAGCTGCCTGATAAAGATAGCTGCTACTATGGTAGAATGGTTCTCTTTCGCTTCTTCCTCAACTCCCTGAGGAGTGGTTGAGGCACTGCTCAATTTTTCAGGCAGTGTCTCTGGGGCAAGTTGAACCTGGCAGAGGTCATTCCTCTCCTGATAGAAAATGGCTGTGCACGTACAATCTGCCTGGAGGTGAAGTGAGTAGGTTCAGTGTGAAAAAAAGTGAAATTCAGGGGCTGAGATTTGGGCACTTATACAGATTGAACAACATGCGTGTGTAAAGGTAAAGGTGTGCCATAACCTAGGCGTTTGTAAGGGAGTGAGGCATCAGAGACTTCAGCTTCTCTAGGGGACCAGCATATTGAGGGTGGCGCCCATCTTCTCTCCCTCGCTGCTTTACCTTCTCTGGCCCTGAATGCTTGTAGAGGACCGAAAAAGTCTTGAATCATTGTCAGTGTGAGATGCTGTCCGTGTGTGGAGAGACGTTCATTCCTTCAGACAGGGCTAAAGTGTGGTGGAGTACAGGCAGACCTGTGTCTTTCTGCTGATGTCAGCTTTCGCTTATTCTGAAGAAAGAAAGAATGGAATAAAGATTGGTTTCCTACACTGTGTGTTTGTGTGTTTGTGTGTGTCTGTGTGTGTGTGTGTGTGTGTGCATGTGTGTGTGGTGTATATGTGGGTGTGACTCTGTGTGTGTGTGTGTGTGTGATGCCTGGTTTCTGTTTGACTATTTTAGGGCCTATCACAGCATTGTGCAGTGTGATAAAATGAGCTTGATGAAGATTTTTATTCAAGTTTATGCAAAGAAGTTCACTAGCATTTGCAGATATTTTTACTTTGGTACAGAGAGGATATAACCAACTTTATGAGAAGAAGAGGAGACACATTTCCTTTATTTTGAAAGACATTTCTTCGAAAAGGTGAATATTAAAAAAAAAAATCCTTCTTTTCAAAACTTGGAATGAAAGGGGTTGGGTGCAGTTAAATTTTGTTGTACTTGATGGATTCAAGGTGCACCAATGGTGAGATTTTGTGTTTTCGACCGTTTTTTTTCCCACCATTTAGGTAGTTGCATTCTAACTCAGGAATGATGTTTAAACACATCACCAGTGTGCATGCATTTTTAAAATGCTGGCATCCATTCCTACCAGCACACTGGGGCTTTTCAGACTTTCCAGGGAGTGGAGTCAGTACTGATGTTACTCCAGGAGAAAAATTCCCTTGAATGGATGGACAGATGCCTTGGTGGTGGTTCAAACCCCAGCCATCAGATCACCAGCTCAATGCTCTAACCACTAGGCTATTCTGCCCCCCTGATGGAACAAAGAGGCTAGAAATCAAACAGGCTTTTAAAAATATTATAAATTATATCAAATCAAAGTAAATTATTTACATGTATTTTGGAAAGAAAGCCTGTACAAGCGCTGACAATAAATAGGGCAGACAAATGCTATACTCACATGCATGCACAGACACACACGCACACACACACTGAAAATATTTTGCTTCATAAAGATTTCATAAGAAGAAATTAATAAAACCAAAACTCTCTCCTCTTTCTCTCTCTCACATCAGTACTCTTTCTCCCTCTGTCTGTCTCTGTCTCTTTGTCTGTCTCTCTCTCTCTGTCTCTCTCTCTCACACACACACACAACTACACACACACACACACACACACACACTTTAGCACACCTCTTTGCAAACAAATTTGAAGCTGTATTCTTGCAAAATTGTTGCATGATCTGAAATGCGATTATCATACATCAGTCTAAGGCAAACTGTAACATCAGTCTGTGAAAAGAAAAACAATCAACCCAACATATCTTTGAACCAAACAAAGGTAAAAACTTCACAATTGAATGAACAAAGTTCAAATGTTAAAAGAAAGTAACTAACCAAAGAAAACTGTTGTTCAGAGTTGGGGCCATGTAAGGTTACAGGTATTCAACGTAGAGTTATACAATTCTCTCTTGTGTATAATGCTCTCTCTCTCTCTCTCTCTCTCTCTCTCTCTCTCTCTCTCTCTCTCTCTCTCTCTCTCTCTCTCTCCCCTCCTCTCTCTCTCTCTCTCTCTGTCTCTGTCTCTCTCACACACACACACGTATATTTGTTTTTAAAAAAAACAACCCATTATCAGCCCAAATAAATCGTACATGTTATAACCCAGCACAGAAAAATAGGTTAGATAAAAGTACCCAATAATCAGATCTGTAAAAAAAATAGGCTTGAAAATATACAGAAGAGAGAACAGAAGCACAAAACAGCAAAATGAGATGAAAAAAAAGAGAGAGAAAACGACAGAAGTGAAGAAAGAGAGAGGAAAAAGGTAGACTGGTAACAGCAAAAATGAGATGGGAAAAAAAAGAGAAAGATGACAAAATGAAGAATGAGAGAGAAGAAAAATAGACTGGTTGCCCAGAATGTCCATACAGTGGGGGTGCTCTTTATATTGAAGCATGCCCACAGTGGTGTGTTCTACACAAAAATAAACTGGGAGCAGGAAATTTAATACAAAAAAGAGAAAAAGGAAACGTTTATGATAAGTAATCAATTGTCTTGCATAGCACACTGTGCATCATTTTTAAGTTTGAAAGCTTTGCTTCCTCGTTTTCTAAAAAAAATTATCTTTGTAAATTCAATCCAACATGAAAGCTTTGCTTCCTTCTTTTTAAAATATTCTTTGATACGTCAATCCAACAAAGTTTAAAAAAAAAAAAAAAAGACTGAGAATTACAACTGACCTGATATTTTGATAAAAGCAGCTGTGAAGAAAGCATGTACAACATGCCCTCATTCTTTTCTTTCCATTTGTACAGAATAATAAACACAGAAAGCTTTGCTTCCTTATTTGTTTGTAAATGAATGACCATGTGAAAATTACTTTTAACAATATTTTCAAATTGACAAGTGTGTGACCTTAACATTGGGAAAACGGTTGCTTGCATAAAAATCTCATCAGA